>CM056498.1:49025951-49625951 GCA_029783415.1 Anisodus acutangulus
TTTTTTTTTTAATATTACAACAACAACAACATATCCAGTGCAATCCATAACGTGGGGTCTAGGGAGGATTGTATGCAGACCTTCTCTACCTTGATAGGTAGAGCGGCTGTTTCCGAGAGACCCTCGGCTCAGGACAAGCAAAGCAGAAAAAATGGTCAGCCCCGGTCAATTTTTTCAAAATAAATAAATTAAAATTTAATATTATTAAATAAAAATTTAATAAAATAAACGTAAAAATGTAAAAAAATATATAAAAATGTTAGGAATAAATTCCCAACATATGAAATAACATTGCAATACATAATGGAGTACACATTTGTACAAATAATATAACAAAAAATATATTAAAAGCTAAAAATAATACGTTAAAAATAGCAAGTTTACGTAAAATATAAAAAAGAGGTAAAAATAACGTGCAAAGGTGAGTAAGATGCAAGAACATGATAAATGGGGATCAAACATTGGTGAAAGCCTTCATAATAGATGACGGGACTAGATGGTGCTTATGTCTCAAGGTCTTTGTTGGACGCATGTGGACCGAAAAGTATGGCCTCATTTTTTGTGTTATACGTTCTTTTGATTTTTGCATGGAATGGGTGAATGTATGCTTAACAAGTCAAGCACGAGCATGTTCACGGATCATCATCTGACTTCTTGATTGGGAGATATTTGGCAGTTGGTGTGAATTGGTTGAGTATGAAACTAATATTCAGTAATTTGTATCCCTTTACTAGTCATCACTGTACTCCCCGGAGATCGAGTCTTCCGTGCTTCACATGTTGATCATCATCTGACTTCTTTTTTATTGAGAGGTATCTGGCAGTTGGTTTATTGGTTGAGTTACAAACTAATGTTCAGTAATTTTGTGTTTCTCCTACCTAGTCGTATTGTAATTGGTAAGCTCTTAGTCATGTGCGTTCTAGTTGAATAAACAAATATTCAGTAATTTGTTGTGTTTCTGCTACCTAGTTATAAGCTAAGTTGCTCGGACTCGGGTGCGGGTGTTCGGATCTAGAGGTCAGATCCTTCATAATCTAAATTTTAAGATTCGGGGGTACGGATCCAGATATGGATACAAGGATTCGGCTAAAAATGATTCAAATATCTAAATTACAAAACTATGCCCAAATTATAGTGGGATTATTTAGAAGGAAAGGAATGCACAAATTTCTTAGACCAATTTAAATCTGTTATTATTATTAAATATAGATGCATCTCCTTACTGTTTTGCGGTGTAACATGGCTATTGCAAATGATAAAGAGGTGTAACATGGCTATTGCAATAGCCCTAGCTTTTGTTTTGATTACCGAACTCATTGTATCAATTTTTTCTATTGATTTTGGTCAAAGTACCCTAAATCGTTTGACCAAATCGGGTACGGATCCCACACCCACACCCACACCCACACCCACACCCACACCCACACCCACACCCATGTCGTGTGGACGTGGGTGCGACACCGAAACTAAAGAGTCCGAGTAACTTAGGTTGTAAGTGGTAATGCTCTTCTTCATGTGCGTTTTATTCTGATATCAAAGGGTTTTGAGGTCCTTAAGTGGGAGATATGTCTGTTTGTGAAGGTCTTCTGCCTTACACTTCTTGGAATTACACATTTGCCATATTACCAGGACTCATTGCAATATGTCATGTTGACTCTTTTGTTAGGATCCTATTAGAAGTGCAGTTGTTGATTCCTGCATTCGTGTAACAGACAATGGCAGAGAGAGCATTCAAAGAAAAGTATGATCTTCATCCCAGTTTCACTTCATGGCAGAGACAATGTTTGCTCTCGCTATATTATTCTGATTAAATGCCGTTGTTTCTTTACCCAGACTTTCTGCTGAAACTTGCTTCTACATTTTCCAGGTCTTTTTCATTTTCACACTTTATAACACCTCAAATCATAATGATCAGCTGAAGGTACGGAAATCATCCTCCTCCATTCAGTTTTTGTTTTTCTGGGCAACAGGTGAATAAATGAAATCTATGATCGACAGTTAGGAGCAAGCAGTCCTGAGGAAGCTGCAAGGTGGATCCAGGCATTTCAGGAAGCAGCTTTAAAGGTACATACTGGTCAATACGAGCTGTTATACTGTTCCTCATTGGCAACTCACAATAATGAGTAAATTTAGGCAGACATGAACAGAGGAAATGAAGTTGATTTTCCAAGGAGTGGTTCACAGTCTTTGAGGTACATTTAGTTGGTGCATTATTCTTTTTCTTTGCTCAGGATATAACATATAAGTAATTCACTACTTCTCATTTTATATAGCGGTGTTTGACTGGGCACGAAGTTTAAGAAAGAAAGACTTTTGGCACCTGACAAAAGTACCCTAATAACTTGTGCTCTTAAACATGCCATGACATTTTATGGCTAAAAATCATAGGGAAGTTTAAAATTAAAGAGTTTCTAAAACTAGAAAGGTGTCAATTCTTTTTGGAATAAATGAAAAAAGAAAAAGTGTCATACAAAATGGAACAGAGGAGTAAAGTAAGTTACTCTTAAGGAACAGATGTTGGTTTCTTTTCTCATTGTGCAAAAATGTTTCCAATACCTTTCTGAAAAAAAGGTCCCAATTAAGCTCCATGATAGGACTGTAATTGTCATTATTTCTAAAAAGAATTTCGTTTTTGTTTTGGACACAGGCTAAATTGTTCCAACAAGTCTTATCGGCTGAATTCGATTGATTGGACTGTATGTTCATCCTCAGTTTCAGATGCTATGACATCTGATGTTGTTGCACCCTCGCCTTGGACAATCTTTGGTTGTGAGAATGGTATGTTTTGATTTTATAGTTGTGTCTCTGGATTTCTGAAATTACATTTCTAATGCCTACTTCATAGATCAACTCACATCTGCTTAGGAAATTTTGGAACTATTTAATGTAGATTTCTGAAGTATATTCTGCAATGTAGTTTTCTTCTTGAGGGTCTCAGTTTATAGTTTCTTTTAACAATGTGTTCAAGTCATGCTTTATTAGCCTTAGTTCGATAGTAGTTTTTGGCGTATAAAAACATGATTGGTTTTATGTTGAGACACCCTTGAATGGTTTGTTTGTATTTGATATTATGTTGTTTCTTTGATTGTCAAGTAGTCTATCTACTGCATTTTTGTAATTCTTTTTTGCCAATTGTGTTGAATCACTTGGGCATGCAGGTCTTAGGCTCTTTAAGGAAGCTAAAGATAGGGAATCTCTTGGAAAGGTAAGTGTTGTTCTCCAGCTCCTATGGCAGTACATATATGCATCTAATGCTGCTGAACTTGTTCTATGCTTTGTAGTGGGACGATCACCCCGCGATAATGGCTGTTGGTGTAGTTGATGGAACTTCAGAGGCCATATTTCAGACACTCATGTCACTTGGTCCTTCAAGATCAGAGTAAGTTGCGAAGTCCATGGCAAAAAGTCATTTATACCCCCTTCCCAAAAAAAAAGAAAGAGGGGGGGGGGGGCGGAGTCACCATACTTGCACTGCTACTAAATTCTTTATCTTTACAGAAATATAATTTAGACTTGACTAAAGTAATTTCAGAAAACAGGTGCTTAAGAATATAGATACATTTTTAGCAGTAACCGTGTGCACTTTGAATGGTTCTTCCCCATGGTTGTAAAATCGGGATTCAATTTGAGCAGAAAAATGAACTTTTATAGGTTAAACCATGAAATTCCCCCTTCTCTTATCCCTTCAACTTTCTGAATTAGACTAAGTTAATTTTATTTGCATTTTTCTTAGATTCAATCGCCTGCCGATGCTATATTATGTGCTTGTGTTAGATAAGGGCCTCAAAGGCAAAAGTAAGGTGTTAACCATGAGATCTTGAAGTAATAGCTATCATGTGTATAACTATTCCTCACAAAGGTAGGGGTAAGGTCTACGTACATTTTATCCTTCCCAGACCCACTTGTGGGATTACACTGGGTATGTTGTTGTTGTTTATAACTATTAGACTGGACATATTCTTTAAATATTTAAGATTAGAGAAATATAATAATCATTGGAAGCACTTGTTAAAGCACAAAAAGTAAAAACATCAATAATTATTCTTTTTCAAGCTAAACATTTTCTTTTGGGATCTGCAGAAGAGTTCTATGAGTTTTACATGGGCACCTTAAATGATAAAACTTCCATTGTGCTCACTACTTAATATAGATCATACAAGCTTAGAGGTCAAGTAGATGGCACAAAGTATACTATCCCAAAAAGAAATTCTTAAAGGTAGCTTGTATGGCCTCTATGCGTAGAAAACTGGACAAGAAATAGCCTTTTATAATTTATCATCTGCAAGTTCTTTAAACTGCAGTGATATACTTCTCATCTTGTTGATTCCTCTTACGTTGTGACTAAAAGATATTGTATTTTATGTTGCAGATGGGATTTCTGTTTCTACAAGGGCAGTGTGATTGAACATCTTGATGGTCACACTGATATAGTTCATAAGCTTCTAAATCGGGATTGGCTACCTTGGTACGTACGGTTCATATTTCAACTCTGGAGAATATTTTTTTTTTGAAAAGGTAACACTTGTATATATATCCAAAAATCAGACCTGCCACAAACAGTTGCAGGTCTCCATAGTTAAAAAGGAGTATTAAGAAGATCTTCAATCCTATAACAAAAACTTATGTAGAACCCAAGACATCCATAAATGATTCTAGTTCTTCCATATACTCCTGTTTACACCAAAAGTAGGATAAAGCAAGACAATTCATTTTCATCTTCTGTATAGAATTGCACTTATCTTCTAAACATCCAAGGTTCCTTTCACTCCACACAGACCACCAGATGCAAGGTGGTATTATTCTCCATTTCTCTTTGTGGCCAGAAAGGCTCACCAGATGCAAGGTGGTATTATTCTCCATTTCTCTTTGTGGCCAGAAAGGCTGCCATAACTATTCCACATCTCAAGGACTTGTACAATTTTCCCAGGCATTATCCATGATAACCCTTTCAAATTATGAATAAACTCCATATCTGAAAGGTAATCTTGCAGTGAATAAAGAGGTGACTAAGAGTCTCTGCTTCTTCTCCACATAAGAAACACCTTGGACAAAAATGAAAACCCCTTTTCATGATGTTTTCCTCAGTCAGTACTGCCTGCTTAGAAAGTTTGTTGTTTTTGTGTTAGAGTTATAATTGACATAAGGCTTTGCAGGGGTATGACAAGAAGAGATCTTCTTTTGCAGCGTTATTGGAGAAGGGAGGATGATGGAACCTACGGTATCAACTCTATTGAGGATTGGTCTATAGCTGCTTCTTAGGAAGCTAGATCCACCATAACCAGTCGTTTCTTTCTTGCAGTTATTCTGTACCATTCAGTGTTTCACCAGAAGTGTCCACCTCAAAAGGGCTATGTTCGTGCCTGCCTTAAAAGTAATGTACGCCTGCAAAGTAGAGTTATTATAAGCACATGGTTTTTTGTTATCACTGATATGAACCAGATGTCTATATGGATCATAGATGAACTACAAATGACAAATTATTTATGTGCTTAGATGCCATATTTTTTAGTACATTATGCATGTTGGACATACATTCGTTGTTATATTGAACCAACCATATGCTTCTACCCCCATTTTATGCACAAATTGACATCCCCTAAATCCTTGCAGGTGGAGGATATGTGATATCACCTGTGAATCAAGGGAAGGGGTCAGTAGTCAAGCATATGCTTGCTATCGACTGGAAATTCTGGAAGTCATATGTACGAACATCTGCAGCCAGATCTATAACAATACGCATGCTAGGGAGACTCGCTGGTGTGCTCTCTATGCGATTTCTAATTCTGTCAAATTCATTAGTTGATTTGTCCAAATTTGCATTTTATGACCATTTACCGGACTCAATTAGACTATTTTCCACTGCATTTGCAGCTTTGCGGGAGCTTTTCAGTGCAAAAATAGGAAATTACTTGCCCTCTGATGTCTCAGGGGAGCTGGTCAAAAGCAAAAGATTGCGTCAAGTTGAAGAAGAAATTAAGCTTGAAGAGCAAACCCGGTTAGAAAATGGAAAGAATGTAGCAGATCTGGAGGAAGAAGTACCTAAAACACCTTCAAGCTTGATGGGTTTAAACGATGCGGCAGATGAGTTCTTTGATGTCTGTGAGCCACTGGATTATGACCAATCAGAAAATGGTTGGTCTGCTGATTTTGGTCCAGAGACATACTCTCAGGTATTACCTGTTTAAACCATAAGAATTGCTCTATAAACAGGTAGCTTCCTACAAAATCAGTAGTCTGCACGAGGCATGACTTCCGTAGTGAAAGCATGTTTGTTGATTGCCTTCCAGTATTGAATGAATACACTTTGGTTCAAGTGATTCACTACTTAACTTAGAGCTTCATGTTTGTTTCTGTGTTCTAACAATAAGTCTTTAACCTGGTCTGGGACTGAACTAAGGATATATGAAATATCTTGGGAACCTCCAGATCTTAGTTGCCAATAATGTTAATACATCTTCATTTTTTTCAACACCCACCCCAAAGAATCATATTTTTTACAGTGCTCCCTCCATCCAATTTTATGTGACAATGTTTGACCGGGCAAAGAGTTTGAAAAAGAAAGACTTTTGATACTTATGGTCTAAAACAAGATATAGACATTGTGTGGCTATAAAATCATACCATTAAGGGTCATTGGGAGTTTAAAGTTAATTTTTTTTCCAAATATAGAAAGGTGTCATTTTTCTCGGACAAACTAAAAAGGAAAGTGTGTCACATAAAATGAGACAAAGGGAGTATATTTTCATCAAAACCTAAATCCTCTGATTTGGTTTTTCTTTCCATCGTCTGGTTGCAGATCTTTACTCTATGGATATGTTTCTTCCAATTTCCTCATGTGTATGCTGGTTTTTGATTTTACAGGATGCACGTCATCCCAAATTGTCAAGTGCTGCAGTTTTCGTGAAAAAGCTGCATGATCTTGCAGGCAAGTTTGATGTTTGTTTCCATGTTAGAAAACTCGATTAATCTGCATGTTAAAGTTCTAAGGACATAAGGTTTCTTTTAATGCAGTTCAGAAGAAGGGTTACGTAGATCTGCATGAGATGGCAAAGGAAGATACATCATCTTGCCACTATGGATCCACTCTCCCAAAAGATTCAACTTGTAATTTGCCTTGCAGTTATACTGAAACAGATCCTTCTACTTTTCTTATTCGTGGAGAGACCTACCTAGATGATCGTAAGAAGGTGAAGTCTCATTGTTGATTCAGCTTTCATTCCTATCTTACTATAAACATGTTCTGGTTCATTTTCGTGCTCATAATTGATTGATCGAATTTCGGAATGGTTCCCATTGTTTAATTGACATCTACTGTTCGATTTTCCTGCTGACTAAAGATTATGGTCTGAGAGTTATCCTTACATGAACATGCTATACCACAACTCCACAAGTCACAGCCAAAAGTTGGTCAAGCTGCATTAAAGAAAACACCATTACTTGTAATTATTTTATGTTTTTGAGACATATGCAAATTGGCTTAATGGTAAAGAAAGTTTTGGAAGAGATCTTGAAAATTCTGCATGCTTCTTGGCTAGGTGTCTGCCATGCTGGAGAGCATATGGATTTCTGGTGTTCTTATCTTATTAATGTCAAAAGATTCTTAAGTATGCTACTGTATTTCAGAGTCTAGATACTTTCTATGTTATCATGCCGTTTATCATTGTCTCTCTTATACAGATCAAGGCAAAAGGTACCTTGATGCAAATGGTGGGTGCGGATTGGTTGAAGTCTGACAAACGAGAAGATGATCTTGGTGGTCGACCTGGGGGCATTGTTCAGGTTTCTTCTGTTATTCAATGAAAATACTGTGATCATATTGTTTAATGCCTACGAGCCTACTGCTCACTATCTTTTCTCTGCAGAAATATGCAGCAAAGGGTGGTCCGGAATTCTTCTTCATTGTGAACATACAGGTATGCAATCTCTTTTTTCCTTCATATACTTTGATTTCCTATAAAGCTGCTATTACCCAAATGCTTCATTTTGCTGGTAATGTCACTTGTATTCAGGTCCCAGGTTTAACAACATACAGTCTTGCTCTCTACTATATGATGGATACCCCTTTAGAGGATTCACCTTTGCTGGAGAGTTTTGTCAAAGGAGATGATGCTTATAGAAATTCGAGGTTCAAGCTCATACCATACATATCCAAGGTTTGGTTTTCACTAATTGGGAGTGAACAAAATTATTTTTCATTTAAGGTTTTAACACATTTTTTCTGTAAGTTGCTCAGTCAATTTAGCAAAAGGTATGGCACATCAACATTCATGTAGCATGTGCACTGGTCCATATCATTGCACTTCTCTTCTGTTCTTTCTCAGCTTTTAAGCATACAGTAGGTAGTGTGCTAAAAAAAAGGTAGTGTGCTCGTGTTCTAGCAAACACTGAATGTCTATTTTTGGTTTCTTTAGCAGATAGGTTTTCGTAAAGATTTTAAAAGGCAAACCAACATTATGTTACCCACAACTTAGTCCTCGTTCTAAGAAAATGATACGCAATTGTGAAAGAAGAAACCTAATTAAATGGGTTCTTAATTATCGTTTGTTAGCATTTCCGATGGTACTTTGGACATATCTCATTCATTTATGTCTCAACTTTATGCTTTGAAATATTCCATCAATTAAAGGTACAGTGTTTGTATTTACTTGAGCATTCACTTTTCAGGGATCATGGATAGTCAAGCAGAGTGTTGGGAAGAAAGCTTGTCTTATAGGTCAAGCTCTAGAAATTAATTATTTTTGTGGAAAGAACTACATAGAGGTAAACTACAAGAATATTTTGGCACTAAATGATGCATAATGTTGTTCTAATGTTAGGAACTGATGCTCACTGCAGTTAAACATTCACAGTTTAAGGGTTTCTGAAAATTTGTTCTCTTGACAAAAAAAGTAGTAATATACTATCTACTAGTTTAAGAACTACAAGTGGAACCTGAAACTAATATTGACAGTCATCACTTTGTGAACCTTGATATGCTTTACTTGAGCCGAGGGTTTATTGGAAACAGCCTCTCTACCTCCATGAGGTAGGGGTAAGGTCTATGTACACTCTACCCTCCCCAACCCCACATGTGGGATTAAACTGAGTATGTTGTTGTATCACTTTGTGAACCTAAAAAGTTATGTTGTAATTTCAGCTCGGTATCGATATTGGCTCATCTACTGTGGCAAGAGGTGTTGTCAGCCTTGTTGTTGGTTACCTAAACAATCTAGTCATTGAGATGGCCTTCCTTGTCCAGGTAAAATTTCATGTCCTTATTCTCCATCTAGACAGACGTTTTAACTCGGTATCTGTATTCTATCAATTGCAAATTTTTGATGATCATAGTTTGTCGATATGTTTTTTACTAAAGCGCAATGACTGTCTTTCTCCACAGGCCAACACGCCAGAAGAACTCCCTGAATATCTTCTAGGGACCTGTCGTCTTAACCATCTGGATGTTTCTAAAGCCGTTCAAGTGAAACCTTGATCTTTGTATAATCTCATTTGGTTTCTAAACATTCAAAGTGTACTATTAGGTTAGTCCATATGCTTACATTCATTCGCACAGGAAACATGAATGGCACCTATACAAAACTGTTGTAAAGTGACTAGTGAATGTCCAATTCTTTGATTCAATCAAAGGCCACACCAGCAGAGTGCTGCATTAGTGTTTTTTGTAGTCAACAAAAGTGTGCTTGGGAACATGCTTTTCTTTTTTAAATGCAATGTATTCTCTTTATAAAGGAACCAAATGGGGGGGGGGGGGTGTGTGTGTGTTGGGGGGAATGAGTTGCATGCATGTGCCCTCAAAGGGGAAAGGTTCAAGAGCAGTAAGTATGAAAGAGGTAAAGGATGGCTTTGGCCCTAGGGAACTGTTCATATGGGGATGTCGGCCCTTTGAGTTTATCATAATGTTCCAAATTTCACACAAGAAATTCCTGACATGAATTACAGTGATGGTAAATGACAATTTTTAAATTTTACCCTCTAAATAAGCGTAGTCCAGCTAGAAAACTTGCTATATCGAGTGCTACTTGTTGTATCTTTTATCAACATATATACTAGAAAACTTTGTCTATTGGAAATTTAGGCTGATCTACACCTGCTTTTCGTGGAAAGAGTTTTATATGTATTTCTTTTTTCAAATTTTTTATCATTACTATTCCATTTTTTCCTAATCGTTTTCTTGAAAAATAATTTTCTTGAGCCAATGTCTTTCAGAAACAATCTCTCTACCCCATGAAATTTTGCGTGTTATTTTCGGAGTTGGTTGAAGTGGAAAGGGGAAAACCAGATGGGGTAATTAAATCAGAATGGGAAACTTATTTTGTTGTGGAACAGATAGAATGAATCAACTTAATGATATAGTACTTCCAAACATCATGTAGATGAGACTATAAATGAAGGATAGAAACCTCTCTAATAAAAGTGAATCAGTAAATTCCCTCCTTAAATACCACAAATACAATATTCCTTAATACGTTTCTAAACTGAAATTTCTATAGAGCTAAGAAAAGAAAAAGAGTAAGAACAAAATTATTACACATCCAACTCTTGTAATCTGAGCCAAGGATTACTTTTTCCAATTTTCAAATACTGGAAACTTTATTTATGATAAATAATAAATATGAAAAAGCAAACACTAAAAGATGTTGTCTTAAAAAACAAAAAAGAAATATTCCACCAATAGTGGTGGGACTCTAATACCAACAGTTATGAGTGAAAGTCCACTCCATGTAGATGATTGGACAATATTTAAATTGAATTGGAAAAGAAAAATCAAAAGTTAAAAGCTTTGTAGAATAAATTTTACTACTTCTTTCTTAAAGAAAAAATAGTGAAATTTAATTTTTTTATTTAAAGTCTTTTTCTAACTTTTTAATTGTTTTAATATTTATTAAAACCAAAAATATCATTTCACTTGAAATATTTATCACTTGCAAATGCTAATAGCTAAAATTGTATTTACAAATACTGCCTTCACTATTTGAATATTGAAATAATATTTGTTTAAGGATATATGAGTCATTTCAGAGTAAATTCAGACATAATTTTTAATATTTTTGAAATAAAAATTACAAATTTAATAGGCATATGGCCATATAAATCAAGTATTTTTTACTTTATTTAAAAAAATTAAAGTTGTGGTTGTGTTTTGTTATAGTTTTTGCAAATAATATTTAGTTATTTGAATATACTGAAAATGAAAAAAATGAATACAAGATTTTAGATGTTATCCAAATTTCAAATACAACAACGTTAATTTTTAAATAAAATATATATATTTTTTAAAAGTGAATAATTCTCATTGCCAAAAAGTATTATACAACACAATATAGTTAACAGTTCAAAATATCTATACAAAGTATTTGAAAAATTATGATTAAGAAAAAGATATTCTTTGACTAAAACCTCTGCTTTACATTTTACTCCATCCGGATTAAAAAGAGAGTTCACTCAGTCTTTTTTTTCTTGAGTAAAAAAGAGGGTCCATTATTTTTTTAAATTTTTTCTTATTAAATGTTATGTGATCAAATTTCAATAACTATTTAATTAGGAGCAGTTTAGTGAAATTACTTAATTTTTTCTAGGAATTGATATTTTCTTAAGAGAATTGTAAATGACTAACAGACTAAGTGAATACTTTTTTTTATCCGGAGTGAATAATATCCAAGAAATTAAATGTTCATTTATTAATGTTTGGTTGTTTTAAGAAAATATAGTAGTAGTAGTATTTTTCATCATAATGAAATCCGTTACCACATTGTATAATTAATGTCATCTTTAATAAAAGATAAATAAAGACACACGTAAATCTCTTCATACTGATCGGCGATAACAGTGGAATATTTTCCGGGATACTTCTCCGATCGGAGAAGGTTGCCGGCGGTGAAGTGGCCCCCCACCAATTGTCTTTGTCGATTCCCGACACATATTTATGAGCACGAGATCTCGAAACACTCCATAATAGGTTAGCCCCATTTTCCCCCTCAATTCTCTTTTTTTCATGCATTTTTTCTCTATTTATGTTTTTTTTGTGTGTATGTGTGTGAGTTAGTGGATTCAGCTCATTGGATTTTAAAGATAATTACCCCCCTCCACCCCCATCCCCCCCCCCCCAAAAAAAAGGAAAAAGAGTTTCAAGATTTGTTTGGTGTTAAAATTTTGACAATTGCTCATTTTTTACGGTTAGAAATGCTAAAGTTTGAATTTTTACTTTGATTCTTGAATACGGTTAGAAATATATACCCCCACCCCCACCCCCAATCCCAGCCACATGAAAAAGAAGAGAAAGGAATGTTTGCTTGGACTTTTTAATAGTTATGAGTGTGTGTGTGTATATTATGTATATGCCCTGTGAATTCAGCTAGTTGGATGTTACAGGTGATTTCCCCCTCCTTTTTATTGGCGACTTTATACTTAGGTGGGTGTTAAAATTTGGACTAAAGTTTGAAAATTTTACTTGGATTCTTGAATAGTTCTATGTGTGTGTGTGTGTGTGTGTGTGTGTGTTGTGTATATGCCCTGTGAATTCAGCTAGTTGATAAGTTGAATGTTAAAGAACACTCCCACCCTCCTTTTATTGGCGACTTTATTCAGTGGGTATTAAAATTTGGACTAAAGTTCGAATATTTGCTTAGATTTTTGAATAGTTATGAGTGTGTGTGTGTATGTATTATGTATATGCCCTGTGAATTCAGCTAGTTGAATGTTAAAGAACACGCCCACCCTCCTTTTATTGTGGATTTTGTACTTGGGTGGTGTTAAAATTTGGATTAATGTCCGTTTATCACAGTTAAAAGTGCTGAAGGTTGAATCTTTATTTTGATTCTTGAATAGTTATGAGTGTGTACACTTGGAAAATTCTGATTGTAAAAGTTTTTTCTGGGTCGTTTCAGTTTGAGTTTTGGGATAAATTGGAGGCGGTAATGAGGCAGAAAGGTCATATATTTGATGTTCTTGTGATCCTGGTGTTTCTGCTCTCAGGTATGTCTTTTTATTGATTGATTACTTTTTATACTTAATGCTGTCGATGAAAGAATTTGGTGTTCATGTCCTCTAGAAATGTATGTTTTCTCACTATCTAATTGTTTTGCTTATTTCTAGTACTAGTAGTATAGCATGGATATTTTACTTCTGACTAGCACATTCATCTCTTGATTTCCTTTTGTTCTTCTTGGAGTTCGAGAGAACTCTAAAGCATGTTAAAACAAGCTAATTGAGTCTCTGAACAATATGTTTAGAAAAGTTCAACAGCAAAAAAGAAGTTCTCTCTCGAAGCGATCTGCATAAAGTTTGAACTTGGAATAGGGTGAAGATTTCTTGAGGCCTTGTTGTGATTTCAAATTTTTTTTTTGCTTCTGATCAAAAGCTGGATGTTTCATGACATTGATGTTTAAATGTTGTCATGATGAGGATATAAAAAAGGGAAAATTACACTGTCCATAAGGACATCTAGTTTGCCAATTGTAACCCAACTATACCCACTTTACCCGATTTGGCTATATGAGCGGTAATTAACACAATAGTTTCCCATTGTAGCCTCACAAAGCTCAATACGCTTCCACCTCTAAAGAAACGAGAAAGACCTCTGCCGCAACTCCAATGGCGTTATCATCGTCAATCGTGCCGGCGTTATCTTCTCCACTGCCACATATGGCGGCGATGTTAAATTGCTCCTCCGGCTCACTGTCATCAACATCGACTGCACCTTCATGCAGTTACCAGTCCCCTTTTTCCCCATATGTTTTGACAAATTTCGTTGTGGTTTTTAAGCACAAATTGATGACCCAAACTAGGTGTAATCGTGACGGCGTTATCTTCTCCACCGCCACGTATGGCGGCGATGTTAAAACGCTCCTCCGGCTCACCGTCACCAACATCGACGGCACCTTCATCCAGATACCGGTCCCCTTTTTCCCCATATGTTTTGACAAATTTCGTTGTGGATTTTTAAGCACAAATTGATGACCCAAACTAGGTGTAAAGGATAAACTTTAACCCTAACTTGAATCACAGATGAGGGTGTTGTTATGTGAGTCGATCTGAAGTTTTGAGTCCCTAAAACAATACATTGTTTATACATAGTTATACAATATTTATACATCGTTATACAAAGTATATACATTTTTCATACATTATATATATAATATATATATATATATATATATATATATTGTATAAAAATGTATATGTATATAGTTACCAAAAAAGCTAAGCAATTTATATATAGCTATACATTACACACACATTATCTATACACTGATGAGACAATGGGCTACATTGGCTGTAAACTAGATGTGTGAGTTGTATATATGGGTTATTTCCCCTATAAAAAAAGATATTTGTGATTGTGTTTTTTGTTTGTGAAGTTTTTTAAGTGAAACATTATGCATATAATTCATATGAAGTTCATAGAGATTTGCTCATAAGCATGTCATGGAGCTCACTTTAGAGGAATGGGGATTATATATTTATCTGGAAATTGATAATGTTATTTGCTTCCCAGTTTCTACCATAACAAAGGCATCTGAGAGCAAAGAAGGCTTCAAGCTGTGTGAACACATAGTCAAGCAGTGGGCGTCTTCTTCACTTGACTCGGAAGTCAAAGATGACAAACACGTCTTGCAGAACTTGCTCTTTTTTCTTCATGTCCCCAGGACTGGAGGGCGAACATATTTTCATTGGTAAAAATGGTTTCCCTTGATAAATTCCTTTCCCTTTGACTGAGATAAGGAAAAGAACTGTTTCTACGAATTATTTCATAATATGATCTGCATATTAGCTAATGGTTAAATTGTCGTGTTTGTGCAGTTTTCTGAAAAAGCTTTATGCCAGTTCTTTGGAGTGTCCACGTTCGTATGATAAGTTAAGGATTGATCCAAGGTAATACATTTCTTCTTTCTTTATGCATTATATCGTTCGGCAAATATTGGACATTACTATTTTCAAAGTTGTTAGGTGTTCTATTAGAAGCTATAAGAAGGCCTTTTCCTGGAAATTAATGTCTAGTAGTAATGGAACATCGTGAAAGCAAACTTATAACTTCAGTTGAAATGACAAATTGCATTAAGCATTCCAGTGGAGCCTCTGATACTGAATACTGATGTTGCTGTCTTAGAAAAAATGAACACTGCTTATGATAAGGTCACTTCTATCCATTTGATTATTTGTTGTAATCCTGTTTGTGTATTTGGGAATTTAGGGATCATTTGGTAGGAGGTGTTAGAGAAAATAATACTGGTATTAGCTTTGGTATTATTTAATTCATTGTGTGATAGTGTTTTCAACCTATGTATAGCTAATACCTGTAATAGTTATATACCTTATTCAGTCCTATTTTTATGCATAGTAAACCTGGCATTAACAATACCAGTACTATTCTATTCTAATACACCATTTTCAGTACTATTTAGAAATTATGCAATGCATGTTATTTAATACAACAAACTAAACAGTCGATAAAAAATAATGCCAACATAACTAATCCCATCATTACTAATACACTACAACAACAAAAGCAACATACCCAGTGAAATCACACAAAATGGGTATGGGAAGAGTAGACTGTACGCAGACCTTACCCCTACCTTGGGAGGTAGAGAGGTTGTTTCCTGTAGACCCTCGACACAAGAACAAGCAATTCAAAACAGTATAAAAACACAAAAAGAAGATGTAACTACCACAAAATAATACGGTAATCAAAGTACAAGGAACCACAAATAATAACATAAATCACAGGACAGGGAAGTATAAAATTAATAATATGACTACTAGTAGGAACGGCTAAGTAATACAATACTCAACTACCCACTAACCTTCTACCCTAATCAGAGTCCTCCATAACCTCCTATCTAAGGTCATGTCCTCGGTAAGCTGGATTCGCGCCATGTCCTGTCTAATCACCTCTCCCAATACTTCTTCGGTCTACCTGTGTCTCTTCTGAAACCATTCATAGCCAACCTCTCACACCTCCACACTGGGGCATCCGTGCATCTCCTCGGCACATGTCCGAACCTTCTCAGCCTCGCTTCCCACATCTTATCTTCCACAGAAGCCACTCCCACCTTGTCCCAAATATCATCATTTCTAATTCTATCTCTTCTAGTATGCCCACACATCCATCGCAACATCCTCATTTCCGCAACTTTCATCCTCTGAACGTGAGACTTCTTGAGAAGTATTTAGCTTTATTGAGAAGAAATAAATGTAGTTCCAAACTGAAGTACAGATTTTATAAGCGCTATTGTACAATTTGTTCTATCTATTTTCTCTGCTTCCTCTTTTCCTTTTACCTTTTTCATTTCAGGAAATTTATTAATAGTTGCTCTCAATTTTACTATTTTTCTTTGCTGGTGCAGAAAACCAAAATGCCGCTTGTTGGTTACTCATGACGACTACAGCATGATGTCCAAACTTCCCAAGGATGAAGCTTCTGTGGTGACAATCATTAGGAATCCAATTGACCGTGTTTTTAGCACTTACGAGTTTTCTATAGAGGTGGCAGCTAGGTTTTTGGTGCACCCTAACTTAACATCTGCCACTAAAATGTCTGGACGGCTGCGTTCAAAGAATACAATAAGCACTCTAGATATCTGGCCATGGAAGTATTTGGTCCCTTGGATGAGAGAAGATCTATTTGCTCGAGTATGTCTTTTGAACATCATTTGTCGATTCATCATCTTGTCAAATGAAAGTCTTTTTCTGACTATATAGGGGGCTTATTGCGTCCTATCAATTAAAGTCTATTTGTGATTGATAATGGTGTCCAATCAATAAACGGAATTGAGATGATAAGTGGAAGTATTCTTATCCTTCTAGCACGGTCAATGGTATCAACTTTAGAGAATTTCTTTTCAAATAACCAAAAAGAGTGTCAACTTTGGAGAATTTATCATAAAACTAATTATCATAATAGGAGCCATATCTCAACGATATATCAGGACACAGAACATTTTTTCTTATTTACAAAGTATAAGTAGAATGATTAATAATCTTTTACTGGGTTTGCCCATTTTGATTGGGGGGGGGGGGGTCTTGCATAATCATTAATATGTTGGATATCCTCTGGAATGCAGAGGGAAGCAAGAAAACAAAATGGTCATTCTGTTGCTACAAGCACTAATCCATATGATATGGAGGAGATGGTGATGCCTCTACATGAGTATATCAACAACCCTATTGCTCGGGACATCCTTCACAACGGAGCCACATTTCAGGTATTGCCTGGTTTTATATTTACAATTTGAAACCTTTCGTCCTCCTCTTTTTTTCTGCATTCTATTGTTTGGATACACAACAACATATCCGGTGTGATCCCACAGGTGGGTCTGGGAGGGTGGAGTGTAAGCAGACCGTTCCCCTACTTTGGTGGGGTAGAGAGGCTCTTTCTGATAGACCCTCAGCTCACGAAGAGCGTTTTACAGAACAGGTTTGAAAAATACAAGAGTAAAAAAGCTATCATGAAAATATTGAAGAAAGAAAAGTATTGACAGCAAAAATAGTGCAGATAACCAAAGTAAAAGAAACAACAATAGTAATTTTTGGGGGAAGGTTGTGAACAACATGCTTATGTTGGTATTTTATTATATTTTCAGGTTCTTCTGTTGATTGGTTAATTGTTGTTTAACTGGTTACTGGAACTGTGGTTGGGTTCTTTTTCATTTCATTTTTCAGAAGACTTTGGCAAACTGAAATGAAATGCAAATTGATTTCAACTTTGAATATTATTCTTGACCCTAGACCAGTCTCAGATACTGTCTTGCGTGCTAGATGCTGTATCATGAAACAGTCTCTTGCCGTGACAGTTTTATTTTTGAGAAAGTCTCCGCAAAACAGACTATTCAGTTAATGCAGAAAAAGCAGATGTAACGATGATATAAGGCGATGTTCTTTATCATTTCCTTGGGTGTAGCAAAGGATGGACTCTTTCTTAGAGATTTTTAAAAAGAAAAAAAACATTATTGTATGCAAGAGCGATGTTGGATGCTTTTTACTTTTTTTCTGTTTCCGTTGTGAAGAGCTTGTGACTGCTCATTGTGTATCCTGCAAGGTGCCTGACCTCATTTTGTAGGCTATCTTTTCTTTTAACAAAATAAGAAATTATTGATATGGTGGAAAAGATTCCTGGCATACAAGTGGATACAAAAGACGAGAGCTTACACAAAACATATGTTTATTTTCCTTACCAACACCCAATCAACTATACTAAGTGGAACCTAGGGGTGCACCAAATATTTACAGAACAAAATAATTTGCCCTAGCATGTGAAAAAGTACTTTTGACCCCTTCAAATGCTTTTTTCTGTATCATATTTTAAGCTTTTCAGCAACTGTGGCATATGTGTCAACTTCCTTCAAGGTTAAATGTCCACATCATCAAATTGAGCTAAAACAGTCTTCTCTTATAAGCAAATGTTGTGCCCTTACTGTTCCTGCTTTCAAAAAGAGTGTCCTACTGTTGCTTCACCACTTGCCAAAATGCTGCTCTAAGAGATGCCTCTGTCATCCCTCTCAAAGATCAAAATGAATTAAAACTTCAACTGGCTTTACCTGTTTGTTTTGATACTTCTCTAGTTTCTATCTTTTTAGAAACCCAACAACATAAAGGAATATTTTAGTGCAGTGGAAAAGTTATTTTCTATGCCTATATCCTGTTAAAATTTTGCACCCAAGGGTGTGCCTAGTGTGGATTGAGAACCATGAAGTCTTAGGTTTAATTCTCAGCAGAGGCAAAAACATTAAGTGATTTCTTCCCATCTATCCAAAGCCTTGGCGGATAGAGTTACCCAGTACCTCTGTTGGTGGGAGATAGCAGATGCCTCGTGGAATTAGTCGAGGTGCACACAAGCTGATGCGAACACCACGGTAATCAAAAATAAAAAAAGGAAACCCAACAACAATAATAAAAGGAGAGTGTCACTTCCATATCATGGTTCCTTTATTGTACTTGATAAATTTCCATGTAAGGGGTTAATTATGTATGTAATGTCTAGTTTTTAGAATTCAAGTATGAAGGATGCTTGTGGTGTATCTATATTATTGTATATAATGTCTAGTTTTCAGAAGTCTAATGTAAATTTGCTTCATCAAAAGTCAACTATGTAAATTCAAGTGCTTGTGATGTGTCAAGTTGTTTGGTGATTTACATTAGATAACCATGGACAAGCTTCATGCTGTTTCTGCGTAATTATTTAGGTGCCCGCATTTATAATTGTCTTTGCTCACAATGTCACAAGTAGTATATCACAATAACCATGAAGCCCAGGATCTATTTACCACAGCCTGGCATACATAGTAGGTTAATACCATACATTTTTTTTATAACCGTGATTTCCAGGCCAGCTTGCGTGCACCTCGACCAATTCCATGGGATACCTACCACCTCTCACCGGCAATAGGTACCAAGTAGCTCTATCCAACAAGAAATCACCTAGTGTTTTTGTCTCTGCTAGATTTGAACTTGAAACCTCATGGTTTTCAACCCACTTTATTGACCTTTAGGCCAGGGTTGGGTGACCGTACATATTTACTGAGATCAGATAATCTAGTAACAGGGGATTAAAAAAATTGGCTATTTAGTTGATTATACTGCTATGCATACAACATCCCATGTGTCTAACGAGTGGGAAAACAAAAGCATAATTAAAGTTTAGTTGATGACTTCTGAGGATGGGAAGAAAAAGAACACCTGATTCTTTCTTGCTCACGACCTCCCCCACCTCACTGGCGGTCTCTTCTCCCAACCCAAAGGAAATGCTAATGAAGTTATTTCATCTGCCTGATGGTGCGTAATTTATAGGTCGCAGGACTTACAAACAACTCTTATCTGACAGAGGCACATGACGTTCGTCACTGTGTACTGAAGTATCAGACTCTTGGAGATTATGTGCTTAAGGTTGCAAAGGTAATCAAGCCACGTTAAATTAAGTTTGACTCTTTGTAATATACTCTGATACATCCGCTTCTTGATGATGGTTGGGATTATGGTAGATACTTGTAATTTTTTGCAGAAGAGGTTGGATGATATGTTGTATGTTGGACTCACAGACAACCACAAAGAATCAGCCACCATGTTTGCAAATGTAGTCGGTACTCAGGCAATTTCACAGTTCACTGGATCAACATCACATGGAGATCATGCTGCTAAGAACAACTCTGGTCAGTTTAGAAGCTCTACTTATTTAACTGAATTGATGTGGCTAGAAATATTGCTTTTTTTCTTCTAACGGCAGCGTATAACAGTCAATGGATGGGTATCAAGCTGAACAAACTAAGCAGAGACTCTGCTATACAATTCTTTTCTAGTTATTTTTTTCCTTGGTGGTGTGGGGAAGGGTGGGGTAGTGAACCCGTCACTTAGGGTGTGTCTGGCATGGAGGAAAACTTCTTTTTATTTTTCCATGTTTGGTTGGTCAAAACGTTTTGGAAAACATTTTCTCTAGACAGAGTATGAAAGTTTGGGAAAGGGTCGTGGAGATGAGGGTGAGAAAAGGCGTGTCTATTTCCGAGAACCAGTTTGGAATTGGATTCATGCCGGGGCGTTCGATTACGGAAGTCATTCATCTTATTAGGAGGTTGGTGGAGCAGTATAGGGAGAGGAAGAGAAACTTACTTATGGTTTTCATCGATCTCGAAAAGGCATACGACAAAGTCCCTAGGGAGGTCCTATGGAGATGTTTGGAGGTTAGAGGTGTACTTGTGGCGTACACTAGGGCGATTAAGGATATGTATGATGGAGCCAAGACCAGGGTACGGACAGTAGGAGGAGACTCAGAGCACTTTCCAGTGATGATGGGGCTGCACCAGGGATCAGCTCTTAGCCCATTCTTATTTTCCTTGGTGATGGATGGATTGACGCGACAAATTCAAGGGGAGGTGTCATGGTGTATGTTATTCGCAGACGACATAGTCCTGATTGATGAGACTCGCAGCGGAGTGAACGCTAAACTGGAGGTTTTGAGACATACTCTGGAGTCTAAAGGGTTCAGGCTGAGTAGGACCAAGACAAGACAGAATACTTGGAGTGTAAGTTCAGTAACGGGAGCGACCATGAGACGGGTGTGGAGGTTAGGCTTGGTACTCAGATCATTCCAAAGAAAGGAAGCTTCAAGTACCTTGGGTTTATTATCCAAGGGAATTGAGAGATTGATAACGATGTCACATATCGTATTGGAGCAGGGTAGATGAAATGGAGGCTCGCATCTGGAGTCTTGTGCGATAAAAAGGTGCCACCGAAACTTAAAGGCAAGTTCTATACGGTGATGGTTAAACCGACTATGTTGTATGGGGCGGAGTGTTGGCCAGTCAAGATTTCGCATATCCAAAAGATAAAAGTTGCGGGGATGAGGATGTTGAGATGGATGTGTGGGCATATAAGGAGGGATAAGATTAGAAATGAAGATATCCGGGACAGAATGAGAGTGGCCTCGGTGGAGGATAAGATGCGGGAAGCGAGGTTGAGATGGTTCGGGCATGTGCAGAGGAGAGACACTAATGCCCCAGTGCGGAGGTTGAGAGGTTGACTATGGACGGGTTCAGGAGGGGTAGAGGTAGGCCGAAGAAGTGTTGGGGAGATGTGATTAGACAGGATATGGTGCAGGTGCAACTTACTGAGAACATGACCCTAGATAGGTTGTGGAGGACACGGATTAGGGTAGTAGGTAGTTGAGCGTAGTCCTACTTATGCTTATATACTGGTAGTTGTAGTGTTATTATTATAGGTCTGCTTAGCCTATCATACTAGTAGGCGCAATATTGTTTTATAGTCCTCTGTCGTTTGATTTATCTGATGTTATGTGTTCTTTAGTGTACTTTGTTTACTTTATTTACCAGCGTTAGTTACGGCTTCTTTTTTTAGAATGCTCTATCATCGCTTTAAATTCCTTGTCCGGTTTTGACTGCTTCTCTTGCTTTGCTTGTGCTTATGCTTTGTCTTGAGCCGAGGGCTTTCGGAAACAACCGCTCTACCTACCAAGGTAGAGGTAAGGTCTGCGTACACTCTACCCTCTCCAGACCCCACGTTGTGGGATTTCACTGGGTATGTTGTTGTTTCTCTAGAAAACAAAGTACCTTAAAAATGAGAAAAATTACTTCCCTAATAGCAGGGAAAATAGTGGGAGTAGGGAAAACAAGTCTCATAAGTGACATTCAAAGCTCATCGTCTTCTCTCCACCCTCCAATGCCCCCAACCCCCACCCCTTGACCACCCCACCTCCGACCCCCCACTCCCCGCCCCACGCCATGTGTTTTCCTAGATTGTATATAAATGCTCTTGGGACAATATGTTCTTGCTTATTTAGCAAACATCAAAAAATAAGCAAGAAAACCATTTATTTTCCAAGAAAACACTTTCCTTGGTACCAAAAACACCCTTAAGCTTCCACCTTGTGAGAGGCCAATCTTGGTGGTCCCACTTTTTCAAAAATTTTACTTCATCAAAAATCCCAGAATTGGTCAGAATTAGAAGTTGAGTTTTGGAAATGTTTCAAAAAATGAATTTATAGAAATGTTTCAACGATTGATTTTTCAAGAATGACACATTTTCTGCTAGAATCTAGTGTTGTTCAAGTTGTAGCATTGGACACTTGGTTGTAGTATTGACGGTTACATCATCTGGTTTTGCACAGAACAGAGCTCTTCACTGGTAGAATCTGATTTTGATGCAAATTATCACCAGGTAAGCTCTCTGTCTCTCTTGATTCATAAACTTCCCTATCGGCTTTCAGCACCTGTTCAAGTATCAAATAAAGCTGTGTTCTTATTCCTTCATTTTGCCCAAACTTCAGAGCAACAGCTCATACCAAAAGCCCAGTCAGATCTCATCAGCTGAGCGGGGTGAAGCAACAAAAGAAAATGTAGGCCCATTGATACGAAGTCCAAGACTATGTGTTTCTGTTTTAATTGCAACATATGAGAACTTCCGAACTGTAACTTTTCTGCCACCATAACAGATGACTGCAGGAAAACTCATGAATGCATACGAGAGCTGCATTTCGAACTTAATGAAGACCCAGTCTGAAAGGCGTGTAAATTCTCTAAAGAAAATTTCTCCAGCAAATTTTACAAAGGAGGTATTGTAGCCAAACCACATTCTGTTTTTTAGTCTCCTACAATTTTCATTTTCCTAAACAATCGTTGGTAAACTTTTAAGAAGGGAACCAAGTAATTGTGCTTGCCGGTACAGTTCAACATACTTGGTTTCAGATGTATGAGAAAATGACAAAAATGGTCCCTTACGTATCAGCTGAGCATTTTTGGCCCTTACGTTTGTGATCTGCGTAAATTCACCAAACTCTAATTGTTAAATTTAACGGGAACTGTGTAAATAAATTAACCAGAAACACTAGAAATTTCCGTCAAAATCACAGAAACTGCAACATGAAGAACTACACCAGGCTAAAAAAATTGACCAAAAATTGCACCAGACTCCTAAAATAACATAAACCGCAAAAACTCTACTTCCAAATGTGAGTTCCCGTTAATATTTTTTATTTTCACAGTTCTGGTTAAATATACCAAAAAGAATTTGGGAAATATCTAACGGAGACCGAAAGTGATCACTTTTGGCAAACTTAAAGGACCAAAACTGCTAAGTAATACTTAAGGGGCTGTTTTGAACCTACTACCAACGTAAGGGATCATTTTTGTCATTTTCTCTCAGATTTATCAAGGGTTCAATCCTGTTATCTAAACATCCATAATTTTACACTTGATAGGGACGTCGTCAAGTGTCTGAAGCACTTCTTCAGGAGATCTCATCATTAAACAGCCTCGACGTGGAGCTTTATAAATATGCTCAGACGATCTTTGCAAATCAACACAAACGCATGCTACAGAACAAGGTTGTCACGGTAAGTGCCCAGGTTCCTCTGTTCGTTTTTACTGTCTGAATGCATTAAATTATTAATAAGGGAAAATACATAATTTACCCCCTAAAGTTGTCCCAAAAAATCGGTTACACACTTTATCTTTACGAGCTTTCTTCCCCCCCCCCCCCCCTAATTCTTATTCGAAGTGAAAAATACGTCAAGGCATGGTTTTCAACGAGAGCATTTTCAGGCTTAACTGGTTGTGTTATTCTGCAGGAAGGGCTGGACAACAGGTTTGACGATTCATATAGTGCATATTCTTGGGAAGCCATTTCTATTGCCATTGCCATTGCCGTGCTCTTTGTGCTTCTATTCGCTGTCCTATTTGTAACTGCAAAAAGAAGAACATCCAAACTTAAGTTATGATATCGCCAACATTAAAGACCCTGTAGAAAAGGAGAAAAAGAAATTGAATAGGAAGGTAAAAAGAAATAGCTCAGGTAGCATTTAAGATGCTCAAGCCTCATTAGTGGAGGTAAATACACTCACCATGCAATTTTGTGGGTAAAAGCAAAAGTAATGTAAAATTTTATGCTTTTAATGTCAGTTTCAGTTCTCTTCATTTGCAGCTGCTTCTTTGGTTATTTTCTGCCTTTAAAAATGAAAGGCCTCCGACCAAATAAGAACAGAAAACATAGCCAATTAATATAACCTTTTTTTCTTCTTTCTCACTTCCAGAATTTTATACATGATTATGTATACAAGTGATTGTGCAGCTACCTCCAAAAACATAAGAGATCATTTTTGTCATTTTCACAAATTTGAGGAGTCTACTTGTATACTTGTTTTTCGTACACAATCTTTGGGAAATTTGCATAAATGTCCCTCTTTCGGTGTGGTGTTTAATATTTGTCTCTCAAATTGGAAATCTTTAATTTTTGCCCTTCGCCTAAAAAACTTTGGGTTCTGGGTTTGAACTACATCCAAGTAAAAAAAAAAATTTAAAAGCTGCAAAGTAGAGTTTCCCTGTTAAACTCTACCTTAAGGCCCGAAGTCAAACTCTGCCTTATAAGGTAGAATTTGCAGACAAATTCTGTCTTGTGAATTCAAATTTTATATTGTGATTTTTTTTTAATTTTTAACTGAGCGGGAATTTAAAGCCAAAACCTCATAGTATTCTTAATCAAAAGACAAAAATTAAATACCATTGCTTTTTTAAGTACAGTCCGCACAAAAAAATGCACAATCTTTAATCCAATGAACATGCCAGCACCCAGCAGAAGTCACCTCTCTTCATGTCGCAAATCAAAGTAATATGGTAGCACAATTATAGAAGAGTTTAATATAGAATAATTATAAATGAAAAAGGAATTAAACAGTATAGGGAAAGGGGGTTTAATTTAGGGGTCGTTTGGTCGTTGGTTAGAGTTATGCAATATTAGAAATGAAGAAATTAATTATGTAAGAATTAGTTACTCGCAGTTTAATTTTCATCTTCTACCTTACATAAAGTTATCAAACATGTTATTGGGTGTGTTGAGTTTTATATACACAATAACTAAAAACTATTGTTAAACATGATATTAGCTATACTCGTTTTAATACATGAATAACGGCATTCCTAATCAGCACATAAATGAACCCTTAGTTGTTAAGGTATATGACTAGAAAAGTGATGGTACAACTTGAAGTTTTCTTCTTTTTCTTTATTCGAGTGTGACCATAGTGTCTTGGAATAAAAGAGAAGGGATTTCTCTCATCCCTTAGGTTCTACTTAAAGTGACTAAACTAATCATAACTCCAAATTGATAGAACCTACGGCAAATTTTTGGTATAAAAATATGTTTTTACTTGCCAAAACAAATTTGTTTTCAAAATCTTGCATTTTTTTCTTTTTCTTTTTTAATTAGACCAATTCAAACTTATTTCCCAAACAACCCACAAATTTTTCAATCAATAGCCTTGTTAGTTTTTGTCAATTGTCACAATATTGTCTACAAATGAAACAACTAGTATTTTGTGACTTCATTCTGTATATTATATTAGTTAGTTCATCCATAGCTTGACAAACAAGTACAAATACAATTTAGATTCCTTGTATAAATACAATATATTTGTGATTATTTTTTCCTATATAGATTTGTAACATTTATATTTAGTATGAACTACTATTTATTTGTAGCACCCATCAAAGGATTTTTTGTGGTATTCTATGATACATTTTTAAAGATCAATAAATATCATGTCTAGGTGCAATTCAATCCCATCACAATTATTTTCTAAAACTTATTCCAACAATAATGATCCAAACATACAAAAAATTAATTAGAAAGCATTTCAATAGAGAAAAACTGTCCAATCGGCACACAGTAACATTTAAACCATGTGCATTATTGGATTGTCACACCATCAAATTATTAGTGTCAGAATTTTTTTATGGGTCAAAGAAAAATAGACACAAAAAGATTATTACTGTTCTACCCTTAGATCAGAAAGACCATCACCAATTTTGTACCCCACTCAACAGCTCAGCAATAATCATATACTTAGGCGTTGTTTGGTAAGACCGATAAGCAAAAATAGTCCCGGGATAAAATTTTAGTATCTTTTTATCTCACTTTTTATCGAAATAATTAATTACGAGATTAGTTATTTCAAAATTATAATATTATTTTATTCCATATTAAGAATAAAATAATTAATTCTGAAATTAGTTATCCGGAAATAACTTATTTCTCAACCAAACGAGCCCTACATTTAGGTCCCATACCATCAAAATTATTGTAAAATCTTATTCATATTTGGTATTGAATCAAATTATAAATACAATATATAATTATTGATAAATTTAGGTTTGATTCATGTTTTTTATAAGGTAAATAATGAAGGGACATAAAGAGGTGATGGAGTGTAGTGGCGTCGGTGGCAGCTGTAATCCGGTTGTCCGATGGTGTTGTTGATGTGAGAGGTGAAAAGAAGGTTCTCATTCGTTTAGTTTTGATTGTGTTTCAACTTTGAATCATGTTATGTATGAATAAAATGTGTGTTTTGGCCTCTGTACGCTTGAAATATGTTATTGGACTTTTAGAATAATAATATCGTCAAATATAAAATAACAAATTACAAGTTTAATATTACACAAATAATTAAGTGAAACATTTTGGTATATGAAAAATATTCAGAAATAAAGAGATGAAAAGTGCATATTTAATTAATTAAAGATCAGATATGATTATTAATATATCACAAGAACTAAACGATCAAATATATAATTAAAAGAAATTTAACCTTTTTTTGCACGAAAAACTAAATTCTCAAAATTTGAAATTTCCAAACTCCAAATACCCACCATTGAGATTTCAGACATAAAAGATTTCCAAAAAAAAAAAAACTTTTTAATAGAATTAAAAAAATAAAAAATCTATTTGTTTGTTTCCGTCATATGTCATATCTATATCCTCTTTTCTTACCCTATCTTTTTGTTATTCGTCTATTCTCTGCACAAAAAAACTCCTCTTTTAAGTTCAATGGCTTCAAGGGTTTAAGGGGTTTTTGTTCCAAAGGTAAGTACACTTTCTTCTCTACATGCAAACAAATAAAAATTAGTACCTTTTTTCACATACCCATTTCACTATTTTTACCAAAAAAACAATCTTTTTTAGGGAAAAAAATTGGAGTTTCTAGCTATTTTTTTTGTTGGTACAAATGGCTAATTTGGCTTTATGGGTCACTGAAAATGTAGAGTTCTTAAAAAAAAAATTAGTACCTTTTTTTTCATACCCATTTCACTATTTTACCAAAAAATAATCCATCTTTTTAAGGAAAATGGGTAAAAAAAATGGAGTTTCTAGCTAGTTTTTTTTTTTTTTTACATATGGCTGATTTGGCTTAATGGGTCACAGAAAATGCTGAGTTCTTGATTTTCTTTTCCTTTTAATAATTTGTTTTGCATTTTTTCACGATTTTACCAAAATAATCCATCTTTTTAAGGAGATGGGTAAAAAAAATTAGAGTTTCTAGCTAGTTTTGTTTTTTGTACAAATGATTAATTTGGCTTTATAGGTCACTAAAATGCTGAGTTCTTGATTTTTTTCCTTTTAATTTTTTTTTTCATTTTCTTTTTTGAAGTAGCCGACATGTTTGTGTTTGCTTAGTTTTCTAGGGCAAAAGTTTTTTTCTGGTCATGTGAGGTTGATGGTACTATAGGAAAGCGACTTATAAAACGTCATCGTTTTAATTTAGGGGGGAAATTATTTTCTCGTTTATTAATTAATTAACAAAAAACACGTGTTTTTTTTATTATTAGTGGTTTTCCAAATTTGGTCAAGGATTATTATTTGGATGTAAAGATTCTTTTTATGCACCAATCCCTTGATTTTATGTATTAAGGGATATTAATCTTAGATACAAAATTAGTGTTTTCCATATATTTTTAAAATAATAAATGTAATTGGGTATTTTAGTTTTTTAATTAGTTAGATAAGTAGTACTTTAGTATAATTAGATGAAGATTCATTTCATACTTAGATTCTAACTAGAATCCTAATTTTGGTAATAATGTTTTAGTACATTTAACCTAATATGTCTCTATTAACTTTCTTTCATTCCTACTAAGGTTTTTTATAAGTTAAAAACGTGTACCCATGGATAAAATTTGATTAGGTAATATAAATCCAACCTTATAGATAACGTTACTCATATTCTTTTTAAACATTAGTAATCTATTTCCTAGGTTAGGTTCATGTTTACTTAAATAGTGACAGATAATTTTGGAAAAAAAAAATCTATATATTGAGTTACATGTATGAATTTTGTGCATGAGTCCTTTTTTATTACTTTTTAATGGTTAATATCTTGTTAAAACTTTTTGGTGTTACAAAGTTCAATTCTTTTTTGTAACTTGTATATCTAACAGTCAAATTCTTGATCAAAAACAAAGTTACAATTTTTTTTTGTACCTCAGAAGATGACTATGGTTGAACGTCATCGTGGTTTTATGGATGGAATACCTACTGGTCCTATTGTTGATGATGACTTTGATGACATACTCAAATTTTTGGATTTGCCGATGGAAAGTTTGGAAGATGATGGATTAGGCGTAGAGTGGGATGCTAGTGAGTCCAAGTTTCTTGGACCGATTCCTACCGATGCTCTTATGGCTTTTCCGCCCATGCCTCAAGGCAACATTGGTAATGGTCGGGTGAATGCAGTGGCAAATTCCCATCCTCCTGTGAGTTTTTTAGTTTTCTTGTAAAAAGCTTTGTGTATGTATGATCCATGTATGTTTTTTTATTTCGTTGTGTTGTGGATAAATATGCAAGTTGGTGCAAACTTATGGTTATAGGGTATTAGTAGTTTAGTTTTTAATTCTTTATTGTGTTGCTGATAATAAAGGGTGAACTATGTGCACCCAAGGGTGTGGCTTGGTGGTCAATGAGGTGGGTTGAGACATCATGTTCAATTTCCAGCAAGGACAAAAAACACTAGGTTGATTTCTTACTATCTGTCCAAGCCTTGGTGGACAGAGTTACCCGGTATGGCAGTACCTGCGCTGGTGGGAGGTAGAAGGTGCCACGTGGAATTAGTCGAGTTGCGCACAAGCTGGCGCAGACACCACGATTATCAAAAACAAAAATATTCATAAGGGTGAACTATATTTTTGATTTGGAAGCCTATAAACCAGGGATAGTGTGATAGCATGAAAATTGATACTTTTTTGTTATTCTCCCTGCCTAATTTGGCTTTACTTGCTCATGCCCTTTATTTTCATTTCCCTGCCATGCCTCTACAGTTTACAATTATGAATCCACATATGAAAGCAATGACATGGAGTGAATTCGACTTTACTCGCACATACCCTTTATCTTCTTGTTCCTGCCAAGCCTCTATAGTTTTCAATTATGCATTCACATATGAAAGCAATGACATAAACAATGTATGTCTGTCTTAAGACGGTTGTATTAGGCATTGCTTCACTTTTCCTTGTCCTTTCTAATCTGTCCTTCGTCTTTTTTTCCCCTGCAATTGTAGTCCTTTGCT
Source organism: Anisodus acutangulus (assembly GCA_029783415.1). NCBI lineage: Eukaryota > Viridiplantae > Streptophyta > Magnoliopsida > Solanales > Solanaceae > Anisodus > Anisodus acutangulus. Next base: position 49,055,782 of record CM056498.1, read on the forward strand.
CTCCTTGGATCTCTGTTTGTTTCCTTGTAACGCCTGGTTTTGAAAAAAGAAAAAACAGATTTCTTTTCTCTCTTTTAAATTCACTTCTTTGTGTTTTTCCATTCCTCCTGGTTTCCCATTTGTAAAAACTTTATGAGTAAAGGCCAGAACCTGTTACATGGAGTTCTGCCTGAAAGATAAATCGAATATACTGCACCAGCTTGCATGGCTTTATCATTGCTTATTTGCTTTCGTTATTTTCTTTTTCATACTGTTTTGAATTGCTTGTCCTTATGCCGAGGGTCTATCAGAAACAACTTCTCTACCTCCCTAGGTAGGGTAAAGGTTTGCGTACACTCTACCCTCCCCAGACCCCACAGATTATTACTGTACCAGCTTGCAAAATGTATCGGGATTGAAATGGAAGGATGAAATATATATTTAATTCTTACTGAAATTTGTGCCGTTAAAGAAAAATGATATTGTGTACTTGTCAAAAAAGGGTAAGTGTTCCAACGTAGAAGCTACAATAGAAGATTTGGGTTACTGTAGCTGTTCCTTTTTCTTCATAATGTTTCTGTTATAGGGAGTTTTAATCTTTTGAAGAAGAGTAACGTCATATAAGTGGACATTGAACCTTTGTGAAGGCACTTAAATGAGTTAAATCGTTGACCATAAAGATTAAGAGAAAAGAGAAGATTATTCTTAATGCATAGCAATCTTTTGCTTCTACGAAGAAAAAAAAAACTAATCTGTTTAGATGAAAATATTAGAAAGCAATTCACAAGAAAAAATCGGCCTCAGCAGAATTCATGAGACCAACAGGTTATGAAATTTATCTTAAACTTCTTTTTTAATCTTAACTCACTATTTCATCTGAGTACATAAGAATCTGAAATGTATATTTGTCGCATATTGACCTTGTGGACCAGTCATGCTTCTTCTAGGTTTGAAGTTATTAAACTAATTTTAACTTCTAAAACATTTACAGCTATTAACATGATACTTTGCTTTAAGCTGTTCTGTGCATCTATTTTTGTTTCTCAATAGATGCAGCAGAACATTTTCATCTTGTAGAATTGCATATGTAAACATGCAAGCCCATCAAGATATATTCATCACTGCTTAATGTGCTAAATTTCAGTTTCTTTTAGTGTCTTGCATGGATATTCATGCGGATACTAGAAGGACGGAAAACTGAACTCGTGGAACTTTGTAGTTCTTTTGTTTCTCACATTTTTTCTGTTAAAACTCTTGTAATCAACTCTTAGGGGCCATTTGGTTGCTGGTTAGGAGGTGATTTATCATTTATTCATATATTAAATCTTGTATAACCTGGATCATGTTTGGTAGCATTTCTTTTTGCTATGTATAAAATTCAACACACCAACTACGATGTTTGGTTAACAATTTAGAATCCCGCATAACTAATACATGTATAAATTATGAGGAAATCTATGTATTATTTTTTGTAGGATTAGAAGATGGAAAATACATGCATAACTAATACCTGCATAACTCTAACCAACAATCAAACGACCCCTTAAAGAGTGGTAGAGTGCAGAAACTGCTTTTCATTTATATCACATGAATTTCTAATTTAGTGCTATCCTATCAGATCAAATTGACCGAGCCCCAAGCGACTGGTACATTCCAGACGCAGAGCCCTGTTTCAGTTCTTGAAGGCAGCAATTCATGCTCTGGTGGAAAGAGTATACCCATCAAACACAACATTCCCGTTCGTCCTCGCTCCAAGCGTGCCCGACCTTCAGCTGTTAATCCCTGGATTTTGATGGCTCCCATATCTTCTACAAGATTCGCATCCAAGAAGGTTTCCGATGCCCGAAAGGGTAAAGAGAAGAAGGGAAGAATTTCACTGATATCAAGTGCCAAGGAGTCCATGAAGAACTCTGTTCAACAGATATCGGATGTTTCTAAGAAGATAACCTCCACACAACAGTCTAGTTTTGTCAAAAAATGCACACATTGTGAAGTCACAAAGACACCTCAGTGGAGAGAGGGACCGCTCGGGCCAAAGACACTGTGTAATGCTTGTGGGGTTCGCTACCGTTCAGGGCGTCTATTCCCGGAGTATCGACCGGCTGCTAGTCCTACGTTTGTTCCATCTGTGCACTCAAACTCTCACAGGAAAGTCGTAGAGATGAGAAAAAAATCTGTATGGAGCAGCTAAAGTTGAAGAACCTCACAAGGTGATCATGGGAAGAAAGAGAGAAGTTTTGCCAGAACCAAATGTTATCGAGGGTCCTCCGATGTCACCAGCGCCAGAGTTTGTTCCTATTGTTTGATGTATACTGAAGAGATGATTATACTTTTAGTTAGGAGCTTAATTTAGTTTATTGTTTTATTTTCGACGGGGCTCACGGGTGGTTCTGGTGTTATGGTCACTACTGCTTTAAGAGGTTAATGTACAAATGTTGAATCTTTAGGTGTCTAGGTTAGGTAATTGATTGGAGGTTAGAAGGAAAAGCTTTGAGTCATTTGTTTGATGAAGCAAAGTTCCTCTGATGTGAAAACTGAACTAGATATAGTAGATTGTTAGGTTTCAATTTTAGCCCCCTGAGTTGACCTTCGATATATTTTTATGAGTCTTGGTGTCCGTGGAGTTGTAGCTTTTGGGTACATCAATTTGCATATTTACAACCAATTCTTGATTCTATATTAAAATGTTGCAAAGTTCATATTTAACTAAGCCTCTTCCGTGCTGTTGCTTCCTAATCCACTATACACGTGCTCACACCTTTACCAAAAAGGATAAAACAACAATGCCTTGTTCACAAACAAGTTGAGATTGGCTAGTTGAACTCTTACCATCCATGTCGCTCTATTCAAGCTTGTCTCGGTCTAGTCCAACCCTACTAGAAATACAACAACAATATACCCAGTGAAATTCCACACTGATGTTTGAAGAGGGTATGGTGTACATAGATCTTATCCTTATCTTAGGAGGTAGGGAGGCTGTTTTCGATACTCTCGGCGTAACCCTAGTTATGTTAGTGTGTTTATTTAAGTCCATTGTTCACTAAGAATTAAACAAAATATGTTCAGCAAACAGTGGCCTACGCCTATTTTTGGAAGGGTTCTTTTCTTTGAGTTCCCCCAAAATAAAAATAAAAATCTTTTAATAGTCCTTTAGGCCCATGTCCAAATGTTAGTGGGCCAAATAAGGGCCGCAAATTGGAACAGTCCGTAACCGTGAAGGAATATGGGCCCAATAAGAACGCTGAATAGGGATCCTACCCCTTGTACTGGGCTTTTCCTCTTTGGGGGTCCGTTAGAGCAGTCTGAAGCAACAATAAAAGATCCCAAGGAGAAGAAGTTGCACGGTTTCCCTTCAAATGTGCTGGTCTTTAAGTTGTTTTTTCAAATGGGTTGCTCTTTAATTTTTACCCTTCAAAATTGAACTTACTCCTAACGACGCATAAGATCTTTAAGGACGCGGACCATAACTTTTAGGATATTATGGGGCGAAAATATAAATTTATGCCCCGCAAAAAAAGATGTTTGTTACGGGAGGTAAAAATTAAAGACCAACACAAAATAGGGCAAAGTGCAAATGACCCTCCCAGGGATTCGATTTAAAATCTTGTCCAATCGTATAAATAGTGATAACGGTCACTTTTCCACCCAATTTTCGAAAAATAATCTATATCTTGTAAATTTACTTGTAGTAGTTAAAACTTTATGGCAATAGCTATTTTTCAATTATGGGGAAATTTCTCCCAATACTATCACCAGCTCGTATTACCTAACTCTTGCAATTACTTTTGTATACTCTTGTAATTATTTGGACCACCAAACAATTGTAAATTGATGTAATATATAGCACATAATAGCCGACAATGATTTAGTAATTAAGTTTATATATAAAAATATATATCACTCACTCATTGATTTGATACAAAGCAAAATAAGTAGGCAAGTATTTTCAAGTTTTATAATACTTCATGTGTCTAGGTTTGAAAATGTTCACTCATTTATGCTAGCCAAGTATAACGTGCAACGAGTAGGGATGGCAGGTGGGTATAATTTTGCGGATTCCGCACCGCACCCGCCCCAATTGGGGCGGGTATGGGTATAACTTTGGCTGGTAGTAGGCGGGTATGGGTATTGAAAATGTACCCGTCACGGGTAGGCGGGTAGGTGATGGATTTGCAGTCATATCCGCCTACCCGCTCGCCTACCCGCCCGCCTACCCGCCTACCCGCCTACCCGCCCGCCTACCCGCCTAGCTTATATAGCTAAAATAATATCTGAGTTTTGTCTACATTTGTAATATATAGTTATTTGGGTGGATAATTTTTTGGGTTTCTTAGAAATTTTATTTTCTTGATTCTTTGTTGTGCAATGGGGAAGAGGTGAAAAAAATGAGTGGCGGGTAGGCGGACGGGTAGGCTGGCGGGTAGGTGGCGGGTAGGCGGACGGGTAGGTAGGTGGCGGGTAGGTGGCGGGTATAGGAATATACCCGCCTAGGCGGGTATGGATGTTGAAAATTGTACCCGCCACGGGTGGCGGGTAGGTGACGGGTATAATTTTTTTTGGCGGGTACGGGTGCGGGGGAGGGGGTACCCGCACCCGCACCCGCCCCGCCCAATTGCCATCCCTAGCAACGAGCAATAAGTGGAAGTTTCTGCTATCGACTTATTACATCCTTAATGAAGTTGATGAATTCTTTTATATAGGTTATTAATCTAAATAATTGATTAGAGTTATTTTAACACACTTGACACATGCTATGTCTCCATTACCTACTAAGACATGTTGTAATGGCTAAAGTAATCATCAAAGATATATGATTATATGGGTTAAGCTTAATCACTAAATTATTTAGTGGAGGACCTAACCAAAACGGTTTGAGTTTTGTCAATTAACTCTATTCATAATTCTCACACATCAAGCTCTTTATAGTAAATGATCTTGGATGTTCCCACGCACAATAAATCGAGATATTTAATGAGTACAGTATATAGTCTTGGCCGACAAATGCACATAAAATTTGAAATTCTCTTCTTGATGAAACAATTATTGCAATTGTTGATTTTCAACAAAAAAATAAGTGAGTTGAGCTCTTCAAGGAAGATAATTTACATTGGCCAGTAGCTGAAGTGGAGAATCATGAGATCTCAAATTTAATTTTCGATAGCGGCAAAAATAGTAGGTAATTTCTTACTATCTGTACCATGGATAGAGGTATCTGGCACCATTTATGGTTAATACATCGACCTCGAATTAATATATAATAATAGTAATTGAATTCACCGTTAAATATTTAGTGAACTTTTTAATACAAGTATAGGATTTAATTAAAAGCTACTTGATCCATATGAACCCATAGGTGTAGGCTAAATCGTCTCCTACCTAGTATCTATGTCAATCGAATATAACACGTACCTCATAAAATTAGTTAAAGTGCGCAAAAGCTACCTCGAATCCTAGGATTATTAAAACAAGTGAGCAATGAAAGAACAGGGCAATCACCACTTGGCTGCTGGTGCATTCATTAAATGTTGATTGGTCCCCTCATTTATTATTTCCTCTACGTGATCTTTTTTACTGAAAAGCCTACAAAATTATTGGTGTGTGTCATAGTGTTTGGCACCATTTCGAGTCTTCTGCACTGGGCCTAGTCCAATACTCCACCTGGACCATACTCAAACTGGGATCTTTTCTTTCAACTTTCTGTTATACTGAAAAAGAAAGTTGAACACCCAAATTAAAAACTTTAGATTATTATGATCTTTCTTCAAAAAGTTTATACAATCAACGTGGGATAAATATATCCTTTAAAACATTATAACATACGTGCATAATATGTGATTCATGATTTTAGGACTTCACTTGATTTTTTAAAAACACAATATAACTGTGCTAGCTAATTACTATCAAGAGATAAGCTTCAGACGCGGCGTACACAAAAATTGTAATAAACGTGGTTAATGATATTATATGAAAAAGAGACAATTTAGACTATAAAATACAATTTAATATATATATATATATTTATGATTAAGAGATATATAATTAAACAGAGGGAGTATTAAAGAAGCAAACTCTTATTCGAGGCATCAGCAAAATATCGTTTGTTTCAAACTTCAAAAAGCTCTTTAGCGCCCTGGAACGGGAATCTGGGACAGCCGCAAGTCAGAATCGAATTTTTCTGTTAGTTTTTTTAATTAATTTTAACGTCAATCATTTTTTAATCGATAAAATAATTTATTAAGACGGTTGAAAATGTCTATTGAGTCATGTCACCTATAAGGGATGATAATTAGCTGTTGGCCTATTAGTTTGTCCTCCTATTTATTTGCATAGTTTTCTCTTCAAACGAATTGATTTTTAATTTTTGTCCTTCAAAATCAAACTTATGTCTAATGAGCATAAGTAATTTAAGGGCGTGGGGCATAATTTTTAGATATTATGATTCAAAAAATTATCTTATGCCCTGCAAAAAAAAATTATGACTGACACAAAATAGAGACAAAAGTGTAAATAACCCTTGTCCTTCTCCTAAACCCTAGCCTATATAAATACACCTAAAGGGTGTGGGAAGTATGACAATTTGCACATTAGTATGACGTCTAAGGTTTACAATAGTGAAAAACAATATGCATCTGAAAGAAATAATCTTTTGATTATTTTTATTAATAAAGAGAGATATATACAAATACACAAGTCCTAAATATGGAAAATAACTACATTTTCCTATTTTAATTCTAATAGTTTTTTCGAATACAAGATTAATACCATAATTACAATTGTACAATAATTCTACAATTTATGGAGACCAATTCGGACCATGATATACACAGTATTTAAGACCGTGTATATCGGTCTTTCACACCCCTGCAGTCATAGAGGGCAATTTTCGTACGCTGAGACTGTCCCTAAAATCTTCAAATAGAACCAAAGGAAGACCCTTAGTAAAGATGTCTGCAATTTAGTATCGCGAAGGGACATAGAGGACGCGTACTTATCCACGAGCTACTTTTTCTCGAACAAAGTGTATATTCATCTTGATATGTTTAGTGCGCTGATGTTGGATCCAATTTCTAGAGAGATAGACTGCACTAACATTATCACAGTAGACCAAGGTAGCTTTCTGAATAGGAAAGTGTAGCTCTAATAGAAGATTACACATCCAACGTGACTCATACGCCACATTGGCTACCCCTCGATGCTCGGCATCTGCACTGAATCGCGATAAAGTATCTTGGCGTTTTGCCGACCAAGAGACCAAGTTATCCCCAAGAAACATACAATAACCAGATGTCGAGCGTCTGGTATCGGGACATCCACCTCAATCAGCATAACTATATGACACGAGAGTAGAAACGGAGGATGGATATAAATGCAATCCATAATCAAGTGTGGCATGTATGTATCTTACAATGCATTTAAGCGCATGTATGTGCTCAATCCGCGGATCGTGCATAAATAAACACACATGTTGTACTGCATAAGTAATATCCGATCTCGTGAAAGTAAGATACTGAAGAGCCCCTGCAAGACTACGATAGTAGATGAGATCCTCATATGGTGTGCTAGATGTGGCACTCAACTTTGGTTTGGTATCCACCGGAGTAGAAGATGACTCACAAGATGACATGTCAGCTCTCTCAATGATCTAAGCGGCATACTTTTTTTGTGATAAAAATAGATCACTTGCATGATAAGTGACCGCGATACCCAAAAAATAACTCAAGGTCCTCAAATCTTTCATAACAAATTCTGAATTGAGAAAGATTATGATAGATTTGCACAGATTAGCAAAAGAGACAGTCAATATAATATCATCAACATATAAAAAAATGTACGCGAGAGAAGCTATCACGTCTATAGATAATAGGAAAAGGCAGAAGACAAAATAAATTAGCTGAAAAGGACAAAAAAGCAAAGGTGAGGATGAGCTGAAAAAAATTGTCAGAAGAATGACATTGATGCTCATGTAACGTTGCTATTGCTGAAATTGTTTGGATTTTGCGTCCCTTTATCTTACTCTTAACTTCCAGTTAACTTTATCCTTTTCTTTCTTTTCTTCTTGTCTGTCTGTTACGCAAAAGCTTTTTCATGACTAGATATAAAGTCGTGATTCGTGCATGGTTTAAGCTTTAAAGTTAGATTCTAGGTAAAAAGTGTTGAAATTAGTCTTTGACGGGAGTTGCGATCGACCAACTTTAACAGCTTAAACATTAGTGTTACGTATGTTGGAGAATCCGGTTCTTCACACATGCATGATCTACTAAGTACGTAGATAACCGTAGGGCCAAGAATCGTCAAATTTCATTGAGAAATGAAAGAGATATTGGTTCACGAAGTAAGGTGTTTGAAGCATGGAAAAGTGTGGTGTGTGATCAATTCTCCCTCATCGGTAGAGGAAGAAAGAATTGTTGTGTATATAAGACTCGAAATTGGTTTGGGGTTTGGGACCCCAAGGGGTATCCCATGTGTTTAAAGGAGGGAGGACCTAGATGTGCTTCGGTTCGAGGAAAGACCACACGCGCTCCGCCGCCCGCCCGTCCGGTTCACGGTCTTATTATCTTTTTGGGGCCAAATGTACAGTTTAGTCCCTGAAGTTTTCAGAATGTCAGAATTTGGACAGTCAAAACAGAAATGCCACAGCACTCAATTCAGCCAGTCCAGGACGTATAAAGGATACATACGGGACAATATTATCTTAAGGACAGAGTGCCACACTCGACTCAGCAAAAACAGTTTTTCAATTTTTCTTGTTCATCTTTGTAATTTTTAGTTTTCTAGTTAAATTGTAATTTCAATTCTTACATAAGCAGTTATTTGTAATTTCCGTTCATGCAATCCTTTGTAATCCCAACAAAAAGAGATGATATTTTTTTTATTACATAAAGAAAGTAGAAGGAAAATAGGAATTACAAGGTAGTGATTCAACTGTGATCAACAAGACGAAACTTCAAGTAGTCAATCAACTGAATTACTAGATTCCTAAAAGAGATAATATTAGGAATAGATTTAATGTAATTTTTATATAATGAGACATTTTAATATCTTAAATTACTTTTGATTTTTCATTATATTTTAACAAATTCAATCATTAGGTTTGAGGAAATATATTGTAGAAAAAGATTTGACTAGAAACATCAGGAAATCCTCATTAAATTTTAGAAACAGCAACATAAAAATTACACTAAAAAGATTTAAAAAACACAGCAGAATGTGTACCTCAAAAAGCAAAATCAAACTTTAGCAGAAATTCATCTACAATTGTGAGTTCCCGCTATCTCAAATCTCTTTTTTTTTTTTGCAGTTCCGATTAAATTTAATAGACAATTTGTTAAACATATGACGGAGATTATAAGTGCTCACTTTTGAAAAACTGAAAGAATTAAAATTACGTAGGAGTATACTTAAGGGGTTACTATGAATCTACTTAAAACATAAGGGACCATTTTTGTTATTTTCTTGTAAAAAAACATGTGTCTCAGTACTTGGTGCAAATTGTTTTATGCGGGGGAATCATTATCAAACAAACTTTTATTCTATTTAAAAATTAAATACATCTTTGAGTATATAACTATATAATTTAAATTAAATACTATTCAATAATAATTTCTCTCCATTATTAATTCATAAATTATCTAACTCTATATAATTTGTCTCTAAATCAAACATCCACCATGGTATTAATTTATTTTGTCAGATCCATGGTACTTATTAAATTATTCTTACTGTCACTTCATACTCAAAAAAAAAATCATGTGGCCGTCAAATAAATTTTTGATCTCCAACATTTATCCGTCAAATATAAGGCAGGCCAACGGGACGGGTTCTGAGCGGGTCTCGGTGGGACGGAAAAAGACGGGACGATGGGGCGGGATAGGGACTGGCGGGTTCTGCCAGTGTCCCGTCCCGGTCCCGGTCCCGTCATTAAAGGGGCCCGGTATTTATCGGGTCGGGTCGGAATCGGGTTTTTCTGGTTTTTTTTTTTTTGCACTTAGTTTTTAAAAGTAGCATATAAACAAGATAGTGTAATAAAAATATCTCAATGTTATTTTTGTGCCTCTTATATTATTTAATAGAAATGTAATTTTTTTGTAATACAATTGTCAAAATTGCAACTTTGTGGTGTTGAAAGTTGCAAATAACATAGTAAAATTGCAATTAAAAAAATTACATATTTAAAAATACCTTTTCTAGTTTCTTTATAATTTATTGTGGTTCTTCGGTTGGAATTGGTATTTGTTGGTCAAATTGCTCAACGTCGCTTTCACCTCCGTCGGATAAGATTTCGTTGTAGTTTTCGTCTTGTTCTTCGTTGATCTCCGGTTGACCGCACATTCTCCGCTCCGCTCTTATCCAAACTCTGAATAATACTGCAATCTCCAAGCTGTCTCCCGCTAATGAGTGTATGTGCTCTCCTATTTGAAATCTGCCGGCCGAAAAAGCGCTTTCAGACGTTATTGATGACGCTTGAATGTTCAACACATCTCGGGCCATCTTTGACAGTGTCGGAAATGTCTTCTCATTCTCCCTCCAATATTTCAACAAGTCTTAAATACATCTCTCTTAACAGTTGATCTAGGAAAACCGTTAAAGGCAAGATTATACACATCTCTAATATAATGAATAAAACCATGAGAGCAAGGAAATGAAAAAGGCAAATCCTCCACATCAACTAATTTTGCTATTGCTTCCCTATCTCTATGTTTATCGTATTTAGGGCCTACAATTCCCCCTGTCATAGGGTTAATTTGACCCTGTACTTGATCCGGGACAGTATGTGAAACTTGTCCCGACTGAGAGGGCATTGGCGCACTCGATTTTTCAGCCATGTGTTGGTTCCACCTAGCTTTGTGAAAGTTTTGTACGTGTCTCAATAGACCCTCTGTCCCACCCTGATCTTTTCCTATTTTAAATTTAAAACATTTTTTACAAATTTGACATCTAACTACTTGATTATCTTTGCCCCTATCAAAAAATTTCCATGCATCTGATTTTAATGGTCGTTTTGTTGGGCCTCATCTCATACTAGGGGGAATAGGAGGTGTTCCAGTTGGATGTATCATCTAGATCATCTTCTAAATTAAAGTCTTGTTGAGTTCCAGAAAATATCTCATCGTCTAAATCTAATGGTATATTAGGAAAAAATTCAGTATCAACTAAATCATCTTATCTAGGAGTAGGATGACTAGAAGAAGTAACCTTGCCCTTGTTACCCCTACTGAAAAAAGCATGACCCTTACTCGTAATCATATGTTTCAATCATTCCATTTTAATATACAAATAAATAATTAAAGTAAATGAAATTAAGTGCGCTGAATAAAAGAAAGAAACAATAATAATTTAATGAAGAAACAAATGTACCAAACGCCGATGTAACGTCAACGTGTAATCGAGAGGTTGAAATCAATTAGTTGCCAGCTTCACTCCCATAAATAAATAAAATTGAAAATTTAGTAGACAATGTAAACTTGTAGAGAGATAGATTGAAAGATTAGACATATTGTAGGAAGATTTGTGAGAAAGATGAAGAGAAAATGCGTTATTTATAGTCGGGATCGGGCCGACCCGTCCCGTTGGCCACCCATAGTCAAATATACTTACCCATCAACTATAATGTTCTATTGTAGAAACAACCAATTGATAGATACAAAATAGAGAATTATCCCACCTCTAATTCTACTTTAAATGTTAGAGTTTGTTAAATATTAGTGCCATTTGTTCTTCATTGTCCCATTCCGAAGGCAACCTTGGTGTATTTCGATAATATTAGTGTCATTTACCTTTCAGTTAATCCGGTTCAGCACTAACGCACTAAGCATATCGAGATGGACATACATTTTGTACGCGAAAAGGTTGCTCGAGGTCAGGTACGTGTCTGTCATGTCCCGTCAAGATATCAGATTGCAAACATCTTTATAAAGGGTCTTCCCTCGGTCCTTTTTGAAGATTTTAGGGACAGTCTCAGCTTTCGAAGACCACCCGCTATGACTGCGGGGGTGTGTTAAATATACACACAATATACATGTGTATATTGTGTATATTGAGTCTCGGATTTGCTCCCATAAATGCCTCTCGGTTTTGGCTGTTTAGGTAATATAATTTATGGTAAATATTTAGTATCCTAGTTTAGGTAATGTTGTAATATAATTAGTAGTGTATTACCATAAATGTATAGAATAAGGTTTTAGGAATAGAATAGGAATATGATTCTCTCCTATTATGTAACTTGTATATATAATCTTTCAAGTAATGAAAATAATCAAGGAGATTATTTCTTTCAGAGTTCTTGTCGGCTGGTTCCTTTATAATACGGAGTATTAAACAATTCGTTTGTTGGACAGTTGCCAATATTATTTCAGAACAGGAAAATACATATCAATTAATTAATGGGAGAGGAAACAAATAAATTATTGAACTATCTTTATAGTTTTCCATGGACATTATCTAAGTAGCTCCTTCGATAAGGACAATTGTAGCATCAAGTTTGCACTAATTAAAACAAAAATATGAGATCCCATAAAATAAAAATAAAAATCTAACCAAATACTTTCTCTCTTTGTATGTGAATTATTATTAAAAAGTTGATCTAAGTTAAAAGTGACCGGTTACGTAATTTAATGTTAAAATGAGCCTAAGAGAGGTCATAAAGTATGACATTTATATGCAGATATCCAGATGTAATTTCTAATTAAACAAAGTGTTAAATTAGAAACAAAGAAATTATATGCAATCATAAATAGGGCTTTGGTCCTCAAAATATACGTAGTGACTAAGGACAATTTCAAGCTAAAATCGTAAAAACAAGGATATGGATAACCTAAATTTTTTACGGATAATAAATTAATTTAGACTTTTTTACAAAGTATAAAGATAAATTTGAACTTTATTAGTACATTTTTTAAAATAGACTAAAAAGGGATTAGTGTAATTGTAGATATGCTGTGAAACTTGCCATCTTTAATATAAACTTTTGAATGCGTCTCTAATAATTGACATGTTGAGTGTACGGTCATAAAACTAGTATATGTTCCACCATGAAAAGTCGATTTATGGAGAAGGACCACTTAAATTGACGACAAAAACAAATGGCTGGAACAATTCCTCAGCCCTATTATTGAATAGTAGTTGGCATGCATGAGCATGTTTTTGTGACAAGATCTATAATAAGAACAACGAGAAGTATAGTAGTAGATTAATTTTTAAAGTGAAATGTAGAAAATGTAATGGGATCACATTTAATGCTTCTTAAAGTTCAATTTGCTGTGGGTTGATGTGGTATGTCTGTTACAATGTTGTTTTCTTCCCTCTCAACCACTTGTCATTTTGTATAGGAGTATATGTTTTGAGAAGTCACTATCAAGTATTGTGACGGAATTGACCCCATGGGCACATGCGAGTTGGTAAGTGGCAAGGTGATTGGGGTACAATCACTCCGACGTCGCGGGTTCGTGTGGTGACAGTCTTTGCTGAAATATTGCAAGGGTTGTTGCTGGGTTCGTGTCCCGTTGGTCATCTCCCTTGCAGGGCTGTCACTCGCGCATATCCCTCGATTTACATCTCACCTGGCCAAGGGGCCTCTGGTACAGGTGGGGGTGAGAGGTTTCGTCTTCGGGACTTTCCCCTTCACAAAGTATTGTGACGGAATGAATATTTATGATTTTTTTTATTCTTAATCAAATATTTTAAATTTGAGTTTTTTGTGTGAAGAGAAATTTTGATAAGCGCTTAATGGGCTCTACAAAACATGAATTTAAATTCGTCGGGATCTCAAAACAGGAATTGAAATCGAGTGAGAAACAAACAAAAAAAAAATTGAAAAGTCATTTTCTACCCTCAAGGAATAGATGAGATTTCTTCATCCTTAGTCACGCATTTCAAGTCCAAGCACAATAATGGAATTTTTTTTTGTAGAAAAATCTTCCCCCTTTTAATGAGTCTTACGCGACATGAAACTTAATTTATCGGACCCGTAATGCAGGTATTGAAATCGAGTGAGAAACTAAAACAGAAGTATAGTTTGGGAAGTCATTTTCTTACTATCAGCATCAGGGATGAATGAGGTTTCTTCATCCTTAGGCGTGTCAAATTTTAGCATGAGAATGGATAATTTTTGGGTAGAAAACGTTTTTCCTTAAGTAAATCTTACGCGACACCAATTTAAGTTAATATTTCTAGATTAATCGATTAAAAAAATTTCGGATACCAAAGGTTAAACTAAGAGAAGTCATTTTCGTTGTTGTATTATAAATTGTCCTTGCGTCTAATAATTTGCATGTGTTTTTGTATGAGCGAACAATACACATTTCCTAGGAATATGTTCATTTTGTACATTTTGGCATTTCAAAATATATTGGTACAAGCATTTACCCCTCGTAGCCAAAAAAGAAAGAGGCAAATAATATTGGTATTCTATGGTACTTTATAGAGCAGTACGAGAAGTAATAACTATTACAAATGTTCGAAAGGATAAATAAATGGTCAATCTTCAAAACTGCCGCATGTGTGTTGTGTCTTGAATCTTGATCACCTTGCAAAGCCAATGTTGAGAACTGCCGCAAGTTTGTTGTGTCTTGAATGTTGATATCTTGAAATCAAGAAACAACTAAATCTGGATGGTTATAACGTTGTGTGTTGAGTCGAGGATAGCCCTCTATCCTTAAGACAAGAATGCCCCGTATATATGCTTTTACGTTAGCGGGCAATAGTCTCCCAAGATAAAACAACACTTTAATCTCAACGCTACAAAGCCAATAGGTTGAGCCTGGCGAAGAAAACAAATATGACTTGACTTGCTGAAGATATGGAATAGGAAGGAAGAGTTTCTGTCTACTCTTCTCTTTTGTCTCTGTAGTGTATATCGTGTGTATACGTGAGGGTTTGGTCACTGTTTTTGACTGATTTTTAGCCACTGTTTCGAGCAGTTTTTGCTCACTGATTTCGTGATTTTTCAGTCAGTTTTTTTCGTCTGTTTTGTGTCATGTTTCTTGCCTGTTTTTTCGTATGTTTTCTGCTTGGTTTTGCTGTCCAAAATTGAGCCAACAACTGCTCAATATATAGCATGCAAGAGGGGCTGTCCAACTGCCAAAATAAGATTGTAATGTCCATTAAGGGAGGCCATTAAAACAGCCAAGTAATGGCTATTAAGGCCATTGAAAAAGGTTGCCCAAATGCCCAAGTAATGGCTATTAATGCCATTGAAAGAGGCTGCCCAAATGCCCAAGTAATGGGTTGTTAATGGAGAGTTAATCAGCCAAGTAATGGCTGGTTAATGCTCCAAAACGCAGTCCAACGGTAGGCAGAAAAGTCTCCAGAAACTCTGGGGACCAAAGTGTAAATATTGAAACTTCAGGGACCAAACTGTACATATGAAAGAATTCTTGTCCAAACTGTACATATGAAACTTCAGGGATCAAACTGTACATCTGGCAGAGTTCTCTTTTCCAAAAAGATAATATTTGATGCCACACCCTGAACCCTGAATCCGAACGGACGGCACAAGGCGTGTGGCTTAGCCAACCCAAGCCCATCTAGGTCTTCCCTCCTTTAAACACATGGGATACCCCTTGGGGTCCCAAACCCTTTACCAATTAGAGACTTATATAGAGAGCAATTCTTCATATTCCCACCGACGTGGTAGATTTGTCTCACACCACATTTCCATGTCTCAAACACCTTACTTCGTGGACCAATATCTCTTTCATTTCTCAACGAAATTAGACGATTATTGGCCCTACGGTCATCTACTCACTTCGTAGATCATGCATGTGCGAAGAGACAAGATCTCCAACATGCGGAATACTAGTGTTTAATTCATCAAAGATGGGTGGACGCATCTCCCCGCCAAAGGCTAATTTCCAACAAATAATTCATTACATTTCGATACTAGGTTTGCACTTCTCAAGATCATAATTGTACTTCATTCTTGACTTTTCTTTTATCAACAATATTTTTGTCATAATAGGATGTATCACTTACGAAATAGTTTTTACTTCTAAAAACATCAATTCAAATACTCCTAACATGTATAAAATCCTATAAATTGAATTAGTTCCACTATTATTTTGCAGTGTCATTCTTTTTGTTTTAAGTCAACTTTGTGTAGTCTGTACTTCTGTACAACTCTAATTAATAACCATACAGGAGTTTAATTAAAATTACGAGATTACTATAAATGACATGTTAATTATATCTTGACCCCTTAATCTATAGTACTAATAAACTCACCCAATCCAAAGAGCTCCAGCTTGCTGGTGAAAGGTTCTTGCTTGTACCCTTGGGTCGCAGGTTCGAATCCCCTCAATGGATATCGTTCTCCGGGCATATACCTTGTGGTAAAGTATGGGCGCTAAAAGCCGCGCGGGCATGTTGCAGTGTGGGTTCGATCCCCGCCAAGCCGATAGAGAGGGTCAACCTTGTAGCATTGATCCGTTGGACGCAAACAGACACTGACCACGGGGTGCACATCCCGCGATTTACCTGGTGGTAGGGTGCTGAATGACCGGTTCCATCATCCCCAGGAGTCTAGTACCAGTACTTGTGCAGGTACTAGCGATAGGGAGGCACAAGTTGCCTCGAGACCTGGGTTAAATAAATAAATAAACTCACCCCGAAAAAAGTACTGTAATTAATGAACTCAAACAAAGAGCCTTTGTGTCATTTTGCAACAATTGGGGTAACTTGTGTTCGTGTGCAGTCTGAAATCAATGTCTTTTTCTATTTTCTATGACTTCACTCAAATGTCTTCTCCGATTTCCATGACTAATGACTTCATTTATTTTAGCTCTTTCTTCTATATACTTCTTTTGTAAATTTACTAGCTCATGGAAATTAAGAACAATAAAATATGATGAAATTGAAGAAAAAAGGTGATGAAAGTGGATAAAATTCATAAATAGCTCATTAAGAAAATACTAATAAATATACAAGATATAATTACTAAATTACTCTTATTCAGTAAAATTAGATTGAGTGTTTTCTCTTATAACCGTACATTCTTCTTTAATATTCATGATATAATTGAAAACAATGTGCAATTTTTAGTCTTTAATTTCTTAAAGTAATAATTATTTTGAGCTTAAATAACAGTTAAAATTAAACGGAGGGGAAGTTTCAAAAGAATGTGTGATATTTATCCTCTTCCTATTTGGCTAGAAAGTCCTTTCAAACTAACATTTGGTCGTGTAACTCAATTTAATTAACTTATGAGTTCATATTTCACCACTTAAAATAAGTAAATAAGTACCTTACTTTGTTACAATTTAAACTTTTAGATTAAGTGATTCACTCGAATAAAAAACAACACATTTAAACTAGAGGGATTTGATGTAATGTTTTCTGAATTAAAGTACTAATGTTCCGCTATGTTGGATAAGGTCCATGGCATGCAAGAACGGCTTTTAAAGAGGAGTATTTAGCTCGCGTTTGGCCATAGATTTTGGAAGTATATTTTTAAAATATTTTTCAATTTTTTATTTGGCCATAAAACTTTGACGGATTTTGAAAATAAATTTTCGAATCTCAAATTTTGGCTCAAATTTGTTTTTTGGGCCAATATCTATCCATTAGCCTCTTAGTTTTTTTTAAAAAAAATATTATCCCAAAATTTTATATTTTAAAAAAAAATTCCATCTATTTATGACTCAACTAATTCGTATCTGCAATATTTTCTCCATCAATCAAGAATACTTCAAATAGTAAGAATTATCTGAATGTTTGAAGTTATCTCCTAAGCAGTCACTAGTGTTTTAATCCCAAAACATATACCACTGCTTGTAATGTCCTATAACTAATTATTGAGTCTCCATATCCAAAGATGTCGCATGTTTACACACATTGAAATGCAGAAAATAGTTGATTCAACAGCAAAATTGCACAAATTGAGATACATTTAACGAAAAAATTACAAAATTATTAAAATAAGAGTACTGAAACCAAATCAACAACAAAATTCAAACACATACATGGGAATAATTTGGGATTAACAAATATGTTTAATATTTGGTATAGTTGGGTATTCTTTATAGTTTTTAGAACTTGTGAGTATAAGAGGGTGTTTGGATTGGCTTTTTAAAAGTAGCTTATAAGCCAAAAGCTAAAAGTCAGAAGTTGGTCCTACCCAACTTTTGGTTTTTGGCTTATTTTGTACTCCCTCCGTCCCATAATAAGTGTCATCTTAGTAAAAAATATTTATCCCAATATAAGTGTCACCTTAATAAAAAATATGTATCCCAATATAAGTGTCACCTTAAGAATTCAGGACATAAATTGATTATTTTTTTCAACGGTACCCTTAGACAAAAACTGTCAAGTTCTCTATTCAAGACATAAATGATTACTACTTGTGCATGTTTTAATCAAGAGGAAAAAATAATTTATTTTTATTATATACGGGTAATTTGGTAAACTTCACATTGTATTATTGGTTTCTTAATATACGTGTTTTTGGCTAATGTGACATTTATTATGAGACGGAGAGAGTACGTTTTTAGCCTAAAATAAGTGCTTAAAAACACTTTTTATCTCATCAAAATACCTCAAAAACTAAAAAAGAACTTAAAAGCCAAAAAATACTTAAAATAAGTCAATTCAAATTTCAAACACCCTCTAAATCATATTTCATATATATATATATATATATATATATTAAAAAGTAAAATGTGTTTTGAAAAACTATGACCAAATACATTTTCAAAATTTTAAAAACTTAACCAAATAATTTTTTTGGGTGGAATTTATGAATAAACATTAGCTTAATATTTTCAGTAAGTAAAATTTGTTCTATATTAATTTAACGTAAAATTAATCAAATTAACCTTGTGTAAGGGGAAATAACAAAAAGCAAGTAAATTAGCACAAATTGAATAGTGCTTTGAAAGAATCTGAGCAACTCAGAAGTACAGTTTCTTTTTTTATATATTCAGATTTCCGGCTTAATGCCTGAATGATAAGAGTTTGAGAACAAAGCAACTTATATCACTTATAAAATTCTACCCAAAAGAAAGCAAATTGCTCCCACCAGAGTTAGAAAATTCACAGTACAAACCTCCAGCTGAATTTTAAGTTCTCTTCGTTTACCATCTAGTCATGTCCGGGGATGAGTTTCTTTCTTAGTTAGTTATAAAGAGATTGAAAAAGCAAATTAAAATTAGTTAAATATAAAACGAAAAAGGAACTGGGATTTGAAAGGACAGATCCTATAAAAGGCAAACTACTTTTATGTCACCATTACGTATTTACGTCTATAAGCCGGTCAGAAGATTGCGACGAACAGAAGCTAATGGAATAGTATTACTAATTGCCTCACACATCTATTTGGAGCGTGCGCATCACGATAGTAGCAATCCCAAGGCTACGGATTTTGTTCAATTGTTTATTTGATATACAGTAGCTTTGGAGTCTAACTAATTAAGATTTATATAAGATATTCTATATTAGAGGGTGAAGCGTTCCTTGATAAAAGTGATTTTATACTTAAGGCTCAAATTGAAGTTTTTAAATTAAAAATGGATGAATACTTATTAATTCATCAGAATTTGAAAATATTAAGTATCACTAAATCTGTAAGATTGTGATAATTTTTCTTGCGGAGTATTCTCATTAGTACAAAATATATATAGTGTGTACAAGAGATGAATCCTAATTCGGCAAGGATCTTAATATATCATAAATATACAGTATTCATAATTACACAATAGATGACGAATATATGGAGAATATTCGTTAATACACCCCTTCAGTCTGAGCGGGAGGAGGCCGGACGCTGAGACTGGATCTGAAGTCAAGGAATAATTGTATGGGAAGCCTTTTTGTGAAGATATCTGCATACTGATATGACGAAGGCACATGCAACACTCTGACATAATCGAGCGCAACCTTCTCACGAACAAAATGGATATCCATCTCAATGTGTTTGATTCTCTGATGTTGAACTAGATTATAAGATAGATATATGGCAGATATGTTATCACAGTATACAATGGACGCTCGACGTAAGGGACACTAGAGCTCCAAAAGTATATTTCAGAGCCAACAGATCTCAGCTACAACATTGGCAACGCTTTTGTATTCTGCTTCAGCACTCGAACGGGATATGGTGGCTTGTTTCTTGGCAGACCATGAAATGAGATTATCCCTTAAGAGTACACAATAGCTTGAGGTGGAGCGTTGCATGTCCGGACACTTTGCCCAATCTGCATCCATATAAGATAGCAACTTGGTCGGTGCAGAGGGGTATAGATGTAACCCATAATCAAGTGTGCCCTTAATGTATCGAATGATACGCTTAAGAGTAGTGAAATGAGACTCCTTGAGAGCATGCATAAACAGGCACACATGCTGAACAACATATGCAATATCATGTCTGGTGAAAGTAAGATACTGAAGTGCACCTGCAAGGCTCCTATATAGAGTAGGATCGGAGACTGGAGCACCATCAGTAGCACTGAGCTTTGACTTAGAATCTACCGGAGTGTGCATGATTTTACAATTTACCATCTTAGCCCTGTACATTATCTCCTCTGCATACTTACGCTGAGTCAAGAACATATAATCTGCAGATCTGGTCTCTGATATACCCAATAAGTAACTTAACTTGCCCAAGTCAGTCATAGCAAATTTGGTTTTAAGTAAAGCAATAATTTCATTTTTCAACCCATCAGATGAGGCAGTGAGAACAATATCATCCACATATAACAGTAAGTAAGCAGTGTTAGTACCTCGATGAAAAATGAAAAGAGAATTATCACACCTGCTGCATACAAACCCAATCTCCATAATATACCTGGCAAAGCGATCATACCGTGCTCTGGGGCCTGTTTCGAACCATACAGTGACTGACGGAGACGACAAACATAGTGAGGGGCTGCTGGATGGACAAAATCAGGTGGCTGGTGCATGTAGACTATTTCTTTCAAGTCCCCATGTAGAAATGCATTGTTCACATCAAGTTGATGTATCGGTCAGTGTTTGCCCATGACTATACTCAGAAATGTGTGAATGGTAGCCGGTTTGACAACCGGACTGAATGTCTCACCACAATCAATACCCTCATGCTGATTTGTGCCATTAGCCACAAGTCGTGCCTTATACCTCTCTAGGTTTCCACTGTCTATGAATTTGTGATGAAAGAACCACATGCAACAATCACATTCACCCCTTTCGGTCTAGGAACCAAATCTCACATGTGTTGTTTCGTTAAAACATTAAATTCCTCACACATAGCAACATTCCAATGATGGTCTTGTTTGGCTAGTTTGGGATTTTTGGGAATTGGGGAAATTATTTAGGCAGACAGGTTATACTGGACTTTGGGCTTGAAAATCTCATATTTGGCACGAGTTCCCATTTGGTGAGTGGAGGCAGCGGGTGGGTTGGTTTGCTGGTGGTGTGCTGGTGTCAGGTTTGTGGGTGTTGGAATGTCGAAACAGGGTTTTTGGGTTGGGTGTTCTGTTTGGTGCTGGTATATCTGGTGAGGTCGACAGTGGTGGTGGTACGGTCGGAGACGATGATGATTGGGTTGGTATCGTCGGGTAAGTGGAAGGTGTATGTGGTGGTTGCGTGTTAGGTAAATTTTAGTACTGTTTTAGAGTGTATTTTAAGGAGTCTTTTGTTTATCTTTTAGTTGTCTTATGCAATATTATGCATGTTGTTTTGTGTTTTCAGGTTTTAAGCGATTCAGAAAGGAATAAGGCAAATTCAAAGGAAATAGGCGGTTATTGAGGACAAAAATGCATATCTGGTCACAAGTAGTAAGTCAAAGAAGCCTTGGGAAGCTCAAAAAATAGTTTAAACAAACTCCGGACGAAGAACACTGAAGGACCGCGGCTGAGGAAGCAAGAGTCGAGGCGCCATGTAGGCAGAAGGCTGGAAGAAGTTGCTCGGAATTAGAGTCGCGGCGCTACCTAGTTACATGCGCGAACATTAGAGCCGCGGCTCCCCACTGACAGAAAGCAATTTGATTTTCAGAGCTAATTAGAGTCACGACGCTCTAATAGCTGGGTCGCGGCGCCGACGACGTCCAGGCAGCGAAAAACCTAATTTTAACAAGGGCAAAAAGGTCCATTCTGGGTTTTTTCGTGATATATGATAGGGGAGGCGCATTTTGGAGATATCTCACATCGGAGGCAAGAAACAAGAGAGCAAGAAGCAATTAGAGACATCTATTGTTCAAGTTCTTTTCCTTTTCTTTACTTTAATTCAGTTCATGTTGGATGTTAAGTTAATTAGTTTTCTTAGCATGTCTATGAGCTAATTACTTTTATTAGGGTTTTCCGTTGAATCACTTGAAACTTTATTTTGATTTAATGCATTGCTAATGTTCTTCTTCATCTATTAAGAGCTCTTCAACTTGCGTTTATTGAATGAGAATTAATTGACCATTACTTTTCATTACCTGTATGATTTCAAATCGAGACCTGAAAAGTGAGATTTGACTATGCTATAGTTGATTAGACGTGGGTTTAATATTGAACGAGAGTATCACGATTGCATGTGTAGCACTTTAGATTATTGATCTTAATCCTCCTATGTAGAGATGGTAGTGGATCCAGATCCATTTTATAGGATATGGATCTTCAAAATTTGGACCCGACGGATTCGGATACGACCCGGATCCATTTCTGACGGATCGGATCTGGATCTGGATCTTGTATTTGAGATTCGTATCTGGTCCAGATCCGACCCGTGGATCCATTTTTTATTAAATATATTCATAACCTAGAATGTAATTTTATAAGTATTTTCTTAAAATTGCTAAGCATATCCTTGCAAGTTTAATTCTCAAAACAAGTTTAATTTATCCCCGCGTTAACTCAAAAACCAAAAAACAAAAAACAAAGAGGTAACTTCGATAATAAAATCAATGTTATATTAGCGAATGACTAACATTTCCATAGACAAGTAGTTAAAATTATATTCACCTCATTTGTGAAGATTCCAAGCACATGCAAGTTCTGCATTGTGGAAATACTAGTCAGCATTTTCCACAACTATTGTCATTGTCCAACATTTTCAATTAATAGCTCACAATCAAAACGAGACAACGGACAAAATATCTCATATGGACATTTCAAAATTGAAACACAGTAAACTGTTAGCTAAGTAAAAATCGTTTATCAGTTAAAAAAATTCTTATGAAGGTTACATTTTTAGCAAGGCAAAATTTTTTACATGTGGATTCAGATCCGATCTGTGGACCCGACGGATCCGATAGATATGAATTTGGATATGATTTTTATGGACCCGATGGATCTGGACCAAATCATTTTTTCCATATATATAAAAGGGTTTACCTTCATTGTATACATATCCCTCAAAAGAAATGAACTCTTCTCTCTTTCTCCGTAATATTCTTGTTCTAGATTTATGATTTTATACGTTTCTTTCTTTCTATAATTTTTTGTACCTTTTTATTTTTTTCTACAACCTTAATATTGTCTATACTAAATAAAATCATAACATTCACTATCGAAATTTTTTGGAGCCTCAAAATTTTGTGGGCCTAAATCAAGAATTTACTAGCTCCACCTTTCCGTTGAACCACCTTTCCACCCATGACAATCTCAATCAAATTTTATAGTCTCAATTAAGACAATACAATAATGGCAAGAACACTAAAGACAATGAATGTGTCATTAGTTACCAAATGTGAATGAAGTTGGTTGAACAACACATTAGTGGGGTAATCGTCTCAATAGAACTAATGACCTAAAATTAAAATATATTAAAAGTCCTTAAATGTTTTTGATAAAATTCATATAATAATGAGACACAAAAAAACATACATGACTTTGATCTATTAGTGAGACTGAAAAAAAGAAAAAAAAATAGTGAGAGCGCAATACATGATATATGAGTTACACGTATATTATGATATTAAACTCTCCTTTATATAAAAATATGATATTAAATGAAAATGTTAAAGGATTGAGCTCATATTCATCGAATTTTGAACATTACATCACGGATTTCTTAGTTAAAAAAAGATGAAACGCAATAGAATTTGCCTTTTAATTTATGGATCAATCAAATGTGACAAAAAATAATTAAAGAATTTGAGTTGAAATTAAAATTATGAAAAAATCATATTTTATCACATTAACTCACTCAATCCTACATCTAATAAGTTTTTAAAAATATTAAAATTTGAATAGAATTCATATTTTTGGGCCTTAAATATTTGGGGCCTAAGGCAAGGGTTTTACATGCTATAACCTAGAGCCGTACTTAAATAACTATACAAATATTTTTGATTTATTTTATAATATAGAATTTTTTTTTAAAACTTTGTGGTAGGAGTTTTTATGTCATTTGCTCTTACTGCACTTGTTTTTTTTTTACTGTGGTAACTTTTTCAAAAGTTAATACTCCTATAACTGTTCTGCTCAGAAGTACACTCCCAGTAAAAAGACTGTGCCCCTTATTTCTCGCGTTTTCTTAACGTCTCTTCCCTCGCGATACGACATCTTATCAACCACCAAATTAGTATAGTACTACTATTTAATTATATTAATTAATCAAAATTAATTAAGAGTGATTAATTTAATCACAATATTTAACCTCCTTGTCTGTTCTTATCTTCAGATTATTGGTTCAGATCTGAGCAAAGAGAAACAACAGAGATATAACTAAAAAACATACTAACTTGTAGTTTGGTTTGAAGATAAGTTACGTTGAGATTAGTTATACTGAGATTAATCATGTTGGTAAATATTATTTTTATTAATTATTTAATTTGTTATATTAAAAATAAACGACTCTCCACCTTATTTGATAGAAAACAATTAGAGAAACCGTATTTTTGTTATTTTTATTATTATTTAATAGATACTATTTCTAATTCTAATATATAACTTATCTCAAAATTAATACCCGAATAAAGAAATAAAACAACACTAATTTTTTATTAGGACTATTTATACTTGTCCAGCGTTACCAAACGACCCCTACCAAAATTCAGATAGTAGTTATAAAATTGGCGATCTCGAAAACGATGTCGTTTATTCTCATGTCAACTTGCTATACTTGGCAATGGTAAGCCTAGCTGCATAATACCGAAATTCACACTTTTGTTGCAGAGGAAAACGGTAACGGTGACGGTGACGGAGATGATGAATTAGAGGAGTGGAAATGGAGTGTATTCCGTCAACTATAACGCCGGCCGGCCGGCTACTACATTCCTATGTTGCTTATGCTATCGTCATTTACTTACGATCCAACTTTTCGGTGTTGTTTTTCGTGAATCTCTTCGATTTCGAGTAGAAAATGTACGGATATTTAAGCATTTATGCTGTAAGATTGTACACACACACGCAAATAACAACACACACTACTTTTTTTCTTTCTCTTCGCTGAAAAGAGATAGATTGATTTGCATGATCTAATACCAAATTTTAATATGAGGCCTTAAATATAAAAATTAGTGTTTTCTGTTTTTGTTTTTTTCATACTTGTTGTTTTAATGTAGTATTCTTAAATTTTTGGAGCAATCATTTATTCGTATGAGTTTTTGATAGAAGTAGAAAAAAGGGAGTTAGAGACTGCACTTTCGGTTTAGGATTTGATTGAAGAGGAGAGTATTGATGACGCCGTATGAGTCATAATTTTTTTTGCATTTTTTGAGGCTTTAATTTAAGTTTTCAGAATTGATAATTCATTTCCGTTTTGATTGGCTTAGGTTAATTTCATCAGATCCATTTTTCTTGCGCGTAAATGTGTATATGTGTTCGTACTCTGAATCACTGCATAAGGATATTTACTGTGTAGTGTGTACTGGTTTCTGTATTTATTTCCTCTTTTTTGGACATTTTATTAGGATTTGTTGTTAGAAATTCTGTTTCTGTATTTATTTTGGACATTTTACTAGGATTTTTTTGTTAGAAATTTACCTGTTTCTGTATTTATTTCCTTTTTTTTTGGACATTTTAATTGAATTTGGTGAGACTTGCTGGTTTCTGTATTAGTTTTCTGTTTTAGACCTGCTACTTGAATTTGTTGTTGAAATTTACTGATTTCTGAAGTAGTGTTAGAGTAATTGATAAAGTTGTTGTCACATGAGGTCACGGGCTCAAGTTGTGAAAACAACCTCTTTGCAGAAATGCAGTCTAAGGCGACGCACAATAGACCCTTGTGGTCCGGCTTTTCGTGGATCCCGCGCATAGCGGGAGCTTAGTGCAAGGGACTGCCTTTTTGTGTTTTTTTTTTCTCTTCTTCTGTACCTTTTACTCAAATATTTTGTTGAAATTTATTTGTTTCTGTACGTATTTTCTCATTTTTGTACCTTTTACTCGAATTTATTGCTGAAATTTGTTTTTTCTGGTACACATCATTTAAGATTTTCCTGTTTCTGTATTTGTTTCCTCTTTTTTTGGACATTTTAATTGATTTGTTGAGACTTGCTGGATTCTGTATTAGTTTTCTCTGTTTTGGACTGCTTTTTGAAGTTGTTGTTGAAATTACTGGTTTTTGTATTTATTTTCTTTCTTCTTTTACCTTTTACTTGAATATGTTGTTGATATTTATTGGTTCTGTACGTATTTTCTCATTTTTGTACCTTTTACTCGAATTTATTATTGAAATTTGCTTATTTGCGGTACACAGCATTTAAAGTTTTCCAGAATTGCTGTTCTGTAATTGTTTCACACTAAAGCATCACAAAAGGAGAAGGGGAAAAAACTGTTGGATAAGCAAAATGAAGGAGGTTTTGGAGAAGTGTGTGGACTCTCAGCTATGGCACGCCTGTGCCGGAGGAATGGTGCAAATCCCTCTGGTCAACTTCAAGGTCTACTATTTTCCACAAGGGCATGCTGAGCATACTTTTACTGATGTGGATTTCTCGGCTTTACCTAGAAGTCCTGCACTGATTCTATGTAGGGTAGCTGCTGTGAAGTTCTTAGCTGACCCTGAAACGGATGAGGTTTATGCTAGGATTAGGCTTGTCCCAGTTGGGAACAAGGGGAGTGACTTTGATGATGACGACATTTTGCGTAGTAATGAGTCGGGGACAGCTGAAAAGCCCTCTTCATTTGCTAAGACATTGACTCAATCGGATGCGAATAATGGGGGTGGATTCTCTGTGCCAAGGTACTGTGCAGAGACAATATTTCCTAGATTGGATTACATGGCTGACCCGCCTGTGCAAACTGTGATAGCCAAAGATGTTCATGGTGAAACTTGGAAGTTTAGGCACATTTATAGGGGGACTCCCAGGAGGCATTTGTTAACAACTGGTTGGAGTACTTTTGTGAATCAGAAGAAGCTTGTTGCTGGAGATTCCATTGTGTTTTTAAGGGCTGAAAATGGTGAACTTTGTGTGGGAATTCGTAGGGCAAAACGGAGTGGTATTGGTGGGCCTGAAACCCCATCTGGATGGAACTCTGCCGCCGGAAACTATGGTGGATTTTCTGCGTTTTTGAGGGAAGACAAGAACAAGAATGGAAATCTGATTTCTTCTGTGGGGAGCTTCAGAGTAAAGGGAAGGGTGAGGCCTGAATCAGTTATTGAAGCTGCATATCTTGCTGCTAGTGGGCAGCCCTTTGAAGTAGTTTATTATCCCCGTGCAAACACTCCAGAATTTTGTGTTAGGGCATCTTCTGTGAATACTGCAATGAGGATTCAATGGTGCTCAGAGATGAGGTTCAAAATGGCTTTTGAAACGGAGGATTCTTCTCGAATCAGTTGGTTCATGGGAACTATATCCTCCATTCAGGTTGCTGATCCCATCCGCTGGCCCAATTCTCCATGGCGGCTTCTTCAGGTAATGCAGCTATTTTCAGTTTTCTATTTAGGGCAAAGTTTGTGTTGTTGTTTATTAATATGTCAATTAACTGGTTGTTGTTCTGATATTCTTGGGCATCGCTCTTTTGTTGATAGGTGAATATCATATAGCGAGTCAATAGTCCTCCGATATTATTTCAGCTTACTTTCCATATTTCTAAGGTGTCGTGCGATATTGTTGCATTTGCTGAACTGCAGTGGCACTGTTCAACTTTCTTAGGGCTTTTTCAAGGTTTTAGTCGCAATATTTTGTTGATTGTTTGACTAAGATTACAATGTCTCAGTATGTTTACGATTTATCTCATGTTCTGGTTAGCTCATATTACTTTTAATCAGCTCGATGCCAGGAAGATCTGCTGTTTCCTTTTTCATGTTTATTAAATGTAGATAACACATTCCCTTTTATTGCAAGATCATTCTATAAATAGTCCGTGTGACTTTCTCTTGATTCCCTATAATTCTCAAAGGGTTTACTTTCTTTCTCTGTCCATCATTATTTTCTTTGGCATAAGGGTTATAAGTTTTAGGGATCTGTCCTAGAGATGTTCTCATCATCTCATGTCAGATATTGGAAACTTAAGAAAAAAGCAACACGGGTTTTTCATTGGCAAACTATGACGTGGGTAAATGGTTGTTACATATGTTCCATCTCTTAGTTATAGTCTTTTAGAATTATAATTGTTAAGAGTCCCACATCGGATATGGAATGTGAACATGAACTCCTTATATGGACTTGGACAATACTCTACAAGCTAGCTTTTGGGGTTGAATTAGGCCCATTATTTACATGGTATTAGAGTCAGGCCCATTCCAATTCTTTGTTCACCGATGATGGACCCCCAAATTATTCTATCCACGCTCCAGTTAACAAGGTCTGGGCGTGCGGGGAGTGTTAAGAGTCGCACATCGGATATGGAATGGGAACATGAACTCCTTATATGGACTTAGACAATCCTCACCCTACAAGCTAGCTTTTGGGATTGAATTAGGCCCAAGTTATATTATCCACACTCCAGTTAACAAGGTCTGGGCGTGCGGGGAGTATTAAGAGTCCCACATCGGATATGGAATGGGAACATGAACTCCTTATATGGACTTGGACAATCTTCACCCTACAACCTAGCTTTTGGGGTTGAATTAGGTTCAAGATCCATTCTTTACAATAATATTTGAATTTGGACATGCCCCAGGGCTTTGGTTCGGTAGTAAGGACAAAGGGCATGGAATGTGGGTTAGACACATGTCACGAGTTTAAATCTTGCCACGACTATAGTCTGGTATTTAATGATGAATGGGTCCATACTCCCCAAGTTTCAAATCGATGAGCACAATTGGGATTTTAGCTGATTCACATGGGACTTCTCGGTGATAACTTTTTTTTTTTGAATTTGGACTTCCTTAAATGATTCGATTGTAGGAGAAACTCTATCCACGTGCTATTGGTGATTTCTTTCATTACATTGCCATACAGCTAATTTGATGTCCTCAATTTCAAAATGCAATATGCGGCTATGGCTCTGCTTACCTTTTAATCTAAGTTTACTGTGGTGAACTTTTCTCCATGATGTACTGCAGGTGGCATGGGATGAACCCGATTTACTGCAAAACGTAAAACATGTCAGCCCATGGCTTGTTGAATTGGTTTCGAATATGCCAGTCATTCACCTCTCGCCCTCCTCACCGCCAAGAAAAAAGCTGCGTCTACCACCAGATTTCTCGCTTGACAGCCAATTTACGTTACCATCTTTTTCAGGTAACCCCGTCAGGTCCAGCAGTCATTTCTGTTGTCAATCTGACAACATCACTGCAGGCATACAGGGAGCCAGGCATGCTCAGTTTGGAGTACCTTTATTGGATCTTCACCTTAGCAACAAAGTACAGTCCGGACTGTTACCACTAAGTTTCCAGCAAGTTGCAGCTGACTCACAACTTCCTCATGGCATCAATAAGGGCCAAAATGACAGAAATGATAACATCTCTTGCTTGCTTACCATGGGTACTTCAAATAAGATATTGGAGAAAAATGATAGTGTGAATACACCTCGGTTCTTACTCTTTGGTCAGCCAATTCTGACTGAGCAGCAAATCTCTAATGGCTGTTCTGTCAATGCTCCAGAAGTAGTCCAAATAGGAAAGGATTTGGGCAGGATACAACTAAAAAACGAAAGATTTCTTCCTGAGCAGAAAAGCATTCAAGACAGTCTATCAAGTGCGACGTTTTTCTGGAATCGAGGTTATCATGCTGCTGAACTTGGTGTCGATACTGGTCACTGTAAAGTATTCCTCGAGTCGGAGGATGTTGGCTGTACACTTGATCTGTCGGTTCTGGGATCATATGAAGAACTGTACAGAAGACTTGCAAACATGTTTGGACTAGAAAGATCAGATATACTGACCCGTGTGCTCTATCATACTGCAACAGGTGCTGTTAAACACACTGGAGATGAACTATTCAGGTGCCTTATTTTTTCCAGTACCTCTGCTTTTGATAATTAATTGTGTTTGTAGAAAGGAGAGATGGTTGG
The DNA here is from genome assembly GCA_029783415.1 of Anisodus acutangulus. Taxonomy (NCBI): domain Eukaryota; kingdom Viridiplantae; phylum Streptophyta; class Magnoliopsida; order Solanales; family Solanaceae; genus Anisodus; species Anisodus acutangulus. The sequence continues at coordinate 49,086,051 of CM056498.1, forward strand.
CATCTCCCCCGACAGGGATGAGAACAGCCTTCGGGCTTTACCTGTTACCAGACACATCCGGTTAAGGCCACCCACTTTAGTGGATCTTACCCAATTTTTCCCGGACCCCGCGCATAGCGGGAGCTTAGTGCACCGAGCTGCCCTTTTTTTTTTTTTCTGTTGATGATTGCTCCAGTGAAAGCAGGTGTGAGTGTATATGCGCGTGCGCACACATTGTTTATTTGAAATCTAATGAACCTTTCCCGTGGACTTGGTTGCAGTGACTTTGCTAAGAGTGCAAAAAGATTGACAATTCTGATGAACTCAAGCAGCGGTATTAAAAGGTAATTGTTAATCATACTCTTCCCTTGGAGGCGACTTCGTCATCAAATGAAACTTATTATAGCTAAATCCTTAAACCAGCGAAGTATGATAATTTTGAAAGTAAATGTCCTGACCTGTTGTTAATTGTTCCGGTTTTGCAAGGAACGTTTAGTATGTATTTTCCGCTTTGTGATTAATAACTTGCAATCTTGTATTTCAGGAAATGGTTCACTGGTTTCGCAACTGCTGAACGTGGTCTAGATTCTTCAAACCAGGCAGGACCTCTTAGCATCTTTGCATAGAGTCGTCGGCATTTGATAGCCTGTGTGTATAAGTACCTTTGTTTGTCTGCTTCATTGTAGTGCTAAGGACACTATCAGTGGAACATTGTGTATGTTTGTTTCTGTATGGATATTGGAGTTGCTCTTTATGTTGGAAATGTTCAATGTGCTTGCTGTAACAGTTCTACTGTGACATCTTGCTAGCCGTGGTGCTTTCGTATTTGATGGTGTTATGGATCTGAAAGAGGTGAATATGTGAGCTGGTACATAAGCTTCATCTAATCCCCCCCCCCCCCACCTTCCCCCCATGATGGCCTATGGCTTCATGTTCTTTACATGTTTTTGTTGAATTGTATAATCATCTCATCTAAAAGTTCAGTTAGATAAGAGTCCACTTTTTTTTTATATATATATACTTATGTCTTTGACATATGCCAATCACGAGTGAGCTTGATTTTTTTTTACGGATCAAGTATGTGGAAATTCTTTTTGATATATTGAGTGTTGGTGAGACATAACTAAGATCTCTACGTGTTTTGGTACCATATTGAATTATGTACTCACTTTTAAAAAAAGTTAAGGCGTGGTTTCTTGTAACACCAATTTCAAATAGGAGAATCTTCACTTGACAAATGAAACGTTTAAATGTTGCTGTTTCAATTAGGGAACTCAAAACAACTTTGGCCACGTCTTTTTCATGGCGTGTTTGCATTTGAAATGTTAACATTCTCATATTTTATTGCCCATAGTACTTGCCATTAATTCTCTATTTTGATTGTCTACCTCTTATTCAAAAAATGACCCGAAACTATGTTGGGAAATAAAATGAATAGTCCAAAATATAGTAAGGCAAATGGAAAGGAACTTTCATCCCCCGCCCCGCCCCCCCCCCACTCCCACTTTTGTCACCTTTAAATGTTCGGCAATTACATATAAATGCGAAATTTGTTCCTGTCTTTGTTCTTTTGGTATCAAAGGGATCTTATGGCGGGCAAATTTAGTAACTTCGACCAAGAAGAAACAGAAATAAATGATACGTGCTGTGGTTATGTTTTAACGAGTCTAAAGTAACTATACCAACCACAAATTAAAACAACAATTGAAGCATTGCTTGCCAACCCAATTAAGGTTAGGTTTTCATCAAATCGATGTGATTTCTACTTTAATCAGATCCCACCCATCCAGCCTTTCCTCTGATGACGGGATGGGGATTGGAATAAAAACTTATTCACATTCGTTGTTTACACCAAAGTTATAAATGTCAATGGCGCAGTTAGGATTTTCACTAAGAAAGTTTAAAAATAAAAAAGAGTAAACAAACGAAGAAGATAAGGGGTTCAATATCTACTATATATACATACAAAAAATTGATCTAGTATACAAGGTAAATTTTCGCCGAAGAGGGTTCGGGTGAACCTTTAGCCACCACCTAGCTCCACCCCTGATGAATGCAAGACATGAGTCTTTCATACATATATTCAGAGGCGAAGTAAGGATTTGAAATTTTGTATTATGTCTTTTACTGTTTTTTCTCTATTATTTTCAACATGACTTCTTTACTATTATATTTCCTTTTTAAACCTGCTTTGAATTGTGTTACTTGAGTCGGGGGTCTTTTAAAAATAACATTTCTATCTTCACAAGGTAGGGTAAGAGTTTCTTACAGACCATTCTCCCCAGACTCCATTTGTGGGATTACATTGGGTATTATGTTGTTGTAGTCAGGATTTGAAATTTATTGTTAAGAGTCTCACATTGGAAATGAAATGAGAATTTGGACTCCTTAGATGGACTTGAACAATTCTGAACCTGACTCTGATATCAGAGTAAAGAATGAATATTAGGCTTAACTCAACCCCAAAAGCTAGTTCATAAGGGGAGGATTGTCCAAGTCGGAGTCCAAATTTTCATTTCATTTCCAATTTGGGACTCTTAATATTTATAAATTTCAGGATTCTAACCCTTTTAAGTTATTAGATTTTAAATTTATAATTTATACATATTAAATTGATTTATTAAGTCACAAATATAGAGTTACTTAGGTTCGACCGAATCCGTACCTTGATCTGTGTCTCTACCCCTATATATGTTTATCATTTAATTATGGTTTAACTTATATATATATATATATATTCAACTGCTAAAATTAAATTGATTAATTTGGTACCCAATATAATAAATATATATCTTGGGTGGAGGTGAGATGGGGTGGGGAAAGCCCTTTTCACGTGGGGTTCCATTGGCATCGCCGTATTGATGGTAGTGTCTCATTTATGCTCTCTCCACTATGGCTAAACTCTCATTAATGGTTTATTTGACTACACGCACTTTGGTACTATAGTATTTATTAATCCATTTGAAAGTGTGTAAAACAATCTAGATTTAATAATTCTCGTTATGAAATTAATACATCACGTTAATTGTAATAATTTCAACAATCCCGTTACTAATCTCAATAAGTTTTTCTTTTTCCAAATTAATCCCAATAAGTGGAACATTGAATAATGACCATTGCTCAGCACAGCACACGGGCGACTTGTTCTAAACAAATTAAATAACATTAGCCTAGTATAGCGAGACCAAGTGAAATAATGAATTCGAGTTAATCAGAGGTATTTATGATACTCTCTGTCTCAAATTATTTATCGTGGTTACTAAAAAGTAGTTGTCTCAAATTATTTATCATTTTAGAAGTTCAAGGTAAAATTAATTATTTTTTCTCCATTTTATCTTTTGTCATTAATGAAGATAACACATAATTAGAATAAATATTTAATGAATAGAGATTATAACTTAGACATAAATAAGGGTAAAGTATGTCAAATGTCCCTCCTAATTAATATTTTTAAGGGGAGTGTAAACCAAAAAAACGACATATAATTTGAGACGGAGTATTGAAGTACAACATGGAACTAGGATATTCACTAAAAATTCAAATATAAAAATTGAGGATATATATATATATATATGTGTGTTTCGATCAAGAAATATCAAATTGACTCCCCTTAAACGAAGACTATTCTCCATTGAGTCTAATGTGTGTCCATAGGTATGAGATATCAGATGTTTATACTAACAAACGGACAAATTTAGGATCAAATATTAGGGAAATATATAAGATTTAGAACATTCTTGTTTTCTCCTCCATGTTTTTAGTTCAATTGCACCTGGTACATGGGCGAATTTAGGATTTGATTTTGTGGGTTTTGAATTCTACAAAATATTTACCTCAAGTATTAATAAATAGGTTTAAAATTTAATTTTATAAACATATTTAGTAAATTTCTTAACATATATATGATATTTGAATTAAAATTTCTAGATTCTTGCCGAATTCATATATAAAAACCTACCTTCGTCACGGCCGGATTGAATGTCTACTAGACTTTGTTTCAAGTACATGGGAATCAACGAGGATTTTGTTTAGTTATTTTTAAAATTATTTTCTTGGTTTTCATAAGATACTATTAACCCTATTCATCAACTTTAAATTTTTTTCCAAGGTCAACTTACTATAACATGTATTACTCAAATTACTTTATGTATTTTTACTTTTGGCCTTGGATCGAAGTTTGGGTTGTCTCCTTATTTCCAGTGGAGACAATTGTAAGAGTGTGATAGAGTTGACCAGAAATAAAGAGTACAATAAAAAAAAAATCTGCATATACTGATGCTGACATTCTAATAAAATGAAACGGAATTTAGGGATTAGATTGATCCGAGGAACCAGCGGAAGACCTTTTCTAAAAAAATTGGCGTATGCTGAGACTGTCCCGAAAATCTTCAAATAGAACCAGCGGAAGACCTTTTGTAAAAATTTCGGCGATCTGATAACGTGACGGGACATGTAAGACATGTACTTGTCCACGAGCAACCTTTTCACGAACAAAATGAATATCCAACTCTATATGCTTTGTGCGTTGATGGTTTATTTTATCCAACAAATACCACGTGGCGACTCATGATTATTTTATTAGAGGATAAGTTGTAACATTTGTAACCACGATGGTTTGACGGTTATAAAAAAAAACACTGAGTAGATCGGGGTTGGAGTTTATTGATGGTAGTAAAAGAAAAAAGAGGTTAGCATAAGCACCCGAATACCCGTAAATGAGAGTAAGATGGGTCCCTTTGATATAGAGTTTTGAGAGGGGATTTATAGGCTAATTGTTTGCTCGGAAGTATGTTAAGGATATAGGTTGTCATTTGTAATGCATGATGCCAAAATGATGGTGGTAGAAAGGCACGGGCAAGTAAGGTTCTAACAATGTTATTAATAGTTTGGATTTTTCTTTCCGCTTTTTCATTTTGAGATGAGCTACGTGGACAAGAGACGAAAAGATAAACCATTAGCTTTGCAAAAATCTCAAAATGGCCTATTATCAAATTCTCTACAATTATCACATTGATTATTTTTAATGTCTCGTTCAAATTGAGTGCGGATGAATGTTCTAAATGAGAGAAATGTAGAAAAAACTTTTGACTTTTTAGATAAAGGAAATGTCCATAAAAATTAGAGTAACCATCCAACAATAGAAGATAATATCGATGGCCCTAAGAGCTCAAAATGGGAGATGTCCAAATATCACTATGGATAATATCAAAAGGCATAACAGTGCATGAATTAGAGGCAACAAAAGGCAATTTAACATGTTTTTCAAGCGGACATGAATGACAAATATGAGAATTACGAATTCTAGTACACGAAATAAATATATTTTATTTAAGGGAGGCAAAAACAGGTGCTTCCGGATGACCCAAATGCTCATGCCATAACGAAGGAGATAAAGCTACAAAAGTGGATGGTAACGTGGCTTGATGTGTGGTTGTGGTGATTGGATAAAGCTCGCCCGATGAAAATTTGATTTCGAGTTAGACATGGTTGACGGAAGAAGAGGGGAGTCGGCGACGGAGAGAAGGGGGGTGACGGTGAAGGAGTATATTTTTCTTGATTATTTCATTCCAAAGTGGTAGTAAATATACACATAATACAAACATAATCCTAGGCTAGAGCTAAGGTAATGAATCACTAAATATATATCTACCATATACATAATATACACAATTATGACTAATTATTATTTCCTATTCTATCAACGAACAAGATGGCTAAGATGATTCGAACATGTGGAGAGGAGGTGCGAGGATGCTCCAGTGAGGATGTGTGAAATGTTGATTGTAGCAAGAATTAGGAGAGGTAGAGGTTGGCTGAAAAAGAAGTGATCGGGGGAGGTGATTAGACATGATATGACACAACTTCACTTGATTGAGGATATGACATTAGATAGAAAGGTATGGAGGTCGAGAATTAAAGTAGAAAACTAGTAGGTAGTTAAGTGTTGTCGTACTTCTAATAGTATGATTTAGACAGCGCGTAGTATTTTTTTTCTTCAATGTACATTAATATATGTTGCTACACTTATTTTTGTACATAGCTATTCTGTTGTCTCTTTTTTCGTTCTTACTTTCCTGCGTCAGTTACATTTCTCTTGAGCCGAGAGTCTATCGAAATTAGTATCTCTACTCCGCAAAGGTAGAGGTAAGATCTACGTACATCATATCTTTCTTAAACATCAGTTGTGGAATTACACTAAATTGGTATTCATATTCAAATACATAATAATATTCTTTTTCAACTACAATCTTAAATATTGTACTTTTTTCTTTCCAACTTCACCCAATGTCTACGTAACTTTCCTTTTTTGGTTTAGAAGTTCTATCTCACCTCTCAAAAATTAAAGTAACCGAAGCAAATAACACGTCTCAAATAAATAAATTAATAGGGGAATTCAAAATCTATAGAAGCAAACCAACAAAAAATTTAAAAGGTTCAACATCTACTATACATAATTTTTCGATAAAAAAAGTTCAGACGAACCCTTACGTTGCTTTAGCTCTGCTTATGGTCTCCATTTCGAATCTTTCCTGAATTGCCTTTAATAGGAATGAAACTTCCAAGCACGAATTTATATTAATCGATGCCCAAAATCGAGCATCACGTTAGAAATCAAAAAAAGTTCTATTACAGCCAACAGTTAAGATTCATTATGTTAAACCCAATTAAGTTACACAAAGTGAAAATTTTCTGGAGAGAATTATGTTTAAAAAAATTACATAAATAGTGATAATAGGAAGATATCGTTTCGTTAATGTCATACTCCTTACCTACCAAAAAACGACATGGATATGCAGGCGTGGATGAAACCGTGCGGTGTGTCCCACACATCCTTTTTATCTTCTTTTTTATTTAAAGTTGAACCGGATTGAAAATGTTTTCTGAACCGGGAACCGGGTCAAGGCCCACATAGACGGCTCAGATATCATTCTCGTGTTTCCTTAAAAACCGCTTGAATTGGCAATTTATCAATTTCTCCCGAGAAACCACCGACACCTAGTTCACCTAGGTGCATTGCTATACTCCTGTATTTTTACCGCGGTAATTCTTTTGTTACTTTCCTCTCACCACTTTTACTATTAAGTCGTGTATTCTCGCCGGTCCATTTTATTTAGTAGGTATTTGGCAATAGATTTTAAATACTGTACTTTATACTTTATTTTGAAATTTATGGAGTTGAGTTAAAGATGAATTATACTTGTTGAAAAAGCTATTTAGAATAATTTTTATGCTTAAACGTACTTTTTAAAATTGAAATACAACTTCAAAAGTGAAAGTGAATTGGCAAACATGTTATAAGTTGTTTATCAAATTTGAAATACAACTTTAAGTTGAATTTGAAATTGTCATAGTCAAACACGGAGTAAATTGAAAATTATTCCAAAAAAAAGTGAATAATTATTTTATGATCAAATGGATCCTTAAGATTTTGACACATTAAAAAATTAATTAGTAGAATTAAAAAGAGATTATTTAACTAAATCATCCTTTATCTTTACTCATGCATGGAAAACTGTTTTTAGAAAGCTATATCGATTATTAAATAGAGCAATGATATATTTGAAAATAATAATAATTAATATTATCTAGATTTTCTAAAATGACACCTATTATAGACCAAACTACAGCTAAAAAGACACTCTGATGCAATAGGGGAATATTTGACCAATCAAACTCAAAAGTTTAGATTTTATATGTTTTGATAAGTTATCTAATCGGTCAATTTGGATTGATTGTTCCTAGGTTTTAGTTTGGCTAACTTAGACCATGTCCAAATTAACTGGCAAAATAAATATATAGTCAGTTTAATCTACCCAAACTTGAACAAGTTTTACGAATCATATTTTAATAGGTTAAACTTGACATCTAGTTGAAGGTTAAAGTTACGTTAGCGAGCTCATACAAGTTACTTCTTAGTTTTCTATTCTTTTATTTTGTAGGACCACAAAAGTCTAGTCTATCCTTATACGAGTTTTAGCAAAGAACTTGCAACTGATGTATGATTTGCATTTCAATTATGTGTGGCAAAAAAAAAACAGCAGAATTAGCAAGGTTTTTATACCTGCTTGGCCAAAATTTCCTCACATGCTGTTTACTTGTCTGCACGTTCATTGGAGCGGATATGCTTTCTTACCTAATTGCCTTGATCATACCCCGGTAGCACAGTACAGAACATTTACGCTGATTAATCCAAATAAGAATGGGGGGTGGGGGTAGCTTAGTTTTTTTTCCTTGTCTTATCCAATGCACCAACACGCAACACATGAATATCAAGGCAAAGAATAGAGTTTACATTGTCTCAACAAGGCAGCCTTTACGCCTGCTCTTAATGGGATGGAGAACTGAGATTACTTCAGAATCCATACAACTACAGAAAGATGACAAAGTCAGACGAGAAGAAACCAAATTTTTTTTACAACGAAAACATAACCTGAATAAACATCAATAAGAGGAACAATAATTAATTGGTGACAAACCTTATATTAGCCTATTGTTTTATCCCAATTGTAACCATAGTACACTGTACACATCTGCTGCATAAACTCACCAATCGACAGTTGGGGATCCTGGCTATTAGCTCCAAATACCAGGTTCAAATAACCAATCAATAGATATCCACACAGTTATTCAGACACTGCAACTTCTTGGTCGACTCTCCAGTAGTTTGCATCGTTGTACTCTTTTATTCCTGCCCCACCATCATCTGTGCTCTCCTTTTCTGGTACCTTAGGAACAATGCTCCTTTTCAATGGAGCAGCTTCGCCAACAATCCCCTCTTTAAGAGCATGTTCCATCGCCTTCTCAGTACCCTCCAATTCCACGCCAACAAATTCAACATCCTCTTCAAACAAAGAAGGAACAGTGGTTGCTTTCTGACTAGAATCAGATCCTGAACTTTTGCTAGAATCAGGAGATGAGACACCGTTTGAAATAGATTCTCCACTACAACTAGTACTGGAACTAAGTGGTGGAGTTCCGATCTCCCCTGTGTTGGCAAGATGGTCAGTAGAGTTACTATGGTCTTCAAATGGGTTCAAAGTGGATCCACCAACTTGAAAATTTGGGGCATCCCCCCATGCTACCCATTCGGGTATAGACCTGTCTCCAAAGGGGTCATCACTCCCTGACGTCTCGAACTGTAAAGGAGCTATGTCAGTTGCAGTGCCTGCTTTCTCATTCTGTTGATTGAAGTCTCCGTTATTACCAGAATTGGCTACGCTGAGCCCATTAAAGGCATTTGAACTAGAGCTGGGTGTTGCGTTAGAATATTTGCTCTCAGCCAATTCATCCTCCTCTCCAACTACCACTTCATCATCACTACTATTGCTGTTGCTACTATTTGACGTTCCATTGAGGTTAATATCCTCCATCACATCAGTAGGTGAGGTGCTCATAGAAGCATCACCAATTCTATCATCTTGGAATGCAAACCAGTTTGAATTTGTGAACAAACTGCTGCAGAAGTGGAGCGCGGGAAAAAAGGAAAAGGCAGCCATTATACAAACAGTGGTAAGTCCTAACAGATAAAACTGAAAGATAATACAACTCTGAAGCCTGAAGTATTGAGAGTTCCAGTTAGGTGACCATTGTTTTCATGACGAACTCTTCATTTTTAAAGACACTGGAAGACCCAAAGAAATGAAGAGCACGCATTTACCAGAGTCAAATAATTGGAAAGAAATACATAAAACTCTTTCATCATCTGTATTCTTTTTCTTTTTTCACTTTCTTTTCTAGAAGCAAATTTACTCAAGTGATTCCTTGAGAAAGAAAAAATGTGGGAACTTGAACTCACCTCCCCTGATCATCTGCCAACCTCAGGGATGATATCACAACTTCAGCAGACTCATCATCAAAATAAACATCCTACAATGGCATGAACATAACACTGTGAGAAACACCAAGGCAAGTGATAACAAATAGCAAATGCAATAATGATTGATAATATATCCACAAGGAAGACGAGTTAATCAGGGATATGAAAGTATTGACCTCATCATCTCGTTCAAGAGCTCCACGCCCCTAGAAAATGCAAGAAAGACCGTGAGCGAACTGACACTGAAAGCCAACCTCCCCCAAATTACCAAAGGTTGAATTGGAGGTTCAAGTATAAAAATGCTAATGAGCTTACACATTCCTCCTTTTTCCTTTTTTGCATGCAGAACCTCACACTGCCCCAACTTTCACCTCCCAAAACGAAATAAAAATTTACCTCTTCAGCATCATCATTATCATATATGGTGTAGCGGAATGCTTGACTCAGATTATTCGCTAAAGCTGCTACATCATAATCTCTGTCATGAACATCTTCCTCATCGCTCTCCCTAGTTCTCTCGTGCAATGCAGTTGGTCGGCTGGCCATACAATAAAGGACATTAGCATAAACTAGTTAATTCATAGAAAAGCATCAGAGTAGAAAAGGGATTAGCTAAGGAACTTAAAAGTAACTTTGCCACCAAATAGAACTTTTCAAATAGACAGACCTCCACTCATCTTAAACAGTTTTTAAAATCCATGTTTATCTCAATGAATTCTGCAAGGCTCTCTATGACAGTTTCATTAGAGAGTTACCCTAAGAATTTGTTTCATCTAATAGAAAGACATCCTGGACTACTAGATCACAACAAAAAGCATGTCTTTCAGTTAATTCCTGGCTTATCCCTCCCACCCCGATTTCCTCTTTTCCCCGTTTTCCACATCCTCGTCATATTTGAAGATCAAAACATTGACAGAGAAGGTACTATGGCCGGAGAATGCGGCTTGTTAGGACACCAACAACATAGTGAAAGACTAGCTTGACGTATCAGATACTTCAAACTTCACTTTGTGCATACTCCTTCTTTACTTTTCCATTTTGTATTACTGTACAGGGGCACTGTTAACACCTAAAAGAATGGTTCCAAGCAATAGCTTCAATACAATAATTATCCAACTTCAGATCTATGTCGAAGTATAATGCAGACAACCATTATGAGAATCTCATTTTCGCAATCAAATAGCAGAATCAGAAAAAGGAGATAAAATCTTACCCACAAGCCCAGCGGTAGACATTTTCTAATGTATTACGCTCCTGTAAGTCAGTAGTATGCCAATCACTCCATTCCATATTTTTCTGGAGTACAAGATGTGCAGCAAAATCAGTTAGAACAGAAACATCATATTTTTTTTATTAAGGTAAAAAACAGACACATCGTTATTGAGAGACAATACCAATATCAACAAAAAGTTAGCAGGGAACCCGTGACCAAAGCAATATCAATACCAACAGGCACCTCAAAATAAATACTGCCCTATCATGAGGGCAGTGATTATTGAGTCGTGAAAAGGAAAATGTTGCCAAGAGATCATTCAAATTCAAACCATTCTTTTGTCATGCACAGCTGAATAAATGTCAATGTACACTCCAATATTGTCAAAAACAAACCAAGCTCCAGTGCACAAAAACTTTATAAGAATTCTGAAGTGTGGAAAGGCAAGTAACGGTTTGTTGAAATTATCTTCCCGTGCCCATCATGAAGTTCCAAAAAAGAACTTGTCTTAAAGGAAAACACAGTAAATTTTAACATTAAAGCTTCAGATATAATTACTCCTCATTAGAGAAAACCCAGAACCTAGGTTCTGTGAAGCGTATCAAGCAACAGAGTTAAATCTAACAAACCTCAAGATGAGCGCGAATGCAGTTGTCATTGTTTCCCAACTGAATGAGTTTGTTGGAAATCTTAGTTATATGCCCTATGTTACCTACTCGGGGTGCTTGTTTTCCAGTAGCTGGTAAGGTGGGCTGCATCAGTTAAAAAACGCCATTAAATACTTGCACAAGTTATTACCAGCATTGAGACTGCATTCTTCAAATTAAACAGACTTATCCTTAAGAGGGAAAGAAAACTCGGGTGAATTTTTATTCAAAAGTGAAGGGGGATAGTGTGCAAAATCAAAAACCTCAAAAAAAAGGATTTCATTGCTTCACAAAGATCAACCTGATCTCCATCACCAGAAACTGTAGACTGTTTATCGGTTTGAATAATTTTGCCAATCAAATTGCACTCCTCAAAAAGATGGTCAACGATTGTAGTGTTCTTATTTTCTAAGCATGAGTATATTATACTCTCCACATGATGATGTAATGCATTGTTATAGGGGTACCTATATAGAAATTAAACAAATCGTAAACAGAAATTGGTTTTAAAAAATTCAATAATAAGATCTACGAACATTCGTCCCAAACTACTTAGGAGGACAATAATCCAGGAACATTGACATAACATCTTACTCAAAAAAGAGATTCAGGACCCTCTCAATTGTCCCCGAGCTGATCAATTCTTTCTCTGCAATTTCATTGCCAGTCTTAAGTAGCACAGAAATGAATTCCACGATCTACAAGGAAAACAAAGTACTTTTAAGATGGAATGATTAAAGACTTGGACAAGATTATCAACTTAATAGATCACAGACACCCATTCTGCAAGCAGTCAAGAACTGGATGTGCTCATTCAAAGCTACTACCCAAATAATAGAGCCTGGTAAATATATCCCAAATTTCCATAACATACACAAGATTTTTAACTCCTTTGCAACAGAGACATAAAACCATTTGATCTCTTGACAACAAATATGAAACATCATAATAGTGAAGTTCTCACTACGCATATCCTCCTGAAGGAACACCAGTCAAATAGGAAAGGAATAACAAAGGCTGGTTCATTCTGTTCCAGGAATATAACCAAGACAAACCTCTAAGCGATGCTTTCCAAGAGGCGGCCTGAGTTCTCCATATGTTGTGGGTAGAACCTTCTCATCAGATGACACATTCAACAGCTCAAGCAAACCGCCTGTGCCATAAGTGATGTAAAGGTTATTAAATTTTTCAAGATGAGCTCCAAATAAAGAAAATTCACAAGTACAAGTAGCATTCTGCTTGTAAGTTTTTTCTTGTTCTGCCTGGTGGCAGGAGGGAATCACTTTGTATAGGTTTTTCATTTTGACACTTCTCTGCAAACTGGTCTCTGGTAGAGAGCTTGAAATTAACCTTTTCTACAGTTAAACAAGTATTCAAATTCAAAACTGTGCAAACTTCCACAATCAGGAAACTTACTAAGTTTAGGAAGCATTGCATAGATAGTGTCAGGATTAACATGCACTGGAGACTCATAAGCCTGCTGGTTCCGAAAAGAATACATCATCGATGATGGAATTGATCTTTTTGGATCCAGCAGAGAGATGCAGACAGACAACGAATGGACAAGGGAAGACTTTGAGTGTGAGTCTTCGAGGGCATGACCAAATATCCTGGCAACAAAACTGCAAGCAGAGAAAGTTGTGGTGCTTAATGAATTGAAGTTACTATCTGCAGAAAAGATATGCCAAGACAGAGATCAACATCCAAGAGAAATATCAACCAAGGTCCAACAAACCTTGGGCTGGATAATTTGGTGGCCAAAGGGGATGGTGTGTTTCTGGTTATTGCACATAGTGATTCTGCTGCATTAGCATGTACTTCGGGAGAACTCTGGACAAAGAAAAACAATACATCACAAGAGTTTTGAGCGTGAGAGCCGTCATTCAGTAAAATGCCAAGTCACACTATTGCTTCAAAACACAAACTTAGAAATATAACTTTTTTTTGAACAGGTAACAACTAACTTAGAAATATAACTATTCCCAAAAATAAGAATTAAAAAATGAAAAAAAAAACAGTTTTTTCCAGTCAAATTAATTAAGGTGGGACCAAAGAGGACATGCATCTATAATTGGAGAGGATTTCTTATAGTTTAGTTGTCTGGTAACAGGTAATTCCTATCAGCTAAGGGAAAACATCCAAGCTCCTGCTGTTCCTAACATCAGAAACACATTAGACTTCATACACAACTAAATAACCAACAATTTGACATTTAAACCAGTAAGCCATGTTTGGATGGATGATCAGTAAAGGCACTGCAAAGGAATAATGATAACAAGAAACACAAGAATAGATACCAACAGACTGGCGAAGCAACGCAATCATATATTACTCTGTTAAAGACACATCCAATGCTAAAATGCCCTGTGAACATTTGTTTTTGGTAAAGTAAAATGCTCTGTGAACATTTCCACATGTGTATACATCCAACCACCATTAACATAATATCAGGTAGATTTTTTTACTTACGGAGGGGCTCAATTTGTCCACTATCATTTCTAATAGGTTGCTCTCAGTCAACCATTGCATCACATCCGTAGTAGTGGGGTACATATGATCATCAGCTCCTACAAGTCGCACCAACACCTTCAAAGAAAGGACTTATTAGAGAAAAAGAGTTGCCTCCACTAGATCAACCATATCACAATTTGACTATATTAATGATTGCGTCAGATGGTAGAAGAAAAAAACAAGCTAACTAACCTCCATTATGGATGTGATACCAATCAAATCCACCATCTGTTGAAAAACATCATGATGGGCCTGTAACAAACAAAAAAAACAGGAAGAAATACCACGTCCTTGAGAGGAAAAAGAAAAAGAAAAATGGATTTAAACAACCATTTACAGGTTGCAAAGGCATACGAATTTGCATGAAATCATTTTCCACACAACAGCGTACCCAGTGAAATCCCACAAGTGAATGCAAAATCATCTTCCACACAGAGTATGCAAAATGAAATTACCTGAATTATGGTTCCTAAAAATTAATCCCCCCCCCCAATAATCCAGATGCCTAAACCAATCTTTCTCACATAAGAGAGCTCTATCCAATAGTTAAAAACTAGTTTAAACATGGGATGAACTCATGATCCTCCTAGCTTCACAACCCACTCACCGAGTCTAAGCAGATTTGCAAGAATACACATCAAATTCAACTTCTCCAACAGATTCATTTAACTCCTTTTTTTTGAAATGGCAGATCCAGTTAACTCCTTATAAAAACATAATACAGATTCCAGACCCTGCAATTACTATTCCTTCCCAGCATATGTTAATTCAACCTTCTAAAAAAGGTAAATTCCAAGAAGAGCCAAGCACAAGCTTTCAAAGAATGCAAGATAAGTTATGTGACTTTAGTATTAGACAATGTAGGCTTCTAGAACATAGGATGATTTTAAATTTTGGAAAATGAAGCGACCGCTTAAGCTCAAGACGGGAACGGGAGCAAGGTCAAACAACTTGAAAAAAAAAACTATTAGAAGTAGAAATGGAAGTGGAAGGAAAACATAAAGATCATAACTTCATATCTAGTGAAAGCTGGCCACGTTCCCCATAAAAGAAGCAAGAAGCACAATAGCGCACATCAATTAAAACCTTAAGACCTAATCAAATTTTGCAAAAAAATTGATGATGCATAAGAGAAAAGGCAGGTTGACCGGAGTTTGTGAGATCCTAAGGCTCTTCTATAGATTAATTAGTAAGCTAAGGAAATATATAAGAAGAAGAATTGACAAAAGCAGAGTGTTCTCTTCAGCAAGCAAAGAAGTGAAAATCTTATTATTTGGAACTGAGACAAGGGTCAATATGAGGTATGTATTTTAGGAAGACTATTCGAGATTGGGAATCGATTAAGAATTTAATAAAATAATATATATTAATATGACTACCCAATCGGAATGACAAGGGAGATAAGAAGATATGGAGGGGGGAAGCATTATTTGGAATTGTCAGAACCGGAGATAAGAGAAAAGTTCTAGAACATCGAGTCTCCAAAATAAGTAGCTTTCATGTCTGTTGCGCGGCATAGGATGCTACCCTAACAATTTAAGGAATAGAGGAAGATTTTGGGAGTTGGTGTTGCATGTGCAAAGAATCTAGAGAAGATACTAACAATATTGTGTTGGGTTATACGTTGGCTTCACAACTGCTGACCGCCTGACCCTCCAGCTCTTATTGTTCATTATCACATGGAAGCAATCATGTTTTAGAGATTTAAAAAGATCGGCAAGGTAAAACAGGATCTATACATCTCGATCGGAAAAGAATAGAGAAAAAGAAAGAATCGGAATTGATCGATAGATTTCTCGAAACAAACGAAAAGGAAACGAAAGATGAAACATAAATCATGGATCAACTAAACCCTCTCGGGGACTTTCTTAAAGTGGAACCTCATTTAAATACCATGGAATAAGGTTTGATCCTATTCATGGAGATTCCGTAACTAATCCAAAAATGGAAAGTTCGACACAATTGGGATTTTTTTTTGGAAATTGGAAGCAGTTACTGTCAGTTTGATAATGATCGAGTGACATTGCTTGTTCGGCCCGAACCGAGGAATCCCAGCATGATGGCAACATCATGTTCCTTTTGGAGCATATGAAATGAAAGGAACAGAAGACTATTTCATCATACTGAGAATGATGTAGAAAGCATCAAGAGATCATTCTTATTGCACTTGTATTTGTGGTGTAAGAGAAATTTGCCATTAGTTCGTCAAACCTGATAGATGGCAGAGATGACTCAAGTTCAGTTATACTATACAGATTCTCTTTTACACCGACTTGGTGTTTATTAATGAGATTTGTTGTGTCTTCAATAATAATGTTCTATAGAGAAGAGTAATAAAATACATATTTCTTGATGGTAAACCAAAAGATCACAGCCTTTAACTACATGCACCAGGAAAAGTCAATAACTTGTACAATTCATGACATGCAATAGATTTACTAGGCAAACCTGAACATAATTCATAAGTGTGGCGGTCTTCCGCGCCATAAGGCATATCACCACCTACAATTCAGCAAGAACTACATAAAGCAACTTCTTTTAGACCAAAAAGAAACGTTCCAACAATGAAACCCAAGGTAGTTTGTCCACAAAGCTTGTGGATGAATCAAATTCTTACCTTACTAAAATACCCAGCCAACAAGGCGCTATGAGGACGACTTGGTTCCAAAAAGGAAAAGAGCAAATTCATTAGCTGCAGCAAGACAGAGAAACGATTGAAACATCAGAGCGAAAGACCTTCATTTTTACTTAAAGTATCATTACTGCATCTTGTATATACAGTACCTCTTCATGATCCACTAAAGTCCTAAGGATGACATCAATTTCACAGGTAAATATCTCACAGGCAATGAAAGGGAACCTAGAAGGTGAAACAACATTAAAAGCAATAAATAAATTGTTGTTAAATGATTAAATTTAAGAAAACTGCAGACACTTGCAAATAGAAATACAGACTTTGACTTTAACTGTTAAAGCAAGGTCAACCTGTAGAAACTTACTTAAATGTCCGTCTGCTATCATCATCCTCAGAAGGCTCTTCAACAATGTAACGCAGCAACTGCTCAACCTGCGTTCTCTCTCTTAAACTGAAAACAGAATGATAACCAAGTCTCAGTGAATCTGAAAGTTAAGCTTAACTAAAAAGAGTTAGTCAGGAAGTGACAGGAACTACATTCTCTCCTGGAGCGTGTAAAATTAAAAACTTCTATATAAGTTAAAAGGGCAGCCCGGTGCACTAAGCTCCCGCTATGCGCAGGGTCCGGTGCACTAAGCTTCTATATAAGTTAAAACTGGGGGAAAAATTACAAATTTATGAGACGACTGTTCAAAGATTTGCACTCTTGGATTATTTCTTCTTCATCAAGAAGCTCTTCCAAAGTGAAATTTTCCTTGTCTAGTACTGCTTCAACCTAAAATTTCAAGGAAAGAAAAAATCATAAGCAACACCATTCACCAGGTTTGAAAGAAAGTCAACAGAAAAGCAAATAAACACATACTGTATTGAGTTAACAGCTTCAATGAACAGTATTTATAACGCAAGCTAGACATAGTCAATATCGCAAGACGAATAATGCAACACCAGGTTATGCAAGAAAGAGATATGCATAAAGTACTATAAAATTACATTATCAAATGGTCCTGCAATCAGATGGATATTACAGCTGCAATGAAGGACCGGCAGGCAATCTGGAAAATACTCCAACTTAAAAACTGTTATGTATTGCACAGGTATTCACTTTACCAAGTCTATTCTTTTTAAAATGAACTTATGTATTTGTTAGATTTAAGAGTTATCATCGTGAACTCAATTAATATGAAATTACACAATAGTCTCAAAGTACTTTAACCAAATTCGTTAAAACATATATGACGATTCTACTCACTTTTGAATTCAATTTTTATTGGAAGGAAGTCAAATAGTAAATCAAATGAATTTAGCTCAAAACAATTATTATGAGCTAAACAGAATTAAGCTGCCACAAGCAATCAAAACCACTAGAAATACATAGTTTCACATAGTTGAAGCACCAATAAAAACACATTCATAATCTATAAACCAATCTGAAAAACAACAAGCACACGGCTCTCGCAAATTCAATATCATATAAGATCAAAAATATGCTTAGAAGGCAACTTTACAAGCAAAATATCTCAAAATAATTGAGTCAATAAATTCCTTTCAGCTCAATCAATTCGAACACAAGGAAAACTGTAATATGCTTTGAAACGCAACTTTACAAGCAAAATATATCACAATAATTGAGTCAATAAATTCCTTTCAGCTCAATCAATTTGAACACAAGGAAAATAATTTAGTTTCACATAGTTGAAGCACCAAAAAAAAAAAACATTCATAATCTATAAATCAATCTGAAAAACAGCAAGTACACTGCTCTCGCCAATTCAATATCACAGAAGATCAAAATATGCTTCGAAACACAACTTAACAAGCAAAATATATCAAAATAATTGAGTAGTCGATAAATTTTCTTTCAGCTCAATCAATTTGAACACAATTAAATATGCTTCGAAACGCAACTTTACAAGCAAAATATATCAAAATAATTGAGTAGTCGATAAATTTCTTTCAGCTCAATCAATTAAAATTGTAGTGTACAGTTAAGACATGGATCGAGAGATACCGGAGAACAAGACGAAAGAACTGGAAGCTTCCAAAACATATTCGAATCAGATAAAAACGGCCAGGCGCCGAACAGATCTGTAAACCCTAAAATTTGAATCGATAGCAAAACAAAAAACAAAAACCCTAGAAACCGTATATATCGATAGATAGAGAGAGATTTTTTTTCCAGGAAAATGGCAAAGAGGACTAATGTTTTTGTTGGGGTGGGTAGGGAGATTGGGACGGAAAAGTACAAAAACTATAAAATTCAGATTTACAAATCAAAAAGTTACTTAATAAAAAATTAATTAAGATGAAAAGTTTCCTGGTAAGCGACGGAGGAGAAATTTACATATTCCCTCTGCTCCCATATAAATGAATTTTTCAAACTCCGACAAAAAAATTTATTAATTAATGTTTTCCAACATTAACCTTCTCTTTAATGATTTTTTCCCAAATCTTTAAGAAAAATATTGAATTCATTTATTTTGATACGGAAGGAGTATCTTACATATACTACTCTTTCCGTCTCAAAATACTTGTCATTATTACTAAAAATATTTATCACAAAATACTTGTTATTTTTAAAAATAAAAATAAAAATAACTAGTTTTTTTCTTATTTTACCTTTTGATTTAATTATAATATTTAAGAGGGAGTCTATCATTAATGAAGTTGGCATAAATATTTATTATGGAGAGATAAAATAATAAAATATGTTAAGAGGTAAAATAGCTCAAATGTTACCTTTGTTAATGACTTAATTCTCGGTCAAGGAACGTGCAAATGAAAAGCATAAAAACTATTTTGAGATGGACGAAATTTATTATTTAATTATAGATAATTAATTACTAGTATATTTATATTTCAATCATAAAAATTAATGTGATATGGTACAACATTTGAATCTGAATAATTGTTTTTCTCACTAACGATTGTGTATATGCATGTGACAACGGTGCGTATGCACCAGCCACCAAAGTATCATGTATCGTGTTTGAATTGCAATTCAAAAAATTGCACTTTATTATTACAGAATATTTTTAGAAGAGAGCAAAAATATTCGGAGTACAAGATTAAAAATGATCAATTTTAGTGACCATTTCTTTATTTTTAATAAAATAATTACATATTTAATAACAATTTAGATAATTTTAAGCTTTTCAATAGAATTATTACTCTGTAAATTTTTACTTTTCTTAAATAAGACCTGAAAAGCATATGTTATTTCTTAAATATAATGAGTAAATAAATTATAAGGAGATAACTTTTTTTAAGGATAGACTATTATACAAAGAGGCGAAATCATAATTTAAGTTATACCGGTTTAACTTTTAAGATTTTTAATATGAAATTCATTATATTTTTAGAATTATAGGTTTAAACTTATTATTTATTACTATAATATTTAATGAATTTATATATATGAATGTATATTTCGCTTCAAAAGTATTAGAATTAGATGAATTATGTATCGCAATGAGCGATAGTGCATCGGCTTCTATTTATACTTGATAATTTTATATATGTCACCATCCATTATAGACTTTTGGTTGAACAGAAGAAAAAAAATAAGATTCATATAGTATTTAAATTTATATATCGGTTCTTTTTTATGGATCAAGTATCGATAGTTATCTCATCAATCACTATATATAAATAGGAGACTTCCGTTTATTCTTGAGATACAGAAAATTGGTGAGGGGCATCATTGAAAAATGCATCATTTTCTTGGAGCTGGCTTTTTCTCTATAATAATTCATCATGCTTTGGATAGAAGGTTCATATTCGGATATTTACCTTTAAGGGATTGGAATAAGCAATTTAGATTGGATAATCACATATCAAAAAGCGTAATTTAGTTGGAAAAGTAACAAACGATCATGTATTACTCTGTCTTTTCTATGTAAAGCAGTTAGTTGTCATTCTAATTAGTTTTTACTATAAGATATATAAAAGGTTGGTGATAACTAGGGATGGCAACGGATAGGATCTGGACCGGCTCCTACTGGATCCAGATCCAGATCCAGATCCAGATCCATCGGGTCCATAAAAATCATATCCAAATCCAGATCCATCGGATCCACCGGATCCACGGATCGGATCTGGATCCACATGTAAAAATTTTTGAAGGCTGCAGTTTACTTCAGCACACAAACAAAGTAAAAACATCAACAGTTTGTCCAAAGCCACCGTTACAAACAACCTAGTGTTTCCTCTAACACATGAAAACTTCAATAATATTGTCAAATGAAATTTTATAAACCAAAATACAAAAAGAACACCAAATAACCAAAAGCAGAACATTATATTCTCAGCCTTCGCTTCCTCGACCTCCCGTAATCATTTTCTTCTACTTATAATCTGCAGCCTTCCGCTTGACCTCCAAGAATCATTTTCTTCTACTTATATTCTCGCAGCCTTCGCTTCCCTTGACCTCCCGTAATCATTTTCTTCTACTATTACTATTACATGATTTCATAAGCCAAAAGCTTAAGATTTTTTAGTTTACAACCTCCCAAGAAACAAGGGTAAAAGATCTTGTCCAGTGAGTTGGCATTTCAGTTTGAGATTTTCGTTTGGCATTTCCGGTTGCCAAACTTCATAAACTAGTCTTCAAAATCACTAGTTTCAACGCCATCAACATCCTAAAATAACAAAGAAACAATCATATTAAAAAGAGATTACTAAAAAAATCATCTCAATAAATATTTATGATTAAATATATCATTTACCATATCAATATAGTCAACTACTTCTCCTTCTTCTTGAATCTTCAAGAACTATCGAACAAGCATGTGTGCCCTCCAAAGTACCTTTATTTGAAAGAAATTGAAAAATAAATAGAAGGTTCATGTTAGGGAAAAATTGATATTAACATATATGAGAATAATCAATACATAAATAATAGATACCTTTAATGTCTTCGATCATCCAATTTTGCAAGCACATTAATGCCTCCACAGTTTTAGAGTGAAGCCTAGAACGATGAGAACTAATCACCCTTCCACCCATGCTAAAGGCACTTTCCGGCCACAGAAGAGACAGAATTGCAAGGATGTCCTTGGCAATTTTCTCAGAAAGTAGGATACATTTGATCCCTTTTCCACCAATTAAGTACATCAAAATCATCATTTTCGGGTATAGGATCATCCTCCAAGTAATGCTCCACCTCACCCCTCACATTCATCTTTCTTTTCTTTGTTCTTTTAGCTTGAGCATATTCATCCTCATCATTATCACAAGACTCAAATTCCTCGTTTGCCACTTGGAAAAGGTTCTTGACTTTTATTTCCCTCACTTCTCATTTGATATTCAACCACAAGTTTATCAAGATTTTTCTAACCTTTGCCACTTCATTATCGATTATCATCTTTGTACAATCTCTTAAAATAGTACTCCACACAATCCATTTTATTTCTTGGATCTAAAATTGAAGCAACCGCCAACATCTCATTAATATTATGCCAATATTTGTCAAACTTGTCAATCATATTTTTAGCCATCATTCTAATGGTCTCAACATCACTCTCCACCCAACGCCTCAAAGCAACTCTTATCTCACACACTTTTCTAAAAAATAAATTAGAAGTAGGATAATTTCTCTGAAACACTCTAGTGGCCTTGTAGAAAATTTCCAACTTCTCACAAACAAGTTTTGCCATCATCCAATCATTCTCACTAGGAATAACTAACTTGAGCTTCTTATTCATACGTTTTAACTTAGCAAATACATCCTGAAAAGGCAAAGCGGTATTAAGCATCAAGTAAGTAGAATTCCACCTAGTTTTGACATCAAGAACCACTCTTTTAGGTTTAGAAATAGTCAAAAGCCGACAAGCCTCCTCAAATTTTTCAACCCTTTTAGGAGTAGACATTCAAAATAAAATGCAATCTCGAACTTTTTCAATTGCCGGATCAATTACTTCTAAACCATCTTTCACAATCAAGTTTAGAATATGAGCACTACACCTCATATGCAAAAACTCCCCACCTAACATTAGATACCTACTTTCCAATTTCTCCAATAAAACATTCATCATTGCATCATTAGTGGTACAATTATCAACTACAATCGATGAAATTTTATTTTCCAACGAATATTGAGACAAACAATCCATCAAAATCTTTGCAATAACCCCCTTTGTATGTGGACATGGCACAAAACAAAACCTAAATAAAAACATACATTAAACACATACAATAAACCTAAAAAAACAAGATTTATAAATAACAATAAGCTCATTACCTCAAGGTTCGATTGTAAAAACCATTGTTGATCAATGAAGTGAGATGTCACGCCATGTAGCCCCTTTTGGTTGGAAGTCGTCACATGTCGGTAGTTATTGCAATTCTACCGTCATTATGCTCCAATAGAGCTTTAAGAGAACCCTTATCTTCATTGAACTTTTTCAAAATGTAACTCTTCAAAGTGTTCCTCGAAATCATCTTGAAATGAGTATTTAGACTCCTCACGAACCTTTTAAAACCTATATGATCTACAATGGATAAAGGATACTCATGAATCACCACCATACCAACCAATTCTCTCATTGAAAAGTCTTGATCAAATTCCTTTTCCTTTCCCTTTTCTTTAAGTTCTAAAGTAGTAGACCCATCGGCTTCCTTTAACCTTCAATTGTGTTTGACCACTAACTCCAATCCGCAAATGCTTTCCTGACATGTCTTCTTAGAATGTTTAAGAAGATGTGAGGTTCCATTCGCACCATTATAAGAGAGTAAAGATGTACAATATTTACACTTTGCTCTTGTAATACCTTTCACTACGACCACTATCAAAAGATTCCCATGCCTCGGAAGTGAGTTTCTTGCTTGTTAGTTTACTTGATTGACTTTTTTTCTTTTACTCCAACCTCAATAAGACCTTCAATCCATTTCTAAATCATCAACTCCACAAAGCGAGGCAATCGAGGTGGGCTAAAAGCAAAGATGACTTTTATTAGTAGCATTTGCATTATTGTTAGATTGTTCACTATCCATTTCCTACAAGAAAATATTTGAATACATTACTTAATCACATAATGTAGAAGCATCATGCACATTTTAGTCCAATTATTTTTAAATCCCGATCTTGTAAAAAAACATGTGCATTGTATATATACTCTTGACCAAAGGCATTGTATATAACGAAGTATCAATGTATCATGCACATTTTAGTCCAATTAACATATTTAAATCTCAATACTGTAAAAGAAAAGCAGCATTGTATATATACTCTTGACCGCATTGTATATAATGAGAAGTATCAATGTATCATGCCGTAGAAGTATCATAACAGAGCCACCGAAAACCACTCTCCAAAAACCAGCCACCGCCACCATTAAAATCCCAATCAGAAAAACCAATGCATAACAATTAATGAAGTATCATAATTCATAACGAGCCATCAGTAAAAATCGCTCTCCAAAACCAGCTACTACCACCTAAAGAACAATAATACACACACACACACACACTGACACACTAAACCAGTGCCATTGCCACCTAAAGAATAATAATACACTGTACACACAAAAAAAAATATTCCAAAACATCAAATATTATATAAATGAAAAAACAGAACTAACAAAAAGAAGAACTAACAGAGGTTAAAAGGGCCAAAAAAAAACCGAACTCACCTTGGAATCGGAAGGACATGGACTAACGTCGTATGAGTAGGGATGGCAAGTAGAGAAGATGGTTAGGGACTAGGGTTTTGGTCTTTGGCTCTTTGCCCCTTTCGTATGGAATGAACAATGAAGAGAATGATCGAGAATTCGCGATGGAGTGAACTGAGGAGACTTTGGCATGAACAATGAAGAGAATGATCGAGAATGCGGCTTCTTTTCCTTTAGGTTAGACTTAGGAGTTAGGCATTTCAGCATTTGCCTTTTGTTGGCTTAACATCTATCCAGGCATGGTGCTGCTTGATTTTATGGACTTGGGCTGTAGAAGATTAAAGACTTTAATCTTCTCGCCATGCCCAAGTCCATAAAGGCAAGCCCAATTCATGTGATAGATGTATAAATGTCTAATCTATTTAATTAAAATACGGATCCACGGGTCGGATCTGGACCGGATACGGATCTTAAATACAAGATCCATATCCAGATCCGATCCGTCAGAAATGGATCCGGGTCCGATCCGGATCCGTCGGGTCTAAATTTTGAAGATCCATATCCTATAAAACGGATCTGGATCCACCGGATCCGGACCGGGTCCAGGATCCGCTGCCATCTCTAGTGATAACTGTAATAATTCTAGGGTAAGTTTATATTTTCCCCATCTTTGCCATTTACAAATGATAAGAATATATACAAATATGGTAGAAGATTGATAGTCTTAATCTTCTCCTCATCTATCCTATTATTTCCATACAAATGTGATTCTATACTAATGACTAGCTATCTAGAAAATTCTATAGTAATTATCATTTAAATACAATAATAAATAATAATCCTAAGAATATATCTTCTAACACTCCCCTCAGTCGAAGCGGGAGGACGACAGATGTTGAGACTGTCCCGAAAATCTTCAAATAAAATAAGTGGAAACCCTTTAGTGAAGATATCCGCTATCTGATGACGTGTCGGAACATGTAACACCCGCATATGTCCGCGAGCCACACTTTCACAAACAAAATGAATATCCAACTCTATATGGTTTGTGCGATGATGGTTGATTGGATTTTCCGAGAGATAAATCGCACTGATGTTATCATAGTAGACTAGTGTGGCCTTGGACATTGGGCAATGAAGCTCAAGCAACAGGTTCCGAATCCAGCAGGATTTAGATACGACATTTGTCACAACCCGATATTTTGCCTCAGCGCTGGATCAAGAGACTGTAGGTTGTCATTTGGAGGACCAGGAAATTAGATTGTCGCCCAAAAATACACAATATCCGGACGTGGAGCGACCAAGATTCGAACAAATTTCGCCTAATCTGACTTCGGTATAGGAGACCAATTTGGATGACGGGGAGGAATATAAGTGTAAGCCAAATTCCAGTGTGCCCTTGACATATCGCATGATACGTTTGAGGGCATGCATATGATCTTCCATAGGGTTGTGCATAAAGAGACAGACATGTTGCACATCATATGAGATATTCGGCCTGGTAAATATCAAATATTGAAGTGCCCCAGCCAAGCTCATGTAGAGTGTGGGATCTGCAAATGGCTTGCTAGACACAACACTCAGCTTGGATTTAGTGTCCACCGGAGTAGCTGACGATTTGTAGGAAGACATTTCAGCCCGCTCCACAATCTCTGCAGCATATTTCCTTTGTGATAAGAACAAACCACCAGAATGATGGGTCACAACAATACCGAGAAAATAATGTAGGTGTCCAAGATCCTTCATAGCAAACTCCGAACTGAGCTGTGACATGATAGACTTCTGAATCATCGGATGAGGTGGTTAGTATAATATCATCCACATATAAAAGTAGATAAGTAGTATGAGTACCCTGACAGTAAATGAATAAGGAATTATCCGACCGACTGTGGGAAAACTCATTTTGGATACAAATTCTGCAAACCTTTGGTATCAAGCCCGAGGTGCCTGCTTTAATCCATATAAGGATTTTTTTAGTAAGTACACATGATCTGGAAATCTGGAGTCCTTGTAGCCCAAAGGTTGGTGCATATAAATTGTTTCATGGAGATGGTCATGAAGAAAAGTATTCTTGACATCTAACTGACGAAGTGACCATCCTTTGGAGAGGGCTATACTGAGTATCGTCCTTACGGTAGATGGTTTCACCACTGGGCTAAATGTCTCTCCACAATCCACGCCAACCTGTTGTGTCTTGTTATCACCTACGAGACAAGTTTTATGCCGCTCAAAACTGCCATTAGATTTTTCTCTATGACTGTAAATCCACATAGACCGAATAATGTTAGCATTAGATGGACGAGGTACTAACTCTCACGTCCTATTTTTAATAAGAGCATAATATTCATCATCCATGGTCATTTTCCAATTTGGGTCACGTAGGGCAGACATAGGGTTACGGGGTAATGGCGATTTAGTGACTTGGGTGTGTAAACTATATTTCGCATTGGGTTTTACAATACCATGTTGACTTCGGGTGACTGGGCGACTTACACTGGGTGGCGGGTCAGAGAGCAAAACAGGGGGTGGGCTAGTGGACTAGACATCACTAGCCTGGGCCTCATTTCGGGAGTGTCGGGAGGCTGGTATTGGGCCCGTGGACTAGACGTCACTGGCCCCTGGTAGGGAGGCTAAGTGTTGTAAATTGGGGCTTGATGTTAAGGGCCCAGTCGGTCGAGACTGATCACCAAGGGGTTGGGCCAAGAATTGTTGGGCCACGGGTTGTGTAACCGTGGCTTTTGCTTGTGTTAAAAATCGCACTATTCCATCATCCAAAAATTCATAAGTGGTTGGTCTAGGCTCATGAATATTGTTAAAAAGGACAGTTGTTTCATCAAATAGGACATGACGACTAATGAACATTCTATGGGAGGATAAATCATAGAATTTGTAACCTCTATGATGTGAAGGATAACCCAAAAAATACATGGAGTAGACCGTGGCTGGAGTTTATTGATGGTGGTGGAGGAGAATAAGGGGTAACACAAACATCCAAAACCCGCAAGTGAAAGTATGATGGATCTCGGAGGTATAGGACTTTAAGTGGGCTTTGATGGGACAAACTTTTGTTTGGTAGAATATTCAACAAATATGTGGTCACTTGAAGTGCATGATGCCAAAATGAGTGGGGTATGGAAGCATGAACAAAGGATGTTCTGACAATATTATTCATGGTTCGTATTTTGCGTTCCGTCTTCCCATTTTGTGAAGAGGTGTGGGGACATGAAAAACGAAAATTTAAACCATTTATTTTGCAAAAATCCCAAAATGCTTATTATTAAATTCCCTCCCATTATCACATTGGGTGTTTTTGATATCCCTTTCAAATTATTTTTGGATGAATGCTCTAAAAATAAAAAATGTGGAAAAAACTTCTAATTTTTTCGATAAAGGAAATGTCCAAAGATAATTAGAGAAATCATCTAAAATGAGCAAGCAATACCTATGCCCCGAAGAGCTCAAAATAGGGGATGTCCAAATATCGCAATAGACAATATCAAATGGCATAAAAGTGCATGAATCAGAAGAAACAAATGACAGTTTAATATGCTTACCCAATGGGCATGATTGACACTTATGAAAAGTCCTTGTACATGAAATAAAATTATTGCGTTTAAGAGAGTTCAAAATAGACTCTCCCGGATGTCCTAAACGCTTATGCCATAAATTAGAATTTAACACAACAAAAGTAAAAGGTGTCTTGGCCTGGTGGAAAAGTGAAGTGACTGGATAGAGCTCCCCCTGGCTATCACATCTCATTAGCGGCGTCTCTGTCTGAAAGTCATTTACGGAAAATCCGAAAGGGTCAAAATTTACGGATACCCAGTTATCAGTAGTAAACTTTCTAATAGACACCAAGTTTTTAACTAAATGTGGGGCATGAAGTATATTTTTAAGGCTAGTGGAGGGTTTGGTGGTGACAATTTGGTGGAGCAGTAACCTTTAATTGGAATTGAATGACCATTTCCGATAATAATACCATTTGGTTTGCTCAAATTAAAATAGGACGAAAGATTATCTTGGGAGGACGTCATATGAGACGTAGCCCCGGAGTCCATATACCAATTGTCATCCGATTGATTTAATCATAGCGTATGCATCGCGGACTCAATGTCGGTGGATTTATGTCCAAATTCGTTGGTTGGGCTGAACTGTTGTTGGGCTAAACTGCTCCTTGCCTGTTGAGTGAAGCGGAACTGTTAAAAATTTCCTGACCTAGTTCTGTTTTGCTCCCCCTGGAATGAAAAATGGCCATTGTTGGGCCACTGGCCTGGCCTGGCCCAGTTCGCTGGTGGGGCTGCCCAGTGTGGATGTTGCCAGGCCCAGATTCTAGGCCCATTCTGCCCCTGCCAGAGCTGCATGCCGGACCGGTTGTCACCGCTGCTCATGCCGCCGGAATTTCCAGTGCCGTCGGAATTCCGGTGGCCCCTATTTTTATTATTATTACAGCGATATCCACATGTTCTTCGAGGATGAGCATGGAGCGTGTTTGATAAAATAAAGGAAGAGGGTTGCTTTGTTGTATTTGTGTTCTGACCCTACTATATGCCTCTGTAACTCCGACGACAAGTTGAAGAACCAAGCGATTGTTACTGACTGGGGCACCGACGTTCCTCAATTGATCGACTAGCACTTTTAGGCGTTGACAATAAGCCGACGCGTTTGGAAAATCCTCCATGTCAATTGTGGAGAATTCTTGTTCCAAAGTAACGACGCGAGAATTTTGATTATCATAAAAAATATCTCGCAAGCGGTTCCAAGCATCAACCGCTTTAGAATTCGTCTCCATTATCGTATGTAAAAGATCCGTAGAAATTATTGCATAGATCCAACCTAGAACAGTGGCATCTAGTGTGTCCACAATTCTTTGTCCGCGTCCGTAGTTAATACCTTTTCTTTTCCTTTTTTCGGGGGAATGATATGGTGAAGAACCCGGTGAGAGCGACAATAAATTTTGAAAAGTTCCGCCCATGTTGCATAGTGAATATTTTCCATCTCTAAGGTGATGGAAACATGCGTTTTGATGTTTGAAACTGCGAGAGCTGGGTGGAAGGATGATTTGGAGTCGGACATTAGTATATTTGGTTGGATGATTAACGAAGACAAAAAATACAACTTAGTAGATGAAGAGGGGTAAACCTAGTATATTTTTGTTTCTTTCTTTCGGCCAAGTGTTGGAATGGATGAGAATAAGAGCCGAAAAATGGTAGGGAGAAACAATTAGGATCTTTTCCTTAAGTTCTTGATACCATGTAATAATTCTAGGGTAAGTAAAATATTTTCCCCATCTTTGTCATTTACAAATGATAAGAATATATACAAATATGGTAGAAGATTGGTAGCCTTAATCTTCTCCTCATCTATCCTATTCTTTCCATACAGATGTGATTCTATACTAATGACCAGCTATCTAGAATATTCTATAGTAATTATCATTTAAATACAATAATAAATAATAATCCTAAAAATATATCTTCTAACAATAACATTTAAACATGTTTGTATTTTTATTAATTATATAGCTATGATTTATCAATGCATTAATTATAATTATATTCTTGGTTTTCATCCTGTGTTTGATGTTAAAAAACTTTATTAACAACACATGATAGCAAGTAAATCAATAAATAGTGATGAACACTTACCTTAGTTTTGGAGAAACGGTAGAAAGACTAGTTGCAAGATCTTCTAAGTATTGTTACTCTCTTTATGTACACTTTTCTTAATAGGACAGAGAGGAAAAAAATCTAATAACAGACTTAGAACCACAACCAAATATATAATACCGAGGCACCTCTTTGGAAGAGACATAACTCTTCAAAGGTAACCTTTCAAAAAATGTGTAACTCCTCAGTTATGAACTCATAAATAATAATTGAAGGGTTAACTAGGTTTCTATGCATATAAAATTCATACCTTATAACATAAGATTTATATATAGCCCATGAAAATAACACTTTATTAGATCATAAAAATGGGCGTCTTTAATTGATAGCATATTTATGTACAATTATATTAAATATGTGAGTCCACTAAATAGAGAACTTTTAACAATCTCCCACTTGGACCATATATATTTCTTAAAAATTGTACATAACCGAAAAACTTTATAGTGCACACAATTTGTTATCTCGGAGCAATCTGGTCCATTAATCGTACTGATATGGGATCAAAACGGTTTTCGTAGCATATATTCATCACTAAATCCATCAATGGTCACGATATCAGGAAAATCAATGACATAGATCAAGTATGGATGCATAGCATGAAAATTGCATGTAAAATTAATCTTAGCCATGCCTATTTCAAACTGGTCCTACTTTATGACTTTAAATAGTCCAAAATCACTTTCTTACACTTTATGCAAAATCGCAATAGAAAGTCAATAACTTTATTTTTCAGAGTTTTCGATAATAATTCAAAATCCATAAATTTCATAAAACTTTAATATGTACATAAAATATACTTAAAGATGTCAAAAATCACAAATAAAACAACAAACTCCCACTGAAGTGACTCGTCATAGAGTCCAACGACATCCATATAAGCTACATGCTCATAAAAAAAACTTTAGGTTGCAACCTTTCATGAGCGGATCCGCAATAATGAAGTTTGTACTAATATGATCTATTGACACAAGAAGACTCTGAACTCTTTCCTTCACACAATTATAAATTTAATGTGTATATGATTTAGTTCGACGAACTTCAGATGTACATATTCCACATACATATATATCCAAAAAAACTCATCTCAAGATACCTAACACAACATTATTATTTAGTCTTTGGACCTAAATATAATTTGTAAGTGGTACTCTTGTACATAGTTAACGAACATTGACTACTCAATCAGATGCCTTTCTTTGAACCGACAAATTACTAACATGACATTACTAAATGTGTCACATATTCATGACTATCCATTTTCTTGCCAAAATAATCTTCATTTGGGATGATTATTTTGCATAGATAAAACATTCTCACAAGTTCAAAGCAAATAAATTTTATCTGATAGAGGTTACTTTGGCATCATATTAGACTAATCTATTTTATTTGAAACATGAAGCACATATGATATAATTCCATTCCCAGTATAAATAATTATTTTATTTTATGTGCAGCGGAAAATAGCTATAAAGACATCCTCAAAATGTAATTGGAAAAATATAGATCGGTGTTCACTTTATGCAAATTTTCTTTAGAAAAAGCATAATAAAAAACTATATAAAGTTCTGCAAAAAAATTGCCGAACTTACACAAAACTGTGTGAAAAATGCACAAAAAAATTAATGTCATACACCATATAAAATCTCCTGAACTTAGTACTTTATGGTCTTAGAGTGTTTTGGCTACTCTTGAAATCTCATTAGATTGGGGAATAAATTATGACACTAAATTGTCCTCTAAAGCCCTTTAAAACATCAATCTCAAAACCTTCAAATAAAAATTAATAACTTAAATCAAAATAACACTTTAAAATTACATAAACTTAAAACAAATATGCAGAACTAGTTATGCACAAAGGAGGACCACAACCCCAAAATAAAATTTAAGTAGTTATCTTTGATATATCCAACAACCAGCCGTAGGTCAAATAATAATGCATCTAAGAATATAGAAACCAAATTACAAAAATACAACTTAACGAGTCAAATTCAATGGTAAATGATCAACCAAGTTGAAAATTCAAATTTAGCCAAATGGGTCATGCTGCACACGCCTCAACCAAAAAAAAAAAAAATCCAATGATTTCTTCCTTCCTAACTCTTCTTCCCATCCGAACCAAAATATTTAATTGGAACAAATATTTTGTACTATCAAATAGAATTATCAACGGAGTAATATTTACACATTACGGGAGAGAGAAAATTTTGCTTCGAAAAATCATTCAAAAATAATTTTTCTTTTCAAATAAAATCAATCAAAACGTTAACTTCGAAAAAAAAAATACTCCTATTATATTTGACATTTCTGTATAGTAACACATCATATACAAGCAATTTTTTTTTAGAATGAATGAATAATGTACGAGTACTATTTGAAGACTCGAACAAAGAGATCCCACTGCCATAATTGTTTTATCTTTAGATATTTATTAGGAGTAGCATGTAAACCAAAAATGCATGTGGGTTCACCATTTTTCAAAAATATAACCTGACATTCACATTCTTAAGAAATAATGCACACCAAAGTGCATAGACCCACAAAATTCTTCTTTATCCCATTTATTTTTTAATCAAGAAACAAAGTATTAAAAAAATTGACAATGAAAAGGGATTCGGCAAACAACAAAAGTGGTCCGACAAAATCAATGTATCACCCATTTTGTTACTGATTGTTAGTAGTCCTTCCACTTTTATTATGCATAAGCAGTCTTATCAATTGTTAAATCAATACTTATCCAAAGGGAATTTCACCGATCCATAAAAGAAGAAACGCAGAACACTGCCCCGAAATCTTGAGAGAAACACAAAAATAACGTATAAAATCCTTAGAAAAAAACGCAGAAATTGTCAACCAAACTTGAAAAAAACTCAGTGTTTTTATTCGAATTTGACCCAAAATTGATGAAAACACGTCTAATGAGCTAACAAGACCGTGATCTGATACTAGTTGTTAAAAAACTTTATTAACAACACATGATCACAAGTAAATCAATAAACATTGATGAACACTTACCTTAGTTTTGGAGAAACGGTAGAAAAACTAGTTGCAAGATCTTCTAAATCTTGTTACTCTCTTTATGTACACTTCTCTTAATGGGCAGAGAGAAAAAGAATCTGGTAACAGACTTAGGAACCACAATGAAATATATAATAGTGAGACACATCTTCGGAAGAAACATAACTCTTCAAAGGTAACCTTTCAGAAGAGGTGTAACTCTTCAATTATGAACCCATAAATAATAACTGAAGAGTTAACTATGTTTCTATGTGAAAGAAACAATCCCTTGATTATTCTCATTGATAAAAAAATATTTATATACAATTTACAATCCCTAATTATGAAAAATCATATTCCTACTATAACAATAAATTCTAATTATAATTGTACAAGAATCCTACAACTATGATAAATTTGTACAACAAAGTTGGGTGCAATTTGATTTCGGTTTCCCGTTGTATACACAAGGGTATATTTCTGCTACACCCCCGCAGTCATAGCGGGCAGTTGTCGTACGCTGAGACTGTCCCTAAAATCTTCAAATAAAACCAAAGGAAGACCCTTAGTAAATATGTCTGCAATTTGGTATCGCGAAGGGACATGGAGGACGCGTACTTATCCACGAGCTACCTTTTCTCGAACAAAGTGTATGTCCATCTCGATATGTTTTGTGCGCTGATATTGGACCGAATTTCCAGAAAGATATAATGCACTCGCATTATCACAATATACCAAGGTAGCCTTTTGAATAGGAAAATGCAACTCTAGTAGAAGATTACGTAGACAACATGACTCATATACCACATTGGTTACCCCACGATATTCGGGCTCCGCATTGGATCGTGATAAAGTAGTCTGGCGTTTTGCCGACCAAAAGACCAAGTTATCGCAAAGGAACATACAATAACCAGATGTTGAATATCTGGTATCTGGACATCCACCACAATCAACATCTGTATATGACACAAAAGTAGAGACTGAGGACAAATATAAATGCAATTCAAAATTAAGCGTGCCCTGTATGTATCCGATAATACGTTTGAGCGCATGCATGTGCTTAATCCGCGGATCATGCATAAATAAACACACCTACTGCATACATAATATATGGTATTGTAAAAGTCAGATGAAGAGCCCCTGAAAGACTACGATACTGGGCGGGATCCTCGTATAGTGTGCTAGACATAACACTCAGTTTGGATTTGGTATCAACCGGAGTAGAAGTAGACTTACACGATGACATGTCAGCTTTCTCAATAATCTATGCAACATACTTTTTCTGTGATAAAAAATAAACTACATGCATGACGAGTGACTGCAATGCCCCAAAAATAGCTCAAGGGCCCCAAGTCATTCATAGCAAATTCTTAGTTGAGAAGGGACATGATAGACTTGCGTAGATTATCAGACGAGGCAGTCACTATTATATCATCAACATATAACAATATGTATGCTATAGAAGTACCACTATGATAGATGAATAGGGAATGATCAGATCTGTTGTGGGAAAACTCAATAGTAGACACATAATCTGCAAACCTTTTATACCAAACCCGTGAGGCCTGCTTAATCCCATACAAGTAATTTTTCAGCAAACATACATGATGAGGATAATTGTGGTCCCTAAAACCTAATGGTGTAAATAATTGATCTTGGGCCTAACTCAACCCCAAAAGCTAACTTGTAGGATGATGATTATCCAAGTTCATATAAGGAGTCCATGTTCCAATTGACGTGAGACCCTTAACACTCCTCACACCCATACCTTGTTAACTGGAGCGTGGTAATATAATTTGGGAGTCCAACATCGGCGAACATAGAATTATAATGGGTCTGGCTCTGATACCATAAAAAATAATCTCTTGATTATTCTCATTGATGAAGGGGTATTTATATACAATTTACAATCCCTAATTACGAAAAATCATATTCCTACTATAACAATAAATCCTAATTATACTTGTACAAGAATCCTACAACTATGATAAATTCGTACAACAAAGTTGGGTGTAATTTGGTTTCAGTTTTCCGTGGTATACACACGAGTATATTTCTGTCACTATGCATATAAAATCCATACCTTATAACATAAGATTTATATATAGCCCATAAAAATGACACTTTATTAGATCAGAAAAATGACGTTTTTCATTGATAGCATATCTATGTACAATTATACCAAATATATGAGTCCACTAAATAGAGAATTTCTAACATTCGATACTCACATTGAAGTTCGTTTAATCTGGATACACGTGGCAAGACCCATTAAAAGAAAGTAATCCATATCATTTTTTTTCTATATTCACTGCTTAGGCTTGAACCCAAAAAATCTGATTAAGCCGTTTGGTAGAGTGTATAAAAATAATGATGAATATGGTGTATTAGTAATGCTGGTATTAGAAACGCTGATATTAGTAATGTTGGCATTAGTTATGTCGAAATTATTTTTTGTACAACGTTTGGTCTATTAGAAATAATAGCCATTGCATAATTTCTAAAAATAATTAATTCTTTATAAAAATACCCTCCGTACTTTACCATATGAGGGATTTCATAGGCAATCATGTCTTTAACCATGCTTATGCGTGTATTAAAAACTATTGCATTGCTAATACGATGGTTTGCTATGTATTAGTTATGCAAAGATAATACTAATTAGAATGTATAACTAATGCTTGTATTATTATACATAGGTTGAAAAATGATATCAAACAATCTATTAATAACACACAAAGCTAATGCATACATTATTTTTTCCATTGCATAACAACTATCATAGTAATCTATTTTAACTAGTATTTATGATAAACTTTAGTACTTTGTTTACTTGATAAATATTTAATTTTTCAAATATTATAAAGTATCATATTAGTAGTAAATTACGTTGACAAAACATGTGATTCATCTTATTTGTCTCTATCAATAAAAAACAAACGTTTTATAAGTACCACATAATTCAAATAAACAATAGTAGCTGAATATCAAATACTAATTTGATTTGACATTTCAAGCAAAAAAATATAATTTGCAAGTTGAAGGAAACAATCTGCAATTTGCACTTGAAAACGATTTTTTAAGAACTTTATATTAGTAAATTCCTATCATGAAAAGGATGGTCAACTTGGCAGCTAACCATTTTGGTATTCATTGTGCGAGTGATGAGGAGACGAAGGCAATTGTTGTTTAAACTTTTTATTTTTTATAATGAAGAAACTCTCCTGGAAACTCTTTCGATCCATCATATTTCAAAATTGATGAAAGAAAAGACATGTTAAAAATATTAAAATCCATCATGAAAGAATAAACTTTGAAGTTCTGGATGAGTATTGAAAAAAGAAAAGAATAAAAAAAAGATGAAAGAAAAGAAAATTATTGAGTTTAATATTTTACTGGGTCAGGTCGATGAGGTGAGCGAGCGGGTTAAAAATATTTAAATGGGTGAGTAAATTTAATTTCAAAGAAAATCACAACATGTAGGCGTCACATTAGAAATTAAGGTCGGACATGAGAATTTAATAGAATATGCATAAATATGATTCTTTTTTAGAATGCAAGGGCCATGACCTAAAAGTTGAAATGCAAGAACAAATATGTTAAAAAGTAAAACAAAGGGCAATATAATTTATTTGTGTGTGTACAAGAGCAAATCTGAATATTTTTTGTTAAAAGAAAACGGTAAATATAAACTCACAACGATGACTTAATTGGTTGAACATCACACTTTTATAATGGAGTTCACATTCAAAACCCCTACCTACAACAGTAAAGGATTTGTTTTCTTGGTTCAACTCGTTCCACACACGGCATTTGCCTAATACGGGTAACATAAAAATGAAAAAAGTTAGTGAGTGTTTGGATATAAAAATATAAAATTTGAAGAAAAAAACTTAAAAAGATGATATTTATAAATTGAAGTTGTATTTGAACATAAACACAACTTGAAAATATAATATTTTTGAGTAAAAAATATGAAAATAAGTATAGTTTTTAATTTCAGAATTCAACTTTAAGTTATACGTAATAAGTCTATTCAAACTAAGGCTGGCGGTGGGCAGGACGACCAACCGGCCCGCCCCGACCCGCCCGACCCGCTCTAAAAAAAAAAAATTTAATCTAAGGCGGGACTCGGCTCGGGGATCTGGGCGTCTCGTCCGCCAGACTGAGCCTGACAAGCCCAGCCCAGACGAGCCCGCCCGAGCCGTCCCGAGGCCCGACCCTCTCGACTCCCGACCCTTAAACCCCTTTGCAAAAATGGCTTGCACCAACGGCCATTTAGATATGGCCATGACCATTTTAGGCCCCCTACCCCTTAATATTTATTTTTAACCCATAAGTTATTATATTTACACTTTAACCCAATTTTTCAACTATAAATAACTCATTTCTCTTCATCTTTCTCACAAATCTTCCTACAATCTCTCTAATTTCTCAATATATCTCTACATTGTTTGCTAAATATTCAATTTTATTAATTCATTTGGGAATTGGGAGTGAAGTTGGCAACTAGCTTGAGGATCTTCCATCGAGCAAAGTTTCAATTTTCAACCTCTCGATTACACGTCGACGTTACGTCGGCTGGTTTGATACATTCGCTCCTTCATTAAATTATTATTGTCTGTTTATTTTATTTAGCGCACTTAATTTTATTGTCTTTAATTATTTATTATCATAATTAAAATGGAAAGGATTAAAAGGTATGTTTAAGGGTAAGGGTAAGGGTGCTTCTTCTAGTAGAGTGAACCAGGGTACTTCTTCTAGTCATCTTATTCCTACCCAGGATGATTTTGTTGATACTCAACATTTTCCTACAATACCATTAGATTTAGACGAGGAGTTATTTTTCAAACTCAAGAAGACTTTAATTTAGGCGATGATCTAGACGATACACCCACTAATATTGATGACAACACACCCACTAGTGCACCTTCAACTGAAATACCTCTATTCCCCTAGTATGAGACGAGGTCCAAGCAAAACGACCATTAAAATCAGATGCATGGACATTTTTGATAGGGACGTAGAGAATCAAGTAGCCATATGTAAAATTTGTAAAAATGTTTTAAAATTTAAAGCTGAAAAGGTCACGGTGGGACTGAGGGTTTAATTAGACGTAGTAAGTGCTCATCCAGCTAGGTATGCCCAATACCAGGCTTCAAAACCGGTGCGCAAACGCCCGCTCCATCAGGACAAGGTTCACATACGACATCGTCCAGACTGCACAGTCAAATTAACCCTATGGCTGGGAATTGTAGGCTCTAAATACAACAAACATAGAGATAGGAAGCAATATCAAAATTAGTTGTCGTGGAGGGTTTGCCTTTTTCATTTCCTTCATCTCCGATTTTATTCATTACATTAGAGATATATAATCCTCGCTTTTAACGGTTTTCTAGGTCAATGTTAGAGAGATGTATTTAAATTTAGCGCATGAATATCAACAATATTTACGTTTTCATTATATCATTTTAATGGCAAAGTATCTATCACGTCGATATAGGTCGTAGTACTAACTACCATGATTATTTAACCGTAACTTGTCATTGGATAGATTATAAATGGTCTATGCAAAAACGTATTTTAGCGTATAGATATATAGATGATAGCAATAATCGTACTTTTATTGCGAGAAAATATTTATCAAGTGTGCGATTATTACTTTAATTACCGATAAAATTATGACTATTACATTAGATAACGCTTCTAATAACAATTACATAATTACAATGTTAAAAAATAGTTTAGCTCTATCTTTCCGTACCATTTTCATATAAAATGCACGTGCCATATATAACTTAATTGTAAAGGATGGTCTATCACTTTTTGAAGACATTCTTAGTAAAATACAATTTGCTATAAACTTTATTTTTAAAAGTAATAAAGTACAACGAGAAAAGAATATAAAAACTTGTCACGATTGTGGACTACCTTATAGAAGAATTCCACAAGAAGTATCGACTAGGTGGAATTTCTTTATACGAGCAACTACTTGTTGCTTATGACTATAAATTACCTATAACTTTATTTTTTAACTCTCATAATAAAAACCCAGCTGATATGATTTTAGATAGTGATTGGGTAAAAATTTCCGAACTTATTGTATTTTTAGAGAAATTTTTTCAAGCAACAAAGAATTTTCCTGGGTATATATTATCCTACTATTTCAACTATGTTATTTTATATAACTCTAATATTTTTATTACTTAGTGAATATATGGAAAAACCAAATATAAAGCGCTATTAAAAAATGTTTGTCAAAATAAAAAAATATTTTATTCCTATTCCTTCTATTTATATTATTGGTTCAGATAAATCCTACTATTAAAATAGACAGACTAAATCACTAATTGAAACTATTTACGATTGTATAGAAGTACTACCACCTCCAAGTCTCAAAAATCTAAATCACCCACCACCTATTGAACAAACTAAAGAAGAAGTGTTGAATAGCGTAGAACACCAATGCAAAAATATATATAGATTTTATCAACAAGAAAAATGCTAAGTAACGATCGGCTACCATACCATCTTCTTCATCTTCAACACAACCTCACAAAGACATGCTGTTTCTCAAGGTATTGAAAGCCTCGTAAATAGAATGTGACCGTACCTCTACTAACCAAATTAGCGAGTTGGATATTTTTGTTTGCGGGGTTCTGCATCAGATCAAGAAGTTATCAATGAAGATGGACAAGAAGACTTCTTTAAATCTTGGAGGGAATGAGAAGACCTTTCCGACACTTTCATTGATGACTCGAGATGTTTTGAACATTCAAGCGTCATTAAGCTGCTTCGGAAAGCGCTTTTCTGCAGGCAGATATCAAATAGGAGACCACAGACACTCATTGGCGGAGACGGCTTGAAATTGCGGTATTCGAGATTGGATACGAAAGAGCGGAGAAGGTGCGGTCAACCAGGAGATCGAAGAAGAGATGATGAAAACTACAACGAAATCTTAACCAAGGTAGTGGAAGCGACGCGTGGATCAATTTGACCAACAAATACCTATTCCAACCAAAGAACCACATGAAATCATCAAGCAATTAGAATGCATTTTTTGAAAATGTAATTTTTAATTGCAATTTTATTATGTAATTTGCAACTTTTGGACAACACCATAAAGTTGCAATTTAGATTTTACAGACAATTGTATTTGTATTACAAAAAATCATACGTCTATTAAATAATATAAGAGGCACAAAACAAAATTCTTGGGATATTTTTATTACACTATCTTGTTTTGTTTATTGAGTTTTTTTATACATATGTTATTTAAAAAAAAAAAAGGAAAACCCGACCCCGACCCGAGCCCGCCCCGAGCCCGCCCCGCCCCGATACCGACGGGATCGGGATCGGATCAGCGCGAGTGTCCCGCCTGCACCGACTCTCGCTAGGCCCGCTAGTCCCGATCCCGACCCCGCCAAACCCGGCCCGCCAGACCCGGCCCGCCAGACCCGAGCCCGGCCCACTGGCCACCCCTAATTCAAACAAAATTTGAAATACAATTCCGGAATAAAATGAAAATTATCCGTGACCAAAGGCACCTTAAAAAGGAAAAAAGTTACTGTGATGAAAAGCATGGTGGAGAAGAATATTACAGTCTGTCTAACCCCAACAACTTGTCTATCACTTTCCAGTTGACATACATACATATATCCCTCGCTTCGATCAATCTGTGCCGGACCTAGGGTTCCGTTGTGGATCGCAATTAGCACAAGTAATTAAGCAATTTGTGATGATGATTTATTGGTAGCAACGGTGAATTGATTGAACTTGTTGGTTACTGATTAGTAGTTGAAGAAGAGGACAAAGAGGAAGGTATAAGAGAACAGAAATGAGTGTGAGCAACGCGTCAGTGCATCCAGTCGACGCGCCACCGTTGCAAACGGAAGCAGCTAACGTGCCGAGAGTGAGGATGAAGGATGTTCAAGGCATGCCTGGAACGATTGGCGGATTCTTCTTACGTTTCGCTCAGTTCGTATTTGCTGTTGTCTCGCTTTGCGTCATGTCTACTACCGGTGATTTTCCTTCCGTCACAGCTTTCTGGTAATTTTTTTAATAAGAGGCCTATTGAGAGTGTGTTGATTTTTTATGATCATATAGTACATTCTAAAGTTTCGCTCAGTTCGTTTTTGTTGTTGTTTGTCTTTGCGTCATGTCTACTACCGGGTGATTTTCCTTCCGTCACAGCTTTCTGGTATTTTTTTGTCTCCTTCTAATAGCACAAAAACTATTAACTATAATATTTCAGTTACGATCTTGTTTAGATAATCATATGTAAGTTAGATGTGTAAATTAAGGCGTAATTCTAAACGGTAGCAGTATTACATCAGTTCTTACTGTAAATATAAGGCATTATTGCAAAAGTTAGCAGTAAAAGTTAGCAGTATTATTTGAGTTCGTACTTTGTACTGAACAAATGTGTTTAGTCAATGAGTTCTCTTAGCAATATCTCTGTGTTAACAGTTGTTCCGTTTGTACGGAGATTTGGTGCTGAGCTTTGTATGCTTCACTTCAATTTGTCAATAAAATGAATTGAGAATGTGCTGATTTTTTAGATGATCATATGTGATTTCGTGGTGTATTATGTGGAAAAATTGTGCCTG
This sequence comes from Anisodus acutangulus, assembly GCA_029783415.1. Classification (NCBI taxonomy): domain Eukaryota; kingdom Viridiplantae; phylum Streptophyta; class Magnoliopsida; order Solanales; family Solanaceae; genus Anisodus; species Anisodus acutangulus. Next base: position 49,127,732 of record CM056498.1, read on the forward strand.
GCAGCAATATCTTTCTTGCATAATAAAAGGTCATGCAGGTCATGTTCTACCTTATAAAAGAACACTTGCTGGGAGATTGGGTTGTGGCCTTCTGATGGAGGATGTGTTATTCTCCGTTGGAGATGCTAAAAGTTTCAGCCTATAACTTACATAGGAAGTATGGATCTAGTGGTTAGCAAGTCAAGGTGGAATTTGTGGAGAAGCCTCAAGTTCAAATCTCGTTGTAGTACGGTGACAACATCTTTTGTATTGGTATTTCCTCACTAGTGTGTGCCAGAGGTTAATTTTGGAGAACGAACGATGTTAATTGGCATAAGGCCCCTAGTATAATTCTGAAGCAATGCCTCTTCTAACAAAGTCAAAAGGGAGTGATGTGATTCCCAGGTGTTACTAGTTGGTGCTGTGTAAATATGATATTTATAATCCTACTAAAAGGACCTTGCTCGTTTCATAAATTTCTTTTTAGTCACATTATCTCACTGGACGTTGTTCAATTCTGTTGTTAACATAGATCTAGTATTGCCTAAATGTGCTAGACAATCATGTGGTATTTTCTTTTGGCCCTTTGATCAAGTACATGCTTACTGGAAGTTGTGTTGCTTTATGGTGAAATTTTTCATCTTATCTGGTTTCCCAGTTACCTTGTCGCTGCTGCTGCCTTTCAGAGCTTATGGAGCTTGTCTCTAGGAATTCTTGACGTTTATGCTCTTCTTGTTGGACGGTGCTTGCAGAATTCTCGGGTTGTGAGCTTATTTGCTGTTGGTGATGGGGTAAGTTGTCACATATCCGTCAAAAACTTGATCACGTAGTAGTTACTGATCTAACTAATGAATGAAGGGATTATTAAAGCAGTATTCTTGTACGATAAAAAAGATGTCAATTTGTCAAGCATTCTGATTTCTTCGTGAGATACAAAAATGAATCTTCATAGAAAGTTGATAGCTTTTGTACAATTAGTACAATCAGACATGCAAGGATTTGATACAACAGGGAAAAACTAGCTATTAGAATCGGGTCGAATACATTAGTGCCGATTTTGTATCGTTATCGAAAAGTTACTTTACACCTTGCAATTGGTAGTAAAAAGCTTAATGTAGATATATTGTGAATTGAAAAATATATGACTATTCCTTGTGTGCTATCAATTTTTACTTGAGATAGCTTCTTGCTGATACATGTGTATTGGGTAGAAAAGCACCCGAGAGCATCAAGTGTAAGTGTATGGGTTAGAAAGGCACCCGGAGGCATCGGGCGTAAGTAAGAAGCTTTGTGGCTCCGGAGGTCTCAACGGATCCTCACAGCTGTCATGCACTCCCAACAACCCCGTCACATCAACCAACTTCAATCAAAACGCCGCAACGCGCATGAGTGTAATTATGTCAGGACGCTTATGTCACCTAAGGTTAAAATAGTCTAAGTTTTATCTATAGAAGCAAGACTTAGGAGAAGAAAAAGACATTGTATTCTTTCTAAGCTCACACATCTTGTAACTCAGATCTCTCTCAAGCTAGTATAGAACTCTCAGCTTCAATCCATAATTATTTTTCATATAGAATTTATCAAGTATCTCGTGTCTATTATCCAAGAGAATGGACATCGTATTGGTGCAGGGTGAATGAAATTGAGGCTCGTATCTGGAGTCTTGTGCGATAAAAATGTGCTACCAAAACTTAAAGACAAGTTCTATAGGGTGGTGGTTAGACCGACTATGTTGCATGGGGCGGAGTGTTGTCCAGTCAAGACTTCGCACATCCAAAAGATGAAAGTCACGGAGATGAGTATGCTGAGATGGATGTGTGGGCATACAATGAGGGATATGATTAGAAATGATGATATCCGTGACAGAGTGGGAGTGGCCTCGGGGGAGGATAAGATGCGGGAAGCGAGATTGAGATGGTTCGAGCATGTGCAGATAAGAGACACAAATGCCCCATTGCGGAGGTGTGAGAGGTTGGCTATGAACGGGTTCAGGAGGGGTAGAGGTAGGCCGAAGAAGTATTGGAGAGAGATGATTAGACGAGACATGACTCAGGTGCAACTTATTGAGTATATGACCTTAGATAGGGGTCGTGAATGACACAAATTATGGTAGAAGGGTAGTAGGTAGTTGGGCGTAGTCCTACTTACGCTTACATACTGGTAGTTGTAGTGTTATTATTGTAGCTCTGCTTAGCCTGTCATACTAGTAGGTGCAGTATTGCTTTATAGTCCCCTGTTGTTTGATTTTTACTGCTGTATGTTCTCTCGTGTATTTTGTTTATCTTATTTACCTGTGTTAGTTACTGTTTTTTTACAGAATGTTTTATCATAACTTATTCGCTTTTGTTATCATCATTTTTATATTGCTTTAAATTTTTTGTCTGAGTCTGACCGTTTCTCTTGTTTTGCTTGTGCTTATGCTTTGTCTTGAGTCAAGAGTCTTTCTACAATAGCCTTTTTACCTACTAAAGTAGAGGTAAGGTCTGCGTACACTCTACCCTCTCTAGACCCCATGTTGTGAGATTTCACTGGGTATGTTGTTGTAATTTATTAAGTTCTCATTACTTGCCTTTTCTCATTTATGTTTGTAATATTAACCTATCCGTTATCTAAATCTCAATTTCGGACTCGATCAAGAGGGTCTCCGGATCGAATACGAACTATTTGTCTTTAAACTCTTGAAATACAAATCTCTAACTGCATTTTTGGTAGAAATCATTTTTACCGGAAAACAGTTTAGCATCGTCTGTGGGGATAGACAGTTGTGGAGTTGTCTCGATCCGTAGCTGATTTTCTTGAAAATCCTAAGACTAACACATCATCGGAAAGAAGCATGTCAGGTGGAAACAACGTTGTTCGCTACCCGCAAGAAATTGGAAAAGAACAGGTGCCTAGTGAGCATCAGGACCTGACGGAACAGTCTGGTATGCCACGGACTAAATCGGAGGAAACGATAGCCTCGAAGGTGAGCAAGTCTATAGACGAAGAAGAAGTTCAAAGCCATCCGTGGGAAAGTCGTGAGGCGCGACCCTGGGAACGATATCCCAGGAAAAGGAAAAGGGAACCCTACTCCAAGGTAGAAGGGATGTTCAAAGAAGAGGGAACCCCCGCGGAAGCCGCACTGACCACAATCTTGGCAGAAAACGGTGCCATAATGGAGCACATGGAGAAGTTCCTAAGATCTTTATCAGGAACAACACCAGATCGCCACTCGACTACAGACGATAAAGTCGCAGAGGCCCTCGATGCATCTGCAGCGAATGACGGGAGAACAGAACCTACGATGCCATAAGCGGACCTGACAAGACTCGCAGGGCTAGAGAAGGAGCTGCATGAAAGGATGAGCCAGATACCTGGCCCCCTCATGTGCTAAAAGGAGATGGAGCGAGAAAATATGGAAAGATACCTTACAAAGAAGATGTGGTTCCGAAGCCCATCCTGAAAAACGCCTAAACTTCCAACTAAAAAGGTGAAATAATTTTTCTTTATCTCAGTTGAAGTACTGAGCCTCCCGATATTTCAAAATGCATGACATACCCAAGTATGACTGCACGACAAACCCGGACGAACACATCGTGACTTTCGAGGATGCAATCACTGGCACTAGGGGTGAGCGGGTCCGGGTACCCTAACATTTTTTAACTACCCGGACCCTACCCGGTAAAAGATCGGTTCCTAAATTTACTATCCGGAACCTACTCGTAGCAATGATTACTGAACCTACCCGACCTGTCCTAGGTTCCTGCACTAGAATAAAAAACACAAATTAAGCAACAATTTTTAAGTTTATGAGAATAAAAAAGAGTTCTAAAATAATTTCATCAAGTAGTTTTTTAGCCTGCAATCGGAGTTTTTAGTACCCTTATAAGAAGTTTTAGAAAACTTATTCATTGCAGAAAAGCTAATTCTGTTACCAAAACCTAAAATTGCAAGTCAAATTTGACACTTAATTAATTGAACGTGTTGATTTCAAAATAAATTTGAAAATATCTGAATTAAACTTATTTTCGTGTTTATAAACTCTTCGATACAAAAGAAAAGCTTTATTATACTAGTAAATCCCTAAATTTCATCTTCACAACTACAAAAATATACACAAATTTTAAAAATAGATTTACATTTCAAATAAAAAAGTAATACAAATTGAAGATTGAGTATCTTTGAAATAGAACAGAAGCATATGATATTAAAAAGAAATTGAAGAGTTAGATATGAACCCATATGCATTTTAGGAATGACGTGAACACAACCAAAGGAGAGAAAGAGGCAAAGGTGAAGCTTCAATGACGACAACGATGAAAGTACTTGAGAGAAAGCTTCAACAACGACGACGATGAAGCTCGGTGGTGTAGCTAAAATGCCATTGTTATTGAGAGAGTTTTGGGGTGGGGAAAATCAATGTGCAGGCGTGCAATAAATAATTTTGGAGAAAGTTAAAAGTGGTCCAAATGTTTAAAAAAATATTTAATATTTTATAGGTTCCGGGTATCGGTTTCGGGTCCGGGTACCCTGTCTCTATTTGCCGGAACCGGACCCGACATTGATCGGTTTTTAATTTTACTACCCGGACCCTACCCGTTATTATAATATATCTACCCGGAATCTATCCGTTAGTGTCGGTTCCGGTCGGGTATCTGGGTACCCTGTACCCGTGCTCACCCCTAACTGGCACAACATGCAACAACATCAAATCGAATTCGTCATGCTGAAAAAGTTTAGCCAAACGCTCATAAAGGGAACACTCTCTTGGTACATTCTTTTACCTGAAAATTCTATTGATTCTTTTATTGCTGTTGCAGATGCATTTGTCAAAGCCCACGCTGGGCCCGAAAGGTCGAAACCCACAAGGCAAATGTTTTTACCATAAAGCAAAGGAAGTACGAGTTGCTCCGCAACTTCGTGGAACGCTTCCGGCGGGAGAGGATGCAGTTGCCTGCGATTTCTGAAGATTGGGCAGCCACAACATTTGCTGATGGCCTAAATGTCGACAGTTCGGACGCATCAAGAAAATTAAAAGAAAGCTTGAAGGAATTCTCGGCTAATTCCTGGAACGAGGTGAATAATAGATATACCGCCAAAATGAGGATAGAAGTAGATCACATGATCAAAGCCGAAGGAGGGCAACTGGGGAGATCTCGTAATGCCCCCCATACAGGCAAAGAGACCCTAGGGGATGGTTCGAGCCTTATTCAACTCGGCCGTCACCCAGGCATGTAGGGCAGGCGCATAAACCAAGGTATGATTAAGGTCAACCTAAAAGAGAATGGGGAGTGCCACAAAGAAAGTCCGCCAATGACTCAGGGGCGCCGAGTGTAACCTCCTACAACCTTAATGTGGAGGTTTTCTAGTCATGGCCATGAAAAAGATGAAAGAGGTTCAGTTCCCGGTGCCAGTTCGGTCCAACCCGAATGAGCGGGGCACGAACATAGAGCTCTGGTGTGAATTCCATAGAATCCGGGTCCATGTTTAGCTTGTGAAGGGTACCCCTGGAGGCACCCCTGTCACATCTTTTCTGATTATGTTTTTGAATAACAATATTAGTGGCCTCATTCGGTTGGTATTAGATGTGACAGGAGTGCCTCCGGACGTAGCCCTCCACAAGCTAAACATGGACCCATATTGTTTGCCCATTAAGCAGAAAAGACACCCGGTGTCAACAGAACATAGTCAATTTGTCAAAGAAGTAGCCCGACTCGTCCGGTCGGGAGCAGTTCGAGAGGTAAAATACCCGAACTGATTAGCGAACGTGGTGGTACTCCTTAAGAAACCTGACCCTTTTCAAATATTTTTAGATTTAAAAGATTTAAATAAGGCTTGTCTTAGGAGCTCGTACCCTATGCCACGCACGGATCAAGTGGTCGATGCGGTGGCTGGACATGAGCTGCTCAGCTTTTTGGATTTATCCACGGGGTTTGGTCACCCATTGGATCAGGAAAAGACTTCGTTCATAACGGAGCACAAAACTTACTGTTACACTGTTATGCCATTTGGCTTAAAAATGCCGAGACTACCTTCCACCAGCTCCGTCATCAGCTGGGTCGAAGTGTGGAGATTTATTTAGATGATATAATCGCTAAGTCCCTGGAACAGATGAACATATTAGGCATTTGCAGGAAGTGTTTGGGATCCTCCGAGAGCACAACCTCAAGCTAAATCCTGAAAGATGTGCTTTCAGTATGGGCTCTGGAAAATTCTTAGGTTTTGTGGTGTCCAATAGAGGCATTGAAGCCAACCCGGATCACATTCGGGCCATAAGCAAATACCGGAGGTGCTCAACAGTGCTCGAGAAATGCAACGACTAACCGGAAGAATAACAGCCTTGGGGAGGTTCATATCTAGGTCATCCGAACGGTGCCAAAAATTCTTCAGCTTCCTGAAGAAAAAGAAAGACTTCCAATGGACCCCGGTATGTCAGCAAGCCTTGAAAGACCTAAAGAAGTACCTTTCAAACCCTCCCCTACTCATAAAACCAGATGGGGGGAATCACTGTTGATTTATCTTGCTGTGTTCGAAAACGCTGTAAGTGCTGTGCTCATTCGAGAAGAAAAAGGTACGCAATCTCCTATTTATTATACCAGTAAGGCCTTAACTGAGGCCGAAACCCGGTACCCCCACCTTGAAAAACTGGCTTTAGCCCTGATAGTAGCGTCTCACAAACTAGGGCCCTACTTTCAATGTCGCCCCATATGCGTGGTCACCACTTTTCCTTTGAGGAACATATTGCTTAAACTCGAACTATCGGGCCGGTTGGTGAGTTGGTCGATTGAAATTTGTGGGTACGATATCACCTATCTCCCCCGGATCGCTATTAAATCTCAGGCATTGGCTTACTTTGCGGCCGATTATAGTCCGGGTATGATGCCTCAGGCTCATACGGAGGCAGTTCGGGAAACTGAAGCTGCATCCGAGGAATAGGTGTTATACACGGACGGGGCCACAAGCATGAAAGGCATCGGATCGGGAATTGTCCTTGTCGCCCCTCGAGGGCCACGATCATACAAGCCGTTAATTGTGTTTCTTTGACTAACAATGAGGCCGAGTATGAGGCCGCAATTACAGGTTTAGAATTGGCTAGAGGACTCAGAGCCGAAAACATTGAGCTCAAGAGCGACTCACAACTGGTCATCAATCAAATATCGGGCAAATATGAAGCCAAAGACAGCCGAATGCAGGAATATTTAAGCAAAACTATCGCTCTGTTGGCTCGATTTTGAAAATTGAAGGTGATGCAAATCCCGCGAGAGATGAGTTTTGAAGCTGACGCTTTGGCCAACCTAGGCTCGTTGTCCGGAACAACTCAAGGAGAGTCAGATCCCATAGTCCACCTCCTATGTTATGTCCTGGATTCTGGCATGCACGAAGTAAATTGATATCATCAATTATATGTAGGCGGGGACTCTCCTCGAGGACTCCAAAGAAGCTCGGACACTGAGGACAAATGCGGCTAGGTATTACATGCATGAGGAGGAGCTGTACAGAAGATCATAGCTTGGACCCTTGGCCAAATGTTTAGGGTCGATGAAGGCCAATTATGTGATGCGGGAGATACACGAAGGGAACTGCGGAAATCACGCCAGGTCTGATTCATTAGTAAAGAAGATAATGAGGGCTGGGTATTATTGGAATCAGATGGAAGAGGACTCAAAGGCTTACGTCCGGAAATGTGAGAAATGTCAGCAACTTTCACCAATAATACATCAACCTGCTGAACCCCTCCATTCGGTAGTGATTCCATGGTCATTCATGAAATAGAGGAGGGATATCGTGGGCCCGTTGCCAGGAGCTATGGGGGACGTGAGGTTCCTACTAATCCTAACTGACTATTTCTCAAAATAGGTGGGAGCCAAAGAGTATAAAAAGGTTCACGAGAGGCAAGTGATAGACTTTATATGTGATCATATCATATACCGGTTTGGGATACCAAAGGAGATCACTTATGACAATGGCTGACCTTTCGCGGGAAAGGTCACGAAGTTCCTCAAAGGGTTAAACATCAAAAGGATCACTTCGTCATCATATCACCCGTGTGCAAATGGACAGACATAATCAACTAACAAAACCATCGTCAAGAAGAGGTTGAAAAGGTCAAAAGGAAAGTGGTCAGAGGGTATTATGGGCTTACAGAACCACCGCTAAAATAAGTCTGGAAAAAACCCTTTCTCCTTAGTATACGGAGCCGAGGCCTTGATACCGGTGGGAGTAGGAGAACCCAGCTTCTGTTACACTCAAACCACCGAGTAGACTAATAAAGAAGCAATGCAATAGGTCTGGAGTTGTTGGAGGAACGCAAGGAGTTGACCTTCATACGTTTGGCAGTACAAAAACAAAGAGTAGAGAGGTGTTTCAACAGAAAGATGAACTTCAGGCATTTCAAAATCGGGGACTATGTTCTCAGATAGGTCACCTCGCGACAAGGGTTCCAAATGCGGGTAAGTTGCAGGCAAACTGGGAAGGACCGTATCGAATAGTTGGAATTTCATGAAAATGAGCGTATCATCTCGAGGATGAGTCCGGAAAGGAACTGAAGAATAGCTGGAATGTCAGCCACCTGAAAAGATTCTACATTTGAAGAAAAAAGTCAGGTACGTATTATTTTCACAAGAACAATCATTTTACAGTAAATCTTGACAGAGACAGTTCGCAAAATCGGAAACCTCATCTCAGATGAAACGAACACGTGTTGCTCTCTTTTCCTTGATCGAGGTTTGTCCTAATCGAGTTTTCCTGGCAAGGTTTTTAACGAGGCAACATTCTAAAAAGCGTCTCAGGCTTAGCGTGTCACATCCCGAAACTCGATTCCTCGAGACCTCGCGCTCGAGCCCCGGAGAGAGGATGAAGCAATGCAATCATAGGAGAGCCCCTTCTAAAGCAAACTCTCTTAAACTAGGACTGTTGGTAGTCACTGTACTTGCTCATTTGCTTTTTTTATATTAAAACTTGTAAGCACCCGAAAAGGGGATCATGTACTTACAGGATGAGTCGTCCCTAGGACTTAGAAAGAATGAAATAAAAAGAAAGCTTGTCTGATTTTCCATATTGAAACGCGCAGTAAGAGAAAAAAAACGTTCGGGGCAAAACCGAACTCATGAGCCATATGGCCCCGTAAAACCGCTTCAAACAACACGACACAGCCGCAAGAGCCTCCGCGCGTGTGGGTTCTTGGTTCGAACCTCTTTTGTGCCTTTACACGGGGTTGAGACGTCTTCCCCATTAGTACCGAAAATGAAAATGAAGTACCTTTCTTTATTTTAAAATTGGAGGTCTTAAATCCCAATTCGCGCTAGCGTTCCCAGATGTGACATTCCCAAATTGGGTCAAGGTAAGACGACCTCAAACACCAAACGCCGCAACATCGCATAGGCGTGCACCGGTTGTCAACCCTTGGGCTTAAACAACAAACGCTCGAATAGTAGCATAGTTTCGGTAGACGGGCATAGCGGTCACGCCTCGATGGGTAAGTGCAAAAAGCTGATGGGTCATTATATGACTAACAATCGTTGTAATAAACAAAGCGTATGTCAAAGCGTATAACAAAAGGCAAAGGAACAATTGCCGTTTGTGCGAAAGAAGCGGCAAACGCTTCATACCAAAATAGTAACACGAGGCATATAAACCCCGGACGTCTTGACAAACAAGAGCACGAAGGCTCAAACTCAAGAAATAATTAAGGGCGCAAGTGCCTAGGAACATCCAACAAATGGCATATCCAACTCACTGCTCCACCATTGAAAATGAAGGCATAACCATATTGTGACAACCCTAACAATCTATTAGGTCTATCTCTGTAGATCCTAATTCCAAGAATGTAGCAGGCTTTTATCACCTGATAGATCGGCAACCCAAAACCGATGGTGAACGGATAGTGTAGATGAGCGACATTCCAGGAACATGCTAAGTAATGCTGGTGTTGAAAAGATGGGGAAGAACTTCAATATCCAAGCCCCAAGCACAGTCAATACGAACTTGGGGAATGACAGAATCATTGATAAAGCATGTCCTCCATAGATTCAAGGTGGAGGTTGGCACGGAAATCCCTTTCAAAGTAGAAATTCAGGGGGATGATTTTAGAGGTGGTGGATCACAAGTCATTGACGACGGTCGATGATGAGACGGACCCAACTCTGTCGCCATTCTCGCGAGGGTTAAGCCGTCGGAAGTACCGGACGCCGAAGAAGAAGAAGTAGATATCTTTTTTGAAAGAAAGAAGTAAGAGAAGTCGAAAAGTGAAGTTGATATAATAAGGTTGAAAGTGGGAATGAAGAAAAATGATCGAGATTGTTTGCTTAATAGCCAAAGGAATAATCATTATTCTTGGAAATCAGAGGGGCGTGTCCTGTCAGAAAATGTCAATCGGTGTCTTAAAGGAGATGCTGTCAATTGTGTAACTGAGTGCATTCAATGAGTAATTGACGATGCGTCTGATGGCGAACATATGTGACGTTTCAGTTCCCGCGAAAAGGTCCTTTTTTGAAAAGGCGCATAAACTCTTCCACTTCCCAATTCTTTTAGCTCAAGAGTCCCGGAAAGTGGGGGACTATCTGTATTAGGTAGAAAAGCATCCGGGAGCATCAAGTGTAAGTGTGGGTTAGAAAGGCACCCGGAGGCATCATGTGTAAGTAAGAAGTTTTACGGTTCCGGAGGCCTCAACCGATCCTCACAACTGTCATCCACTCCCAACCCCTTTCACATCAGCCAACTTCGATCAGAACGCCACAACGAGTGTGAGTGTAATTACGTCAGGACGCTTACATCACCTAGGGTTATAATGGTTTACGTTTTATCTATATAAGCAAGACTTAGAGGAGAAGAAAATGACACATTGTATTCTTTCTAAGCTCACACCTCTTGTAACTCAGATCTCTCTCAAGCTAATATAGAACTCTCAGCTTCAATCCATAATTATTTTTCATATAGAATTTATTAAGTTCTCATTACTTGCTTGTTATCATCTATATTTGTAATATTAACCTATCCGTTATCTAAATCTCAATACCGGACTCGATCAAGAGGGTCTCCGGATCGGATACGACCTATTTGTCTTTAAATCCTTGAAATACAAATCTCTAACTGCGTTTTTGGTAGAAATCATTTTTACATAAAAACATGTATGCACCAACTTCCTGTATATGCGGAATGCTCCTGTTCTCAACTACTCTACAGTCTTCTTTCAAAACATTCGATTAGTCTCCTTTAATTTTGGAAGTGAAACTCATGGAGACTTGGTGAGAAATAGGGCACAATTAAAGTAAAGATCCATATAGGTGATATGAACAAGCAATTAAGTTTTAGTTATGTTAGTACATTTACCTCGAGTCTAATGTTCTCTAGGTGTCTTTTGGTCTTGTATAGATTTATATTCCAGTAGAACATGTAGAGAATTTCTAGTGCTAGAGAATCCATTTTTTTTTCCAAATATTGGATTAAGGCGGGTTTAAATGGAGCGACATGGATAAGAGGATTCATAGTCAACCCCAACTAGATTAGGATTGAAACCTTAATTGTCAACCATGTAACCTTTGAAGTAAGAAGCTCAATTATAAGTCCTTCATGGTCCACTTTCGGTTTACAACTCTTAAGGCTGTGGTATGTGGAAAAAGTTTTGTGAAACTTGATTAGCTCAAGAGCCGGGCAGCTTGTGTTGATAAAATTCAATTCCTTTCATAGTAACTGCCAATATTTATATTGCTCAGGACCTATCAAAAAGAAAAATATTTGATATTGCTCGTGGAGTAATCCCATTCAATGAACTTACCCATCCCTTTTTGTCTGTAGTGACTTTGTCTTTACGGAGTCTTCACCTGGCCCCCTCTGTATGTTTATTTCAGTATTGCCATTTAAGGTCCACAATGTAACCAATTCAATGCAATGTTGTAAACTGAATGAATTAAAACCCTATAAATTTTACCAAATTGATACGTTTAAGTGCAAAAAGTTGTGAAGATTTGCAAATATAGTCTCTTTAACTAGTAGAAAACTACCTTGATACTTTGAGTTGATCTGCGTAAAAAAAAACTTATTGCTGTTTTGAGAGGAAATAGAAATTGAGAAAGAAAGTTTTACGGACTATATTTGGTTAATATGAAATATTCATTTCCTTCGACTTATGCCCTATTTTTTCGACAAGTGAGAAATCCGTCTGGGGCCAATCCTTAGGACCAACAATAGCCTTCAATTCCTCCCCCACTTAAATACCAGTCTTAGTTATTCAACCTTTGTCACTTAAACTAAGCAGCTCGCGGGGCCAAAATTCAAAAAGAAAGGGTGATTCCTTCAACTTATGTTATTAAAATTCATTACTTATAAAAACAAAATCCATTTGCTAACAAGATCTAAGGGTATAAGATTATTTCACCCCTCATTCTTAGGCTCTTTCCACTTGACTGTTTATGTGAATAATTAAATGTGATGCATAAGCCATACTACGGCAAATTTTTCGAAGTAAGACATCATTTGTCTACTTCTTTATTGACTAATCTAGTAGTTGATTCATCCAAAGTCATCTTGTAAGTGCGAATTTACAGGCGAACGAAAGTTATGTAATATATAGCGCAATGCTTAAAACCTCATGGCAACGATGGTTAGGTAATTTAAAGTGCCACGTGAGAGATGCTTAAAACCTCATGGATATGAGGAGGATCGTCGTTCATAAGATATTTCTAGTAATGTCATTCTTAATATTATATATTGGATTAAAAAACTAATGGGTTTCATTATCTTTTTTTGCTGCTGTCACATCCTATTTTTCTTAAGATAACTAGGTGACAACTAGTGGGTACGTATCTCTCTACATATTTTCCTAATGTTGCAAGTCGTGAGAAACTCAGAAAATGTTGCTAACAACTCAGCAACAGTCTGAGAAAAAAGTTTGGTAAGGGGCTGCCAAGCTTGACTAATAGAATAGGAAGATGCCTGCCCTGTGCCAGGCATGGATGTTCTTATTTGGGCATAGCCTCTGATAATTTGACAAGTCTTAGTATGTTTCATGAATTCAAGTCCTATAAACTTTATGATAATTAGTCTGTTTTTCCCATTTAACGAGGTTTAATTGGATATTGAATTAGGAATGGAGGACTTTAGACAATATTTCTAATACAACAACATACCCAGTGAAATCCCACAACGTGGGGGTCTGGGAAGGGTAAAGTGTACGCAGACCTTACCTCCACCTTGGTAGGTATAAAAAAAAAAGATGCATGAGCAAAACAAATTCAAGTATCCAAATTGTCTATCTATCACGAAATACTTCGTCATGAGTATGCTGATATGCATCAATCTTGTAAAAGATGAAAATTAAATATTTCCATCTATAATTTTTTTTAATACTTTTGGAAGTGTAGGGTATAGTGTTGAGCGAGTAAAAGCTTAAAAGGCATAGTTTTCTTAGATAAAGTATTTCAATCTTTTCGGGATGCACCAGAAAGGAAAGAGGACAAAGGGAGTAATGTACTCTCATCCGAGAGTTAAATCTATAAAACAGTTACCAAAAAGTTATACGGTATGGTCAATTGTATGAAATAATAAAATTCTCTTGGTAAGCTTCATGTCAAAGATAGTCACATCCTCTCGGTTGCTTTTCCATGACGAATTGGAATGCAGATTAAGGACTTCCTGTTATTTTTAATCTACTTTTCCTAGCATAATGGGACATGGTTCATATAAATTACTAGTATTTATTTGCACCAATATTGCTGGTTATGTACTTGTGGGTATGAATTTTCTTATGGGACATAAACAATTGAAGGAGCTAAGAGCTTAGAAGGTTCAGGCCAAATTTCTTGAAAGATACACATACGTTGAACAATTAAACGTAATCAATCATCCAAAGTCCATCTGTGATGTCAGCACTTGAAAACCATATTTGAAACTTGCATATTCTTTGGGCTACTCATTAGTCAGTAGTATTCAATGTTCAAGTAAAACTGAGTTCAAATGGTTACTTGAGAGTTGGTAAAAATATGATATTTCCCTAAGATTCTCTTTATTTTTGAAGTTACAATTTAGCATGCCCTCTCTCTCGTTATCTCTGCAAATCTCATATATAAAAAAGGGCAGTCCGGTGCACTAAGCTCCCGCTATGCGCGGTGTCTGGGGAAGGGCCGGACCACAAGGGTCTATTGTATGCAGCCTTACCTCATATTTCCAGGGTGGTTATTGACTTTAACATGACAGATAGTCTTAACTGTTTTTGTTTGGAATAAAATTGACTGCAAAGTTGGATTTAGAGTAGAGTGATAAACTCTTATAGAAGAATAGATTGTATATAGCATGATATGCTCGATAGGAAAGATCAGGGATCCAGAAGATATAAACCATTTGTTACTGATATTAGAAGAAATGTAAAGCAGCTTTAATACGTAACTTTACAAAAAAGGATGTAAAGCAGTTTATGAGCCTTCTTTAGTTTTGTTACCTATCTGATGGGAAGTTTCCTCCTGATTCTGTTGATATTTGTACGAAAATATTGCAATTCTCTTGATGTATTCTTGGACATTTCTGATCCATCTTTCATCTCTTAATATCTGTGAGCCCAGCCATAAAATTGCTCCTTAACATGGTTCGTTAACTTGTCTGGTTTGATGTGCGAATTACCTTGTAGAAAAGTTAGAACAGTTCAATTGTCTTTTAAACATCTCATAACGTGTGGCATTAGAGTTTCTTCTAACGGCACATTCCCACACCTCTCTCCAATTTGCACTTTCCATCATCAATATCTTCTTTTATTTTACCCCAATATTATGACTCTTTTTGAATTAAGCAGTCACCACATTCAGCTTTGTGCTTATAACATAAGGTTGTATATAAGATCAGCGTGAAGCATATAGCTAGGTTCATCAGTCCTCGTCATTTATCTTTCTTGCAGGTCACTTCTACCCTCACGTTTGCTGCTGCCTGTGCTTCTGCTGGCATTACTGTTCTGATCGGCAATGACCTTGGTGTCTGCTCTCAAAATCACTGCTTAGAGTTTGAGACTGCTACCGCCATGGCTTTTCTAAGCTGGTTCTGTGCTTTGCCATCGTTTCTCTTGAACTTTTGGTCACTTGCATCCCGGTGAAGAGGGGCTCTCATGGAAATTACTCTTAACGACGTCAAAATATCTTCTGAAAGAACTGTTTTTGTTTTGATTTTGCAAAAGTTTGTCCAGATGATCAATGTCCAAAAGAAAGTACATACAATTGCTGCTGTGGTGTGTAAATATAGATTGCGTAAAGCTGGTTAATATGATAAATTGAGCTGTGTCTGTTGCTAATATGAAGGATTGCACAAAATTTTGTAGCAGGTACTCTTAGCATCACACGCCATATCCAGACTTTCTTGATATCCTTAAGCTAACATTTAGGTTGCTTATGTTTACAGGCTACCAGTCAAGGAGATCGTTAGTCTTTCGTCTATACGTTTTATTGCAAACACTCTATGTCCTAATTTATGTGACATGTTTGACAAGTTTAAGAAAGAAGAGACTTTTAAAACTCGTGATTTAAAATAAATCTCAAGACTTTTGTAAGTTGGATGAACTTGCAAATTCACTGAAGTCTCACTGAATAAGTAATACAATTGAATTGGTTCAATTGTTTGGTGCCATTAAAATTAACGATCTCCTTGACTGGATATGGCATGTGATGCTACGAGTAAAATAAAAATCTTGAAGTCCATATCATGGAAATGAAACATTTTAGAAACAGACAAGCAAAGTGTACGTTGTATAGGATTGGCGTTCAACTTGATGCAAAAGAGCTTTTGGTAGCACTTTACTGCACAAAGCATTACTAATCCTTACATTAGATCTTTCTAAATCTATTGCATATACTGGGAGCTAAATTGGTAGTTGTAACTTGTAAAGTTCTTTTGGAGTAGGATTCAGTGGTAAAAAAAAAAAAACAAGCATCTTCACTCAAAAAACCTGCACTAGTAAGATTTACACAAAGTATCAAGAAATCAAGAAACAAAATACAACTTTTAGTCTAATTAAATTAATGCAGAAGAGGCTGGGAGTTTTACAGGTTACAAAAATTAACGTTCGTCCCAAGATCTTCCAACACTTGACTGTTCCTGGCTGTCAGTGTTCTGTGAGAAAGAGGTCAAAAAAAGAAAAGAATTGACAGCAACATTACACGAATGACCAGTTAATAAACGAAAAGGCCAGGCAGTGGACAATATTTTCTTCGGACGACGCAAAGACCTTCCATGCAACAGCTTGTTCATATGAAATATGTCGTCCCATTGCTGACATGCAGATACCACCCGGCAAACACGCGAAACCCTGATGATCAAGAATCAACAGAAAGGAAAGACAACAGTTGGACCAAAATCGATAGCCTGATCACATTCTTAACACTAGAATAGGATCAACAACATTATAATTAATAAAATGAATTTGCAGTAGTATTATTCCTCTTTCCTTAAGGGGTCGTTTGGTTCAACACAAGGTTATCTCAATTAGAATCCTGAAATTATAATCCAACTTTCTATATGGGATAGATAATTGCAAGATTTTGGTATAAAATTATATCCCAGTTTAATTAGCTAATACCCATGACCAAACACCAAACAAATTTAATCACAAATTTTATACCGGGATTAACCCCCCCTAATCCCTGTAACAAAACGGCACCTAAGTGATCAAAACGAGGAAGAATACTTTTATGGCGTGCAACATCTTAATAGTAGTCTACAGACTATAGAATAGCTAATTACCTGTTCCATGATCTTAGGAAATTCTGAGAACAACACTTTCCGCCCCGATTCATCAAATATCTTATCAAGAGTAATGTCTTGTAAAGCAACTAATGTTGTCTCCAGCATGTCGAGCCCAGCCTTATTAGCAAAAATGAAAACTGGCAGAGACTGCAACGACAGAGAAAGAACTTCATCAACTTACTGACAGATTCTTGTAACAAGATAAAAGACTAAACATGCATGAGTATGCCAGTCCCTACAAACTTTTAGCAAGCATTTTCCATGTGGGAATATCAAAAAGATATATGGAACACTAGTGAGGACAATCAAATGCCTATCACAGGTTTTAAAGAGTTCTAACGTACACTCAGAATATGACATTTTCACCATAAAGCTACTAGATTGCAGGATATACTAGTTTACTTTGGTTGTAATTGTTAAATGTTAGATTTTCCTTTATGTATATAGTCACGTTTCATAGCAACATAACGTACAAAATATGTTATCTACATAAATTCTGTAGCAAGAACATTCAAACCTTCAATGAGCAGCACAAAATAGCATCCTGGTGTTGCCAGAGATTCTTTAGCACTGATTCATCACCACTAGAATCAGCTCGAAGTAACTCCGTCCCCATGTGATAACTGGAGATTAAATGCAAAAGAACAAAATAGACGGTTAAAAATCAGACAACTCAAGTAATTCTAAAATTCTCTCTTATATTTTCTTACCAAGTTGAGAAAGGAATTTTTTTCTCAAATAATTGAAGATCTCAACATGCACCCTTGACACAACTTTCTTCTTTAGTGATAGTCAGAGATGCAGTGAGCCAAAACTAGCAAGCATTGCGCATGAACATGAAAAGCAATAAGCCCAACATTGAGCTGAACAGAAGAGAACAAGTGTCTCTGGTTAAAAAAATCATTGAGGGGTTGTTTGGTAGGATGTATAAGAATAGTACTGAATAGGGTATTAGTGATTCTGGGATTATTGTTTATCGACTTTTTGGTTTGTTGTATTAAATGATACACATAGCATAATTTCTAAATCTACATTATATTAAAAGCACGAAGGTCCTTAGAAATGTTGATTATCATTTACTATTTACCTAATATTTAGGAATAGTCATCCAATTATTTTCCTAATATTTGATTTTTCAATTCCTTTCCATTCTAGAATTCCTCCACCTTCCATTCACATAGGAAAATTTCAAACACTTTTTTTGGTTACGTTTTGTGATAAAATTATCACTTTCAACTCCATTAGGAGTAAATTTTTTCCCATCCATTAGGAGTGATAAGTTTCAATATTTCGGCCACTTTGTAGTTTGTTTAGGTTTATAAGAGGGGGATTGTGGTTAATACTCCAATAAAAGTATACTCCTCCAATCTACTTTTATTTTTCGTGTTTTAGATTCTTAGGAGTAAGGTCTACATACGTTTTCTTCGCTAGTATCAATTTTATGTTCTGCTCAGTGTTTTTTGAAAATTTCAATTTATGGAGATGTTAACTTTTGAAATATTTTGCCCGTCTTTCTAAATTCATATGTTTCATTCTGAGACCGACGGATTTGGCGGTGCTCGAAATAGTAATATGGTAAATTTTTTATTCTTGATATGTATGTATTTTCGATAAAGTTCATAATTTGATTATGTAGTAAGGATGACTATTTTTGTAATTTATAGACCACAAATTTTTCTTCAATTATCTATTGTTGTAGAGATTTATTGGTTAAATCAGCATGCCATTAGTGTTTCAATTCCGTGGTGGACAAGATGCGAGAAGGAAGGTTGAGATGGTTCAGTCATGTGCAGAGGAGATGCGCAGATGCTCTAGTGAGGAGGTGTGAGAGGTTGGCAGTGGTGGGCCTGAGGAGAGGGAGGGGTAGGCCAAAGAAGTCCTGCAGAGAGGTGCAGAGGTGCTTAGACAGAATATGACACAACTTCAACTTATCGAGGACATGACCCTTGATAGGAGGGTGTGGAGTTCGAGTATCAGGGTAGAGAGCTAGTAGGTTGCCACGAGGATTTCATTTCCGTACTTGGTATTATTATCTTTGTACATTTGCTTAATTTTTTAGATCTCTATTACGATTCGATTGTTTCTTTACTTCATTTATCATATTATATTGTTGCTATTACTGCCTATTATTATTGTTGTCTTTGCATCTTTTCTTGAGCCGAGAGTCTATCGGAAATAGCATCCCTGCCTTCACAAGGTAGGGGTAAGATCTTCGTACACTCTACCCTCCCTAGACCCCACCTGGTAGGATTATATGGGGCATGTTGTTGCAATTAGTGTTTCAATTAAAAATCATAACGAGAAGTTTTCAAAATATAATTATTATAAAAATAGAATTATATTTAATTATTATTCTAATATTTATTTTAAAATAGATATTTTATTATTTTCCTAATATTTAGAACTTCAAAACCCACTAATTTTATTTATTGAATCTTTTAAAGTTTACATTAAAAATCCTCTAAAATCGTTTGTTTATAGCAGGTAAAACTTTGAAAACTTTTCATGCAAAATCTTATAGGAGTCTGGCTCTTTTTTTAGAGAACTTTCTTGCAAAATAGTTCTCAACGCAAGATCTTTCAAGATTCTTTTTTTCTTTGAATTTTATTGCGCGTATGAGCTCCCTTCCCCCTTTAAGAAATTTCAATAAAAGAGGAACAAAATACTACCTTTTATTGCATTTAACTAATAAATTAAATTACAATCATGCTATGTAAATTGTAATTACAATTAATATTTTAAACTTTAGATAAACTAATGCATTTGGAACTTTATGATTATTATAAATTTAACTAGGTAAGAGACGTTATAGAACACGCGTAAAAAAGTCCAAATTTAAATCGAAAGTGTCTAATAGGAACAACTTATTTTGTGTACATGTGCTCAATTGGAACTGGTCGTTGTTCGAGTGTTTAAATAAAATTTACTAGCAGATTTAATTAAGGGCATGTCAAGGTATTCCGCCTAACATATTCGTATCTTATATAATAAAATATCTACAATACAACAAGATACCCAATGCATTCCTCATTGACGTCGGTGTCGCATGAGCCCGCCCGGCCCAAAAGGGCACGGCCAGGTCCAAGACGAGTACGACCATCATAAAATATCAATAATACAAATACTATATAACTAATTCAACTAAATCATCATGTTTACAAGTTGAAAATATACTGAATCAATCATTGTATCAATGTAATAACATTCATTTTCATCAGTCGAACAAATATTGCATTTAGTGCAACATCAATAGCTATTTTAAAACTAGTGTGTATTAGCATAGGTATAGTATTGGTATCGTTAATGCCAATAGTACTGAATATGGTGTATATACATGAATTAGCTATACATAGGTTGAAAACACTACCAAACAAGGAATTAAATAATACCAAAGCTAATACCATTATTATTTTCTCTAATACCTCCTACCAAACGACCCCTAAGGCTCACAAGCAGATTACAGTTGCAGGATCTTACCTATAGCTCTGGCAGATCCAGTGGGACAATGTTACTGCTTCTGGTGAGCCTGGAGAAAGCTTGGCCCCAAGTGTTGGATTCACTCCTGTAGGAGATATTGCCATGGCAACCCGTTGGACAGATGAAACCACACTGCGAACATATTGGCGGGCCATGGTAGCTACATTTTCCTGAAGATTGTCCTCAAATGGAAATTGGAAAGCAATTGTCAGTACCGATCGTGCACTGTAACAAGCGGCCGCATCTCCAGTAGCAGGGTTTGTTGCTGGGCCCACTTCAAGACTTGATGCTAGATCCAAAGTTCTATGAGTGTTCAATGTATCCGGGCCATCACTCTGAATAATAAAATCACAAGTCATGCTATAGTGTGAACGTTTAATACAGTTCATGCTCCAAATTTAATGGAGTTGTGGATGAAATATATTTACTTAACTGATTTTGGCTCGAGAGGAATGATGCGGAATCCGGAGGGAAGCAAAGGTGCATCATCTGGAAACATCTCATCAATTGGAGCAAAAACTAGTTCGGAACAGGCCCCAACCGTATTCTCATCGGTTCCACTACACATCTGGAAACAACTGTTTATGTTAGAGCATTATCCTTCAACAGTGTTTGTGAGGTATAGCACGCAGAAATGTCAGAGTATAGACGGGAGTACCTGGAGAAGGTGAATATCTCTTGGCATAAACGCATCTTCCTGAACAATAGAGTGCTCTTCGAGTCTAATAACTTCAAGCATCTGGAAAACAAAAACAAAAGTGAGAAGAAGTCTCAAGTATCAAACCCTAGCAATTGAAAAACTGTAGATCTTTGATTGTAAAAAACACTAGTACCATACGAGGGTTCATTTGGTTTGCTGGTTAGAGGTATGCAAATATTAATAATGTAGGGATTAGTTATACATGGTTTAAACATTCATGTATTAGTTATTCCATCTTCTCTCCTGCATAAAATGATACATAGATTCCCTCATATTTTATAAATGTATTAGTTACGCGAGATTCTAAATAGCTAACTAAATACCGTATTTGGTGTGTTGAATGTTATACATAGCGAATATACATTGCCAAACATGATACAAGTTATGCAGAATCATGAATAAATCACATCCTAAGCAGCAACCAAACGACCCCTAAAAAGAAAATACTTGGGGGAGCGGAGAGGAACTTAGACATTTATTAACTTTAGCATGTCAATCTCTTGCCCGAGTATGTTGAAGCATTCCTCAGAACATATGGGAAAGAACTAAGGAGTGTAAACTGCTTACTTCTTCATGTTCAATTGTGTGGCCAAGTGGCATGATTATCTGGCTTCCGGTAAATCTTGTAGGCCTCATCCCAGGATATGTATACGGACAAGATTTCAATGCAGAAGCTACATAGGCATCAACATTAAAGTCCGCCCACTCTGAACGGTGCTCCCTTAGAAACCGAACCAGTACTGCAGGAGGAACATTCTGCCAGCAAACATCAAGAGAAGTATATTCTCATGCATCCAATTAAAAATCCATACTTCGCTTATTAAACAAACGATGAGCGAAAATTATTGTGCTTTCTATTCGGTTCAAGAAAGCTCTCAATATTCACCTGGAGTAGCATTGATGCTTTGGCACAAAGGATGCCTCCAAGCGGTGAAAGAGGAATGGACGTGGTGGCGAGGTTTTTCCTTGAATTAACAGCAACTATAACATCTTCAGCACCATCTGAACTTAACATTGACCAGCCATCATCACTGAATCCATTGATGGCATCATTGAACCCTCTGCAATATGGAAATAGCCTAATAATGTACTTGTTTATCTTATTCAGAATAAG
This sequence comes from Anisodus acutangulus, assembly GCA_029783415.1. Lineage (NCBI taxonomy): Eukaryota > Viridiplantae > Streptophyta > Magnoliopsida > Solanales > Solanaceae > Anisodus > Anisodus acutangulus. The sequence goes on from CM056498.1 coordinate 49,149,697, forward strand.
CATCTAAAGAGAGCATCTATTGTTCTATATCTCAAACACAGAACAAACAATCAGAAGTAAACATTACCTGCATAATCTCTGGCTAAATGTTCGAAGAACAGCTGGTTGCCTTCCTAGACCATATACTACCTCGCCACTAGTCTCCTGAGCTATTTGTCTTGCATATCGCAGGGCCTTTACAGGAAACAAATTAAAACATGAAATCAATGCTGCTTTACTGTGGCGGTAAGCTATGCGAAGTGTGATAATTTCAGAAGTACTTCAAACCTGACACAATTTTGAACCTTAAACCCCAATTTTTGAGAAAAGAACCTTAAAAACCAATTCCGGTTAAGAGCAAAATCCGATTAAGAATCATCAGAAGCACTCCAATCCACCCACTAATTGTTCGTCCAAAAACAATGATCCTATCTCTACTTAAGAGGTGAACCAAAAACTGCTGATACACAAATTTCACGTGCCACGGATAACATGCACTTCATATCAAGTTGAAAGATTTATTAGGTTGCTGCACATATAATATTAAAGGACAAACAAGGGTTGAACTCACCGCAATAGTCATTTTCTGAGCCACAACTTTTGACGATTCATAAAGTGGACGCAGAATCTCAGGGGCACTCCATGCCTGGAAAATATATGCAGTGAAGTGGAGCTACAACGCGGAACAGGTTAATGACAAAGGTAAGTAGTGCAGTCCGAAATCTGACCTCAAGATTCAGGTGGTCAACAATATGTATAATGGATCCTCCACCGTCACATGGTCGGATTAGATATCCAGATGGAAGCATTTGAGCTCTTACAAACTGAGAAGCAGCAGCAGCAGCATTTGAGCCGGCCCCAGTACCAGAGAGGGATCTTTCACAAACCTTGGTGGGTGGGGGGGGGGGGGGGAATTTGATGTCACATACAATAAGAAACCATCAGCAACATATTCAAAATGGCACAACTAATAGAATTCATGATTTTAAAATCAGCAAATAATGCAGTACCATGTTTTGATACAGAAGTAGCAAAGATCCTCAAAGGTCTTTAAAAAAAAAAAAGGGGGGGGGGGGGGGGTTAAATGCATTATTTAGTTAAATTTTACAAATATGACCCAAATATATTACTCCCTCCGTTTAAATTTATTTGTCTTAGTTTTGACTCGGCAAGGAGCTTAAGAAAATAAAGAACGCTTTTGAATCTTGTGGTCTTAAACTAAAGATGTTTGCAATGTACCAAAATACCCTTTAAATCTTTTTGTCTTAGTTATGCCATGGAGGATGTGGGGTGTTTGGTGTAAAAATACTAGATATAGATAGTTGTGTTCCTTTTTTAAGAGACTAAAAAGGAAAGCAAGACAAACAAATTGAAACTCATGGAGTACAATTCTAGCCTCTTTTCAACTAAAGGGGGTTGAGATGTCAAAAGACAAGTTAAATAGGCAATTCCAGAACTAAGTATGAAAGTGGCCAGATCTCCAATACTAGCTAACTCTACTGAGAAGGATGTGCTTACCACAAGACTACCATTCTCTAGGGTGGTTGTGTATCTCAGCGTCCAAAAATCACGTGCAGGGGCCAGGGTGGTAGGAGCATATATCTGAAAGAAATGATTTCAATGATCCCCTCAAAGTTGTAGCTAATCCAATCAGAAGCCTACATGAAAATTAAAGAGAAGGTATTCACCTGTGTGCACAAAAGCTCGATTGTACCTCCATTTCCTGCAGAAAACATCGTGAAAACTTCAACGTTCCGGCAGTCCCGGAACCAAGAAGGTCGATCTTTGAGGATCTCAGCAATCTGTAAATATTTGAAAAAAATACTCAGAAGAAACTGACAATATTTCAGAATTAATTTCCCACACGACTGCTTACCTTTGTCGGCTCTAAACTAACAAGACCACATGCTCGGGCTGCCACTCCACTGCAACTGTGTGAGATGGCAAAAATCCCAACTGAATCCGGACCAGGCTGACAATAGAATGAGAAATTTGTTTTTAGCAGTCCGGTCAATAAGACAAATGGAACTATAAAAGTAAAGATGATTGACTAGAGTTCAACCTTCATCCCAGGCATCGGGACCCAATCGACAGCAGTTCCTGTAGCCTTAGAAAGGAACTCTGCCAAGGTTTCTTCTGCAATTGATAGTAGTCTGCACAGAGCATAAACTTATTTAGAGATAAGCAACTAGTCCCTCGAATTGTGATATATGCCATTCACTTCCTCCCAATAAACAGTATGAACACGTTCAAGAATGAACACCATAGAAGTAAGGTGTGGGAGAAATAGCTGTTTGAAATTAATTACCCAGCAGGATTGGTAGCATCTCTAAGAAAATGCTGAGGGGTGGTTACCACTGACTCGCAACTTACATCAGTCGTGGCTCCTGATGCCTGCACAAAACACAAGTAGACTCTTAAGGAAGCTTTAAATGATTCTTCTTGAAACACAGATGACTGGTTATATCGGTCATCTTAAAACATTGAGCTATGTTGCCGCATATAATAGACAAGCTGCGACACTTGCTTCATCTTAAAAATACAAGATATGTTGCCATTCAGCTACAGTAAGAAACATAGAGCTTTTACTACTCTTAAGCAATAAACAAAGAATAAAGTTAACTTACACTTTGCAATTGTTGCCGCATATAGCCATTTTCACACACAAGCTGAGACACTTGTTTCTGCAGGCGATCATTCTCCTCCATTAACAGTTTATTCATCGCAGATAACTTCCTATTTACAGTCTGTAGTCGAGAAGACTCTTTCCTTTGCTTCTCGCGACACCTGAAACAATACAAAGTTTACCTTCCATGCCAAACTCTAAGCTCAATTTCCCAACAGAAAGAAATTAAACATCACATTCAATTACCTAAGATTACCCATTTCCCTTACGGGTGGGCAAAATTAGCCCATGAAAATATGAACCGCCCAACTGGCTCAAGTTTGACCCACCCATTTATTAGCTCAGCCCAACCCATTTCAGCTCAGCTAAAAATTGGGCTGATATGCAGCCCAAATTGACCCACGAGAAATCTTGTCAAAATATTTTCAAAAAGACATTTTTCTATCTGATACGTTATATTATATATAGCCATAATAAAAATAATACTAGTTTTATTAGGTACTAAAAACTATAAAAGAACAAACAAAGAAATTATAACTTGGTAAGAATTGGGTGAGTTAGGTTATGGCCCGATTTTTAGCCCATTTCAGCCCAATTATCTTTTGCGCAAGTCAATAACCCGCCCACTTTTTGACACACCCAAATTCAGCTCAATCCGCCCGTTTGACACCCCTAATTACCCCTACCGTCCAATCCACAAGCCTAGAAAAAAAGAATCACATTTATACATTCCAGTTTATCATAACTGATCTAACTTATACAAGATTCGAGCAAGTAATAGTACACCATACACCTAAATATATACATTTAAGAACAAAAAAGGAAACCAAATTTCGACTGATAAATCGAACAATGGCAAGTGTACCTTCTGTTTTGAAACCAAACTTTGATCTGCTTAGGCTCGATATTCGACAGAATCGGGCATTCCCGGATCAATTGCTGTCGGCGCAACGAGCTAGGCTTAGGGCATTCTGCATAAACCCTCTCCAAAGCCTCAACTTGCTCAGCTGTATATCTAACATACTTCCCACTACTATCAAGATGTTTAGTAATACTAACACTACTACTTTCCCTTTGCTGGTGAGCCACCATAGCCATTTCCACCTCAAGACACCCCAAAATCCCAAAATCAAGAAAATAAAAAAATTCAAGATTTCCAAAAATCTAAAACACCCCAAAATCCCAAAATCCCAAAACCAAGAAAATAAAAAATTCAAGATTTCCAAAAATCTAAACACCCTTTTAATAAATAAAACACCCCAAAATCTCAAAACTAAGAAAATAAAAAATTCAAGATTTCCAAAAATCTAAACACCCTTGTAATAAATAAAACACCCCAAAATCACATAACCAAGAACATAAAAAATTCAAGATTTTTAAAAATCTAAACACCCTTTTAATAAATAAACACTCCCAAGTAGGTAGATAATATTCCCTAAAACTCTATTCTTAGCAGCTTTTTATATATATATATATATATCTACACATAAAACTAAGATTCTCTGAAACAAAGCCTTTTTCTTTTTCTTTTTCTTTTTTTTTCACTTCTTTACTAACCCTTATACTCCTTTATTTTTCCTAGTGATCTCAGACAAGATTAAATGGACGATCTTGATTGAACCAGAAGATTCTACAAGAAAGGCTAAAACACACACTTCATGCTAAAACTTACAAATTAAGGTACAGCCAAAACTGCTCAACTAAATATATGGCAGGAAAAAGGATATTAATACAGACAAAAAATAACTCTCTTGATACACTTACTACACCATTTCCATTCACACAAACATCCAAACTCCTTCATTATTATAAAGACTTTAACTTTACACCACAGCTCTTTGGTTTAAGTCCTTTTTTTTCAAGAACTTCAACTGACACGTTGAGACACGCCTGAATATTCACGTTTGAGGCCAAAAAATGATAACTTTTACCCAAATTTTAATGAAAAAAGATGACCCTTTTCTTAAAGTAGACAAATAAATCACTCAAAACCCCATTTCAGTATATACATAAAACAAGAACACAAAAAGAATTGATGCTTTTCTTGGTTTTGTGAGGTCCTTAAGATCTGAAAGACATGTTAACTAGTACTACTTTGGAACAGCAAAAAAAAGATTGATTGAATTTTTTTTAGTGAGAGATGAATATGGAGAGTGTTGTGTTGTGGTGGATGAGAGAGAGAGTGATGTGAGGGATTTGGTGTCTTGAGATAAAGGCTTTATGAGCTCGAAAATCGAAAATGCCAGTGTTTTTATGCGGCTATCTTCTTGCTTCTTTTTCTCTCTCTGTGCTCGTCTTCTTGTTGTGTTTTTCTGTTTTGTTTTTTGGTCATTTCTTCTATAGAGTACTACTATTTAAATGATATTATAATGTATGAACATAAAAATATACTACTACTACAGTCACCAGGTAAAGTATTACTGTAATAATAGAACTGTTTTTTCTTTTAAATTAATTAATAAATTATGTATACTCTAGTCTATATGATCACTTCTTTTTAGTTTCTCGTGTCCGATATACGATTGTATTTGAATTCGCATAAGTTAGAGCTGGGAAAACGCTCCTTTATCATGGATTTTTTTCATATTATATCGTTTGATGGTAGAATATGATTACTTTACTACTGTTTGGATGAATTTCTCTAGTCCGTATAAACTATAAACAAAAAAAGGGAAAAGTTCAAAGGACATCTTTGTTCATATATGGTCAGTAGTCACTAACTCACTACTGTCATACATGAATTTTTTTACCATTCTTTTTATTTCTGCCAAATCTTTTAACAACTTAAACTCTACTGGGTCGTTTAGTGGGCTGATTAGGATTTAGGAAGTTGTTTAGTCTAAAGTTTACTTGTTAGATTAACCAGTTAAATTAATTACAATGGGGTCATAAGCGGCGTAATTAATTCGTATTGTATTAATCCTTAATAATGTGAATAAAATGAGAGTGAAGTAATGAGTACAGTCAAACCTCTCTATAATTATCATTTCATATAACATTATTTCACTATAACGATCTGATTTTCTTCGGAATCGATTTTTCATGATATATTTTACTTCTCTATAATAGCATCCTACCTATAACAACAATGACATTCATTATAGCGGTACACTCTTTATAAAACTACATCTCTATAACAATCATACTCAAATATTGTGTGACAATATTTTGTAAGAAATATATTATGAATAAAAAAGTGACATCGTGCTGAGAGATCTGGAGCAATCTGGTAGGTATCGGGATTTTGGGTATTGTAGAAGCATTAATGTTGAGGAGGTTAAGGGTGGTGTTCGCATGATGCGCAGGGGAAGAGCGACCGGGCCTGACGAGATCCCAATTGAATTTTGGAATAGCGTAGATAGGACAGGTTTGGAGTGGCTGACTGAGATGTTTAACATCATTTTTAAGACGGCAAGAATGCCCCGAAGAATGGAGGTGGAGTACAATGATCCTGTTGTACAAGAACAAGGTGATATCCAGAGTTGCAACAACTATAGGGGTATCAAGCTGCTAAGCCACTCTATGAACGTTTGGGAAAGGGTCGTGGAGATGAGGGTGAGGAGAGATGTGTCTATTTTCGAGAACCAATTTGGATTCATGTCGGGACATTCGACTACTGAAGTCATTCTTCTTATTAGGAGGTTGGTGGAGCAGTATAGGGAGAGAAAGAGAGACTTACATATGATTTTCATCGACATCGAGAAGGCATACGACAAAGTCCCTAGGGAGGTTCTATTGAGATGTTTGGATGTTAGAGGTGTACATGTGACATACAATAGGGCGATCATGGATTATGTATGATAGGGCCAAGACTAGGGTACGTACATTAGGAGGAGACTCGTTGCACTTTCCAGTGAAGATGGAGCTGCACCAGGGATCAGCTCTTAGCCCATTCCTAGTTGCCTTGGTGATGGACGGACTGACGCGACGAATCCAAGAAGAGATGTGCCATGGTGTATGTTATTCGCATATGACATAGTACTGATTGATGAGACTCGTAGCGGAGTGAACGCTAAGCTGGAGGTTTGGAGACATACTCTAGAGTCTAAAGGGTTCAGATTGAGTAGGACCAAGACAAAATATTTGGAGTGCAAGTTCAACAATGGGAACGACCCTAACACAGGCGTGGGGCGAGGCTTGGGACTCAGGTCATTCTAAAGAAAGAAAGTTTCAAGTACCTCGGGTCTATTATTCAAGGGAATGAAGAGATTGATGACAATGTCACACACCGTATTGAGGTAGGGTGGATGAAATGGAGGCTCGCATTTGGAGTCTTGTGCGACAAAAAAGTGCCACCAAAACTTAAAGGCAAGTTTTATAGGGTGGTGATTAGATCGACTCTGTTGTATGAGGCAGAGTGTTGGCCAGTCAAGACTTCGCACATCCAAAAGATGAAAGTTGCGGAGATGAGGATGCTGAAATGGATGTGTGGGCATAGAAGGAGAGATATGATTAGAAATTATGCTATCAGGGATAGAGTGGGAGTGGCCTCGGTGGATGATAATATGCGGGAAGTGAGGTTGAGATAGTTCGGGCAGTGCAGATGAGAGACACAAATGGCCCAGTGCGGAGGTGTGAGAGGTTGACTATAGATGGGTTCAGAAGGGGTAGAGGTAGGCCGGAGAAGTATTGGGGAGAAGTGATTAGATTTGATATGGCGTAGGTGCAACTTACTGAGGACATGACCTTAGATAGGGGGTTGTGGATGACACGGATTAGGGTAGAAGAGTAGTAGGTAGTCGAGCGTACGCTCACAAAATGATAGTTGTAGTGTTATTAATATAGGCTCGATTAGCTCATCACACTTATATGCGCAGTATTGCTTTTACATTTCATGTAATTTGATTTCTGCTGTTATGTGTTCCCTAGTGTACTTTGTTTATATTATTTATCTGCGTTAACTACTGCTTTTTTTGTCAGAATACGCTACATGGCGTATTCGATTTTGGTATCAGCATGTTCATACAACTTTAATTTTTATCTCTGACCGTTTCTCTTGCTTTGTAATGCTTGTTTGATTGTGATTATGCTTTGTCTTGAGTCGAGGGTCTCCCAGAAACGGCCGCTCTACCTATCAACGTAGATGTAAGGTTTGTGTACACTATATCCTCCCCAGACCCCACGTTGTAGGATTTCACTAAGTATGTTGTTGTTGTTGTATTAAAATATTTATGATAGTCATCATTAATGTCATGCACATAGTAAATTTCAAGTATGAATATCTAAAAGGAAAAACATATATTTCTCATAGTGATCTGATTTAGTTTTGAAAATTTTCAAAATCATATATTTTCTATCTATCAATTTTCTATAAATTTGATACTTATTTACTTGATTTTGGTAACAAAAGCGTTGATGAAAAATCTCAACCTATTGCTACTTGGGGTAAGATAGAAGAATTAATTGTTAAGTTATTAGACATCCTTCAAGGGAAAGCTATTCAATTCCCTTTTGCTGAAAGTTTGGATAAAATCCTTCATCATTTCAAGCGTTATATTATTGCTAAGAAACCAAAATTTACAAAACAACCTACAATTGTAGAATTCTTACGTCAAACTTAAATTGTATTTAAATTCTCAATTAATTTTATATGCTTATGTTCCTTAGATTTTAATTCTTTATCGGTATGGTACAACTAGTTATGACTTTATTTGTAATTTATTAGTCTTTTTAATTTTTAATTAATTGAAATTTTAAAATTAACAAGTATATTATTTTCATTTACAACATAAAAAGTATAAAAAATAATTATTTGCGTACTTTCGTTTATAACAGCTAAATGAGATCTTAATATCAAATGCAGTATACATATATAACATCATCTCACTATAACGATCATAAAATTTTCGGACAAACACTATCATTATAGAGAGGTTTGATTGTATAACTATGCATGAATTTGAAGAGAAATAATCAATAAAGTAAAACATAGAGATATTTTTATTGATTCTCATGGCTCAGATGATGAGAGTTGCTGAAAAACAGTCATGAATAATTGTGTTAACATAAAATAATTATGAAATTCTGTATAATCAGGTGAAATATAAAATTATAAATATATATAATTGTGGGGAGTGAGAATTTTATAGTGTAGCTACAAAAAACTATTTTCCGCGATCTCCGCTCGTTCCAGCCATTACATGACTAAGACCGCGGGGTTAAATGAGATTATATGGATTTCCTGAGATCTCATAACATCGTCGTTATTTGGGTTATCTTCTGGTTGGGAACTGTAGACCTTTTCAGACGGATCGTTCCGAATTTCTATTACCCGATGCTAATGAGGCGCATTCAACTAGTAATTCACGGATGATCTAATTAATCATTGGCTTGACTGACATTGACCAATTAAACAGTTGATTGTGGTCTTCGCTGTGTTGGACACATATTTGGTTAAATAGTCTTTGCTTCCGGTGTATTTTATCAATATAGAAGTGAGTTATTCATGTATTAAAATTAGCATAATTAATTATCATGTTTGGTAACTTTTAGTTGTTTTATTTGAGTATCATTTTACATTCCCTTAACAAGTATAAATTATGAGTAAATTATGTATACGGAATTGAAGATGAAATAAGTAATATAGGAATTAGTAATATATACATTAAACTAAACACTATCGTAACTAATTTTTAGATTAATAATACATGCATAACTCTAACCAACAATCAACCAACTCCTAAAACCATATTGGATGTTGTTCTTTTCCCCCCTTCTTTTTCATCCTTTTTCTAAATTTCAAAACAAATATACTAATATTTCTAGTTAACTATTGAAGATATAATGAAGTAATTAAAAATGCGCTCTCTAAGAATTTGAATTTTCAAATTAAATATCATACAATTTAATATGGTACGAGCGCAGACAAAAGTTCTTAATAAATTTAAATTTCACGATCATCCATTATTAAAGAGAGTTTTTATGTGTTTGACCAAAAAGAGTACATAACTAAAACGTATTCTCTATAACAATTTAATGTAAATTATAATAATCCCATGAACAATCTGGTGGTATACTATGCATAATCTAGTAATTAAAAGTGTGATCTTTGTAACACTTGATGTAGATTACAACAATTTGATAGTACACTATAATTGTTATATTAGTACAATATAATACTTTTTAAGCTTTTTACATGATCATATATTTCAATAGAAAATCACAACTGAATTTACAGTGCACCAATTTAGATTGCAGTAATCTCTTGAGCAATCTGGTGGTAACTATCATTTGACCAATATTTTTTGTTATACTAATATAATACTTTTTAAATTTTTAGATAAAATGATCACATACTTTAATAAAAATTACATATAAATTGCAATTCACCAATATAAATTACGATAATCTCCTGAATAATCTGGTGGTATAGTATAATTTGTTATACTAATATGATACTTCTTTGTTCATATATATATTTTAATACTGACTAGTATAAAACTGTCTAGATGAATTTTTCTACTCTGTATAATGGGAAACAGGAAAAATTCCAAAACATATTTGCTTAAATATGGTCACATGTTTAGATAAAATTTTCTACACCATGTAAATCATAAGATTTTTTTTTTGTATTGTAAATGGTTATTATTGTCTAGGTTCCTTTTGAGCCCATAAAGATCGAGGTAAGGTTTGCATACATCCTATCATGTGTGTGAGATTACACTGAATATGTTGTGATTGATTATTACTCTCTAGGTGAATTTTTCTATTTTTGTGTAGACGAATAACAAAGAAAAAATAAATAATATTGTTTAATAATTTCTATGAAAAAGTCAATTATGTCGTATTTGAAATTAAATATGTATGTTATTCGTTAATAGTTTAGCTTACCCATGTCCTTATTGTTCAATAATTGATTTAAATATACCCTTAATTAACTGAAGCCCCAAATTAATTTAATTAACTGATTATACAAGTAAAAAAAAGGATCAAATATACTCTTAAAATATGTAAAATTGAACAAATATGCTCAATATTTAGTTATTTACTAAACTCTTTTTACTTTTTTTTTGGGTCATTCGGTGCATTTACGAGCCAGTATAGTCCAATGTACAGTATGTGAAATGACGTATAAGACCCAGGCCAAGAACACTAAAAAGAGGCCTGAATCGTGGGTTTAAACTCGGTGAGAACAATTTACTCTTTTTTGTGGTAGAATATTGTAGGTGATATAAGTTGCTCTGTTTTCAAACTCTGTTCATTCAGACACATTCCGTGATTTAATAATAGCAAGTGTTGAGGAATCATGATTACTATCTTCAGAAATAGTCTGACGTAAGTCGTAAGCTGGATATAAAAAAAAGAACTTTAAATGGTTGGGTCAAATCAAACAGAAAGAAAATCTTCTGGCAATACCTATGCCTACTCTGCCCCCTTTGTTGTCTATTGCTCTGTTTCTCTGCTAAAGATTTATTGCTTTTTTTAATTAAAAAAATCTTCTTCTTTTTTTGTCGTTGTACCAGAATGGTAGTAGTATTTGAGATTTAGTTCCGTATAATAATACTATTCTAAGTACAAATAAGTTGTACTTCATCCGGCTCAATTTATTTAATATAATTTAATTAGATATAGAGTTTAAAAAAATTAAAATTTATAATCTAAAATGAGTCATAGATAATTGTGTGATTATAAATCATTCTGTAAAGATAAAAGGGAAAGTTTTAAGTTAAATTATTTATAAATATAAAAATATATCATTTTTTGATAGATTAAAAAAAAGTATATCACATAAATTGGTTAGAGAGAGTAATATTTATACGGTTAGTCTAGAATATCCACTAAGGATAAAAGAGATATGTTAAAACTAAATTATTACATATTATTTTCATTCTAATTTATTTATGATATTTGACTGAACATGATTTTTTTTTAAAAGGAAGACTTTGAAGTTTACGATCCAAAATATCTTTTATTGATTTCTCACCGGTGTCCGACACCAGCATTAATTTCTGACCAAATCTGATTCCTGACCTACATTGGGCGGTAAAGCGCTGCCCCGACCCCTGTTGTTGGGGGAGAGGCTAAAACATCTCTAACAAACGTCACTCTGTACCCAAGGGACTCAAACCTGATATTTCTGTCTAAGAATGAATGAGTGCCACTACAATCTTTGTTGGTAGGTCTTAAATAAGTTATAAATATTTATGTGACTATGAAGAGTAAAATAACATTTTAAAGCTAAATAGTTGGTATTAAACACAAAAGGATATTACTATTTTTTTTAAATTGATTAAAAAGGGAAAGATATCACGTAAACAGATAAGGGAATAAGCAGTACTCCCTCTGTCCAGTTTATGTAATATACTTTATATTTAGTTTGTCCAAAAAAGAATAGTATATTTTTAGTCTATGATATGTTTTTTACCATAAATTTTAATTTTTAATTAAACTACATCACACAAATTGGGGGATGGTGGTAAGTAATACTCTCATTGGAAAAGAGAAACAAAAACAATGATTTTTTAAAGGATTGGAAAACAAAAAACAGTAGGTGCTAAGATCGTCAGTACTGATTCCCTATAGGATCAACTAATACCAATCAACTAAGGTTTTTGCCAGTATTTAGGATTAATTTCTTGAAGCTCTGTCCTCTGTGTGTGTCAAACAATATGCCAGGAAATAGAACTTTCTGAACATGAACAACAAATATATGTACTAACCTACATGGAGAAAATAATAAAAAAAGGTCCCATATTTTTTGGCGACAGATTCAGATTAGTGCTTTAAGTTCTTGAATAATTTTAGTTCTTTAAGTTTGTTAAAGTGAGTACTTTGGCTGCCATCAAATATTTAATAATTATGTTGGTTAGATTGATGGAAAATGTGAAACGAAAGAATAATGAGAACTCACAATTGAAGGTGCAACTTTAATAGTTTTTGTTATTTTTGATCTATTTTCTAGAGTATGTTGTAATTTTTGTAAGTGCATTTTAAACTATTGTTGGTGTGTAGTGCATTTTTTTATGTGTTTTCTAGATTTGATGGGTTTTCCTAGTATTTCTCGCTAAGTCTGTTTTTTAAAAGTTTTCCTCAAATCTAATAAATAGATTTTGTTAAGAAAATTGATGGAAACCAAAAGAATTCATGTTTGACAAACTTTAAAAACTAAAACTACTAAGGAATATATGTAAGAGATTACTATGAAATGGGGAATCTTGACTGAGATAAGGAAGTAGAAAAACATTTGAATGTGCATGATCTGGAGCAGAATGTGAAAGAAACAGTCAAAGCATGAGACACATCACCAAAATTTCTAGATAGAGGTTCAGGAAGAGGAAAAAAGAAGAATACAATGGATCATAGCTTATCACCTGGAGTGGAGTACAAACTAGAAGCAATGCTAATAAATTCAATTGTTAATGATGAATGATCTAATATGAAATATTAGGTCATTAAATACAATGGAGGTTTTTATCAGGCTTATACAAATGCAAAACAAATATCATTTTGACTTTATGGGATTGTTGAAACCTTTTCAAGAACCTGAAAAGATTGAAATATACAGAAGGATAATAGGGGTGCAACAGGTTGTAGCAAGCTGTTCAGAGAAGATATGGGCATTTATGGATGACATATTTGAAATGTAAGTGTTGGTGGATCATATACAACAGCTGAGCATTAGTCTGAAGATCAGGGAAACTCAGGAAGGAATGGTGATTACTTTAATATATGCTAAATGTTCTCAGAGAGAGATATTGGAACTGTGGGAATCACTTAAGGATATGAGTATTTCAATACAATTTCCATGATTAATAGGAGGTGATTTTAATGCTATTGTGACAGATTCAGAAAAATATAGGAGATTATCAGTTACTATCACTGAAGTTCAAGATTTTAGAGCTTGCATACAGAGTTGTGGGGCAACTGATTTGGGTTTCAAAGGTAGTACTTACACATGGTGGAATAGATAAAGTGGAGATGATTGTATCTTCAAGAGATTGGATAGGTGTTAGGGGAATCAAGCTCTACAAAACACTTTTTCTGGGATTGAGATCACACATTTAATCATAACAAGATCTGATCATGCTTCATTGTTGATAACAACCCCATGAAATAATGAACTAGTCCAGAAATCTTTTAAATTTTTGAAATTTTGGGTTAAACGGGAATCTTTTTTGGATAAGGTACAAGCTTTGTCAACAGTGAACTTCATGGCAAATCCTTTTATTTTTTTGAATCATAAACTGAAAAAGGTGAAAGTTGGTTTAACACAGTGAAGTAGGGAGATTTTTGGAAATATTTTTAAAGAGATAGAAACACCGGAGGATGTCATCAATATGCATGAAACACAATTTAAACTACAACCATCTCCAAGCAATAGAGAAAGTCTTCATAGAGTGCAGACTGGTCTGAATAAATTGTTACATCTGGAAGAGGAGTTTTGGAAGCAAAAAACTGAATTGCAGTGGTTTCAAGATTGGGACAGGAATGCTAGGTTCTTTCATGCTTATGTACAAGAAAGAAGGAGAAAACTGCATTTAAAAAGAATACAGAATCAGCTAGGGAATTGATTGAAAGAAAAAGAAGAAATTGTAGGGGAAGCTCTCAAATTTTATCAGGAACAATTTACCAAAGAAAGGGATTCTACTGATTTTGAGATGCTGGATCATGTTCCTAAAGTAATTCAGTATGATGAAAAGGAAGCAATTGTTGATATACCCAATGAAGAAGAAATAAAAAAATGTGGTGTTCAGCCTAAATGGTGAAAGTGCATGGGGACCTGATGGTTTTACATGGCTGTTTTACCAGACTTGTTGGAATATTATTAAAGAAGATATTGTGAATATGGTAAAAGCTTTCTTCTGTGGGGCTGAGTTACCCAGATTTATCACTCATGCTAATTTGGTCCTATTGCCAAAAAAAGATGTAGTTACGATCTTTTCTGATACGAGGCCAATTAGTTTGACCAATTTTGTGGATAAAATCTTTTCAAGATTGATTCATGAAAGGCTAGTGGATAGGTTGGAGGATATTGTATCTTTAAATCAGGCTGATTTTGTAAAGGGGAGAAGTATTATGGAGAATATCTTGCTTACACAGGAAATTGTTGTTGATATTAGGTTAAGAACCAAAGATGCTAATGTGGTTATGAAATTAGACATGGCAAAAGCATATGACATGGTATCTTGGCCCTTCCTAACAAAGGTGTTGAGGAAATTGGGCTTCCATGAAAGATTGACAGATATGGTATATAGAATTGTGAACAATAACTGGTATTCAGTTTTGATAAATGGGCAGCAGAATAGATTCTTCCAATCTTTAAGGGGTATTAAACAAGGAAATCCTTTATCCCCAACCTTATTTATCCTAACCTCAGAAGTTCTCACTAGGAACTTAAATGCATTACATGACAACCCACAGTTCATGGGATATGGTATGCTAAAATGAAGTCCAAAACCGAATCACCTAGCATATGCAGATGATATGATTATTTTTCCTTCAGCTGATGTATTATCTTTGCAAATGATTATAGAGGTATTGGAGAAATATGAGAAGGTGTCTAGACAAAAGATTAATAAGGAAAAGAGCTATGTATACATGCATCAAAGTGTCCCAAAGGACATAAGTATCACTGTGGAGATTGTTACAGGAATAAAGAGGAAAGAGTTTCCTTTTACGTACTTAGGCTGCCCAATCTTTCATTGCAGAAGAAATAAAATTTTCTTCAATGGGATTCTACTAAAGATAATGAATAGGTTGCGAGGGTGGAAATGCAAAATGTTAACTTTTGGTGGAAGAGCTATCTTGATCAAACATGTGTTACAAAGCATGCCAATACATATGTTGTCAGCAGTCAACCCTCCAAACTGTGTTATCAATTAGATGAATAAGACGTTTGCTCAATTCTTTTGAAGTAATACTATAGGAGGAAAGAGTAGACATTGGGCTTCTTGGAATCAACTATATCTTCCCATGAAAGAAGGAGGAGTAGGATTTAGATCTCTACATGATGTATAAATTGCCCTATACTGTAAACTATGGTGGAATTTTAAATTAAATAATCTCTATGGAATGCTTTCCTCAATAACAAATACTGTAAGAAAGAAAATGCAGTAGTGGTTCAATGGAAATATGGGATTCAAGCTTGAAAAAAAATTCTACAGGCAAGGGAGCTAGTTGAACATCAAATTTGGTGGCAAACCAAAATGGAAAACTCCTAATTTTGGTTTGACAACTGGATAGGTATAGGAGCTCTTTATTATATTGTACAAGGAGATAATTATGATGCAAGTATACAAAGTGTGAATGAGGTAGTGAGTGGGGGAGAATGGAATGTGATGAAACTAGAAATCATGTTACCTGAAGATATTATCCAACATATTACAAATACAATTGCAGCACCTAGAAAAATAAGGAATGGACAAACCTTGATAATTGTTGGACAATAAGGGAGTTTTTACTGTTAAAACAGCCTGGGAATATGTGAGATTGAGAAGTCAGGAGCTAGATATCTATAAGCATATTTGGGTAAAAAGATTGCCATTCAAAATATCATATTTTATGTGAAGATGCTGGAAATTTAAAGTGTCAGCGAATGGTGTGCTTAAGAAGATGAAGTATAATATTGTACCTACTTGTTGGTGTTGTTCCACTCCAAAAGAGGAAATAACACAACATTTGTTCATGAAGTCTTATGAAGCAAACATAGTGTGGTATCATTTTTTTTCAAAGGCAGGGATTGATATGAAAGGCTTACAGCTACAACAATTGATTATTAAGTGGTGGCAAGCACCAGTAGCAGGAAGAGCTCAACAGATTTTCAAGGTAGTCCTAGATATAATTATTTGGGAATTGCGGAAAAGAAGGAATAGTATAAATCATGTGGATAGTAGATCATTGTGCAAAATTATCTATCAAATAGTTAATACTATTCAGAGGTTAGTACAATTAAGGAACACTTCAATCAAGAATTGTTCACACAGATGGGAAGATGCCATAAATCCATTGAAGGACAATAGCATCCAATCGGGACCGTAGCTTCTTGTTCACCAAACCGGCGTCTGAGGATGACTCGGAAGGTATGATGTGGTCGATTACCTCATAGGCACGATAATGGATTTTGAACAATTATGCCCAAGAAGTGTATTGCCCTTTCTCCATTTCAAGTGTTATAGAGATAAAGTTTTTGACGTTATTAACGGTAAGAGCGGGATGAAAAATTTATTTTTCGGCCATAGGTTCCACAATAAATCAAAACCTAGAGAAGAAAAGAAGTATAGGTTGATGTTTTAGGAAGTGAAAAACCCTTAGGGTTCGGATATGTGTAAGCCGAGGAGGAGAGGGGGTTGTCAGCTAGGGTTTATGAGAAGTGGTTTAGGGTTTTTAGGAGAGGTGGCCGAAATATTTAGGGTTTAGGAGAAAGGAGAGGAAGAAATTCGGTTAGAAGGAGAGAGGTATTAGGGCAAATGACCTTTGACTCTTGATATCAATGTAGGAAGATTAATTCTTGAGTATTTCATTGCAATGATAACAAATATATACAATATTATAATGTAGTACTAATCTAAGTTTATCTAAAATATAAGATGCTAATCATCCTAACTAATTGATAACAAATTAATTTACACTTCTAATTACAATATTACAATCTTCTTAGTTAATAGTGATTGGAGATAATTATGGGATTGCTCCATAATTATTGTTACAGATAGTACTGAACATGTTGGTGAAGGACAGATCAAATCCAGTTAGTTAGTAGTGATTGAATAGTGGAAAACAAAGTCACATGTCTGCACTTAAGGTTTTCAAGTTTTTGATTGACAACACAATACTAATCATTTTTTTTAGCTAAATTAAATGACCCCATACTAATCATGGGGGTTTCAATTTTTTCCTCCAATCTCGCATAGGAAAACTATTTTTATACACTACTATACTATTTTTCTCACATAGTAATCTAGTGGGATTAGTTGGATGTGTTGCTGTTTACCATTACTTTTACCCACCTTTTGTTTCTCATAATTACACTAATTTACAGTTACATTCATAATTAGTAGGGTAATTAACAAGGTGGGGTTCTTTGATTTGTCCTTTTCAAGAGTTTAATTTTTCTATATAAATAGCAAAATAGATTCTGGTTAACATCCAGTCTTTTGTTCTTTATTTCTTACTTTTAGTGGGGTTTTATTTTTTTAACCAAAAAAAAAAAAACTGTTAGTGGTGTTATGTCTCCCTCCAGTCCTTACCTTTCACTTTTGTTAAAATCTTGCTATCATTACCTTATATGTTATCTCTTGTTTGTTTATGTTCTTCTTCTTCTTGTCTTGTTTACAATATTATAAACGAGGGCGGAGCCACCTCAGGGAAAAGCGGTATCGATCGTCCATTGGACCTTTTTAATATATATATATATATATATATATATATATATATATATATATATATATATATATATATATATATATAAAATGTGAAAATAAAGTTATAAATTTATAATATTAAATGTTGTTTGATAGGCAACAACTATTATTTCATGGTCGAGTGCATCACTTTTCTGGCTAAGGTTACTAGTTTGAATCTTCTTAAAAATAAGATTTACGTTTTCTTAGAGCCTAATTAATCATTTGTTAATAAAATAGAGGTTGTGGAGAATGAAATCAACGACCTCCTCCGTAAATAAACTTCAACTAGACCTATTAGTCAAGACATACTGCGACTACAATAGTAATAATATTATTTACAACGTTAGTAATAATATTTTACTCAATTATGAATATATTTAAAAATAAATAAAAAACTTGTGAACGAGAGTCGTATTATTATATTTGATTTTTTTATGATATATGATACTGTAAAAAATAATTTGTTTATTTATTTACTCTTTTATATGATATCACTTATATAAATTTCTGCGCACACCACTAAATTTATAAATAGGCAGAAAGTTTCTTTCATAAATAAACCTAATTTTTGAACTCTTCTTTTTATCAGTTCGTCTCAGCACTGAATGCGAGTAGTTTCTTTCAAAAATAAAACTCATATTTCAACTCTTGTTTTATCCTTTCTTCTCAACATTCGTAGAAAATAGTATGTTTGCCCATCCTTTGGGAGAAAGTATTTTCAAACCAAACCTTAATAAAATTCATTTCCTTTAATTTCACGGTGCAGTACTCTTCCATGCTAACTTACAATTCAAATAAAAATTATATTTTTGTAAAGATATATTGTAATCTATTTACAGATCTCATTTGTTATTTTTTTCTGATATTTTGTGAAAGTGAGTCATATAACTAAAAATATTTTTAAAGGACTACATAATCAAAATCTCCCCAATTTCATTCAATTATACATCGTTTTATGCTAATATTTATGTGAAAATTTTATAGGGGATCACTCAAGTCTATGTTCATTACACAGAAATCACAGTTCTTTGTTTTTGATACATAAGATCATCTTACTTTGCCTTCGTTATCACAAAAATAAGGCTGATTGAATTTTATAAAGTTCTTACTTGAAATAAATATGGTGTGGGAGTCCCACCATCCCTTCAAGTCTTAGGCTTTGCCATTCATGACTTCTTGTTCCAAAATCCTAGTCCTTAGGTATCGTTTAGTTCGAGAGATTAGGGATTATAATTTTAGAATTAAATTCATGATTTAACTTAATTCACGTTTGATAGAATTTTTTATTCCGAGATTAACAATCCCGAAATTATGTTATACCACAATAATTATGGTGTTATTTGACTTAAAATCAAATTTTGAAATTGTTAATCTCGGGCAAAAACACCAAAATGCACATTTGCCCTTCTCTAAAACTCTTCACATCAAAGTCCATTAAGAAAGCCAAGTCTAACATTGAAAACAAAAGTTTATCCCACTTTATTCAACTTAAATCAAACACATTTTATATCATACCCAATATATCTTATTTTTAGTCCAACGAACAAAACATCTACAAGTAAAAATATATTCATTAAATAATTCTGTCATTATTAATTCCATTATTATATTTATCATTATTAATTCCAATATAACTTGTTCACCAACCAAATGACCACTTAGGGTTCTTGGAGTCTTGAAGATTGGATGGAAATCTAAAAATTTCATGTTAATCCTTGTTAGTAATAGTGTTATTTGACTTAAATTAATACATGAAGTAGCAAGGCTATAGATCGTTTTCCCCTTCAAAATATCTCAATAAAAATAGGTAGGTTTCTCTCTCCCTGATGTTTGAACTATTTATACTTTTTTGTATTTTATTGCGCATGGCGCGACACGCTAGTTCTAGCGCCCAGTTAGGAGCAATGCTGCAACCACCGCGTTGGAAGTGTGCCTCAGCTTCCAATTCCATGTAGGTGCATCACCAAAATGCTGGAATCACCCCTCGCTTGCAATTGCGCTACACATCGCGATGGACCTTTGATAGAGCTCTATCAGGGGCGGATTTATGTAGTGGCTTGGGATGCCACGACACCCGGACGCTCGGATAAAGTTTTATATATGTATAGATATTTTACACAATATATGAGTATTTAATGAATGAATTGACACCCTAAGTCAAAAACTACTTCAAGGTGCCATGGTTGAAGTGTCAAAGCCCAACACGCTCGATGTAGGATGAGCCTCGATAGGGACAATTATGCCAGTTTATATATGAACGCTTTTCTTTCTCTTCTTTCTGCTCCTTTTCTTAATTTTTTATTCCTTCAATTTCCTCTCTTTACAAGGTCATTTTTATTATTTATTACATTATGTTGCTGCTCCTTTTTTTTCTCGACCTTCAAAATGTTGTTTAAATGCAAGAGCACTCCTACTTACTTTTGGGAGAAATCTTAGACATCGGATCCTCGATAGGACTCTTATTTAATAGGCATTAGGGAATTTGAGGTTTTGGGGTTTCACTCGGTCAAATTATTTTCTCTTTTTATCTATATAATGTTATTTTTTTCTTGATTCTCAAATTCTTTTAGAATGATGACATCAATATACATAATATTAGTGTAAGCTATATGTAGATCAAAGGGTGTATTTGCTATTTTTTTTTACGTTTTTTAATCACTTTATTCAATAGAATTCATCAAGAGAGTTAGATCGACTATTTGATTTAGTGATCATGTATTTATGTATGCACCAAAAATCTTGTAATCAGAGTGAATTAATTCAAAATGGAGCGAACCGAACCGAACCGACCTGAATAAATCCAAACGACTAAATGTACACCCTACTTCAATCTCCTTCACTAGTAGTAGCTCTGAGTTAAATATAGTGACATCCGTAGTCATCAGATTCCGGATCCGCCTCTGAGCTCTATGAACCTTTTCTACATTCATATGGTACAAAAATTACACTAATTCTCATAGGAGTTAATATTACTCCATTATTATAAATACATTGTATTATGGATGTCAATTCAAATACACAATCATCTGGATAAACTTACAATCAATCAAGCAGGCAGCTTGCAAGTAGCTCAAGCAGACACGCTGCAAGTAGCTCAAGCAAGCAGCTTGTCAGCAGCTTCATGAAAAGCCTTGCAACAGCTTCCTCAGGCTTGCAAGTAGCTCAAGCAGATAGCTCAAGTAGGCAGCTTGCCAGCAGCTTCTGAAAAGCCTTGCAACAACTTCCTGAAAAGTCTCGTAGCTGCTTCTTTTCTCTATAAATAGGAAGTCAATTCAGTTCATTGATATATCAATTTGAAGTTGAATAATATATCAGTCTCTCTCTATATTTGTCTTTAGTATATTTATTTTATAGTCTTTATTTTATAACACATTATCACTACGAGACTCTGCCATCTGAAGCAAATACTTTGAAAGACTTGAAGATATTGACTTGGTTTTTCTTGATTAATGGCTAATATTTTAAAATATGAATTTGTTGCCCTGAATATATCAGACAAAATCTATCTATCTTGGGTGCTTGATGCGGAAATTCATCTTGATGCGATGAGTCTGACAGATTCCATCAAAGATAAAAATGAGGCATCGAACCAATACCGTGCCAAGGCAATGATATTCCTATGCCATCACCTTGATGAGCGCCTGAAGTTGGAATGTCTCACTGTTAAAGATTCTCTTATGATGTGGTATAATTTAAAAGATTGATATGACCACCTGAAGATAGTCATACTTCCACAAACATGTTTTGATTGGATATATTTGAGGCTACATGATTTTAAATCCATTTATGAGTATAATTTCTTCATGTTCAGAATTATTTCTCAGATGAAATTATGTGGTGAAAACATCACTGATATAATATGCTGAAGAAAATATTCTCCACTTTTCCTGCCTCGAGTATGCTCATGCAGCAGCAATATCGAGAGATGAGATTCAAGAAATATTTTGACATAATTTTACATCTTTTAGTGGCTGAACAACATAATGAACTATTAATAAAAAATAATGAAAATTGACCTACTGGTACTATCTCATTCCCTGAAGTGAATGAGACAAACTTTCACCAATCTAGACATGGAAAAGGTCGTGACCCCAATCATGGTCACGACCGTGGTCAATGAAGAAATTCTAATCATGATTCGTTCTGCACCAAATAATATCCTTCATCACCAGCAGTGTAAAAAGAAGGATGAAAAGCATGAAGCGGTGCAAAAGAAAAGTTCAGAAAATAAATGCTACCGATATGGAGGAAAGGGGCACTGGACACGTACATGTCGTACGCCAAACACATGGTTGAGCTTTATCAAGTCTCCCTCAAAAAGACAAGAAAAGAATGTTGAATCAAATTTTATTTCTAAAGATAATGATGACTTCATGCATTTGGATGTAGCTGATTACTTTGCACTCCCAGAAATAGATTATGTAATCAGAGATGTTTAATTCATATTGTTTGTATTAGCTATTATAATCATGTTAATACATAAAGATAAATCATGTTTTGTTTTAGTGATCCGATTTGTACGACTATGAGTATTGTGAATAAAGTGTAAATCACATTTTGGTAATAATATTTACTATAATGTTCACTTTGTCTATATTTTCAGTTTGAAGAATATATGAAAATTTCTCAAATTTTATTTGGATCAATGATCAATTATGAAGATATTTGTGTGATTGATAGTGAATAACACATGCCAGATGCGAAATAATTTTCTCACTTGCTTAGAAAAAGGGCAAATGTTAGCACAATTTCTGGTAACTCCAAATTAATTGAAGGCTTTGGAAGAGCTACTATATTTATGCCTGAGGGGACGAAACTTGTTCTAGAAGATGCATTATTCTCTTCTAAATCCCCAACAAACTTGTTGAGTTTCAAAGATATCCGTCGAAATGGGTATCATGTTGAGACATTAAATGAAATAAATATTGAATATCTTGGTATTATCAAATATGTCTTCGGTCAGAAATATATCTTGGAGAAATTACCAACTTTATCTTCTAGCTTGTATTATGCAAAAATTAGTATAATTAAAGCACACTCTATCGTAAACCAGAAGTTTATGATTGAATGAGTCATCCTGGATCAATAATGATGAGACAAATTATTAAAAATTCAATCGGGCATCCATTTAAGAACCTAAAAATTCTTGAAAGTGGTAAATTTTCATGTACTGGTTGTTCTTAGGGCAAATTGATAACCAGGCCATCACCAATGAAAGTTGGCATTGAATCCCATGCCTTTCTAGAGCGTATACATGGAGATATATGTGGACCTATTAACCCACCTTGTGAGTTATTAAGATATTTTATGGTCCTAATATATGCATCTTCAAGATGGTCTCATGTGTGTCTCCTACCGTTTCGCAACCTGACATTTGCGAAATTATTGGCACAAATAATACGATTAAGGGCACAGTTTCCAGATTATCCCATTAAGGCTATATGCCTCGATAATGCCGGAGAATTTACATCTCAAGCTTTTGATAATTATTGTTTATCAGTTGGGATAAAAGTTGAACATTCCGTAGCTCATGTTCATACTCAAAATGGTCTTGCTAAATCATTTATTAAGCGCTTGCAATTGATAGCAAGACCACTACTTATGAAAATACGGTTGCCTACTACCGTTTGGAGTCATGCTATCTTACATGCAACATCACTTATTCGTCTCAGACCGATTCACTGTAATAAATACTCCCCGTCACAATTAGTATTTGGTCATGAATCAAATATTGCTCATCTATGAATTTTTGGTTGTGTTGTATATGTGCCGGTTGCACCACCACAGTGTACTAATTAGTATTTGAAGCACCCTCTATAAATACTCTCCGTCACAATTAGTATTTGGTCATGAATCAAATATTGCTCATCTCTGAATTTTTTATTGTGTTGTATATGTGCCGGTTGCACCACCAGAGTGTACTAAGATGGACCTCCAAAGAAGGTTAGGAATATGTGTTGAGTTTGAATCACCCTCTATTATTCGCTACTTTGAACCATTAACTAGAGATTTATTCACTGCTAGATTTGCAGATTGTCGATTTGATGAAACAAATTTCCCACAATTAGGGGGAGAGATAAAAGAAATTAAAAGAGAAATTACGTGAAATTTTTTTATCACTATCTCATTTTGATCCACGTGTCCCTATATGTGAGTATGAGGTCCATAAGATCATCCACTTGCAGAAAATAGCAAATCAGATGCCAGACGCATTTACTGATTTGAAAATAATAACTAAATCACATATTCCTACAGAGAATATGCCTATTCAAATTGATGTCCCAGCATGACAATCTACTAGTGTTATAGCCATTGAAACTCATACACGCATGAAACGTGGTATACCATTGGGCTCGAAGGATCGAAATCCTAGAAAAAGAAGAACAATTAGTGATCAAAATAACACTATAAAAGAATCTCATGAAGAGAATCAAGATCTGATTACTCCTAATATTTCTGAAGATATGAGTGAACTTGAGACTCTACTGGTGATGGCATAAATTTGAATCGATCGAAATTATGGTGGATAATATTTTTGCATATAATATTGCAATGAATATTATGAAAGACAATGAGGATCAAGAACCTCTATCTGTCGAAGAATGTCGATGAAAATGTGATTGGCCAAAATGACAAGAGACAGTTCAATCAGAATTAAATTCACTCGCAAAACGCGAGGTCTTTGGACCAGTAGTCCAAACTCCTAATGGTGTAAAACCAGTTGATCATAAATGAGTCTTCGTGCGAAAAAGAAACGAGAGAAATGAAATTGTGAGCTACAAGGCACACTTTGTTGCACAAGAATTCACTCAAAGACCCAATGTCGACAATGAAGAAACATATTCACATGTTATGGATGCAATAACACTTCGATATCTCATCAGTTTAGCTGTACACGAGAATCTTGAAATACATCTTATGGATGTAGTTACAGCTTACCTTTACGGATCACTTGATAATGAAATTTATATGAAAGTCCTAGAATAATTGAAGATTCCTGAAGCATATCATTCAAAGTCTCGAGAAATGTACTCAATCAGTTTACAACGATCATTATATGGTCTAAAACAATCAGGACGAATATGGTATAAAAGCCTTAATGAGTACTTGATAAACGAAGGTTATACAAATGATGTCATTTGTCCATATATTTTTATTAAGAAAACAAATTTAGAGTTTGTTATACTTGTTGTTTATGTTGATGACATAAATCTTATTGGGACTCCAGAAGAGCTCCAAAAGGCAATTGAGTATCTAAAGAAAGAATTCGAAATGAAAGATCTTGGAATGACAAAACTTTGTCTTGGTCTGCAAATTGAACATTTAGAAAATGGAATCTTTATCCATCAATCTGCCTATATTGAGAAAGTTTTAAAATGATTTTACATGGACAATGCACATCCTTTAAGTACTCCAATGGTTGTTCGCTCACTTGAAGTGAGTAAAGACCTGTTCCGACCTCAAGGAGAAAATGAAGAGCTTCTTGGTCCTGAAGTACCTTATCTTAGTGCCAATGGTGCACTTATGTATCTTTCTAACGCTACAAGACCTGACATAGCGCTTTCTGTTAATTTACTTGCAAGATATAGTTTTTCTCCTACATGGAGGAATTAGAACGAAATTAAGCATATACTGAGATATTTAATGGGAATTATCGATATGGGTATGTTTTATGCTAACAAAGATAGTGCATATCTTGTTGGTTATGCAGATGCAAGTTACTTATCTGACCCACACAAAGCTCAGTCTCAAACGAGCTATCTGTTTACATGCGAATGTGCTGCTATATCATGACGATCTACAAAGTAGTCTATTATTGCCACTTCTTCAAATAATGATGAAATAATAGCTATTCATGAAGCAATTGGATAATATGTGTGGTTGAGATCAGTGATACATCTCATCAGAGGAAGATGCGGCTTGAAATGTGGTACACAAATACTCAGTCATATATGAGGACAATGTTGCATGTATAACCTAGTTAAAGGGAGGGTTCATAAGAGGAGATAGAACAAAACACATTTCACCAAAGTTATTCTTCACACATAATCTCCAGAAGAATGATGATATTGATGTGCGACAAATCCGTTCAAGTGACAATTCTGCAGATCTGTTCACCAAATTTTTGTCGACTTCAACTTTTGAGAAGATGGTAAATGAGATAGGAATGCGAAGACTCAGACATATGAATTGTGGTCTTCATCACGGGGAGTAAAATACGTGTTGTACTTTTTTTTTCTTAACCAAGATTTTATACCATTGGATTTTCCTGGTAAGATTTTTAACGAGGCAGCTTGTAACGTGTATTACTAGATGTGTACTCTTTTTCCTTAACTTGGATTTTTTCCACTGAGTTTTTTCTAGTAAGGTTTTAACAAGACACATTATCTATTAAATGAACATTCAAGGGGAGTGTTATAAATATAATGTATTATGGATGTCCATTTAAATACACAGTCATCTGGATAAACTTACAATCAAGCAGACAACTTGCAAGTAGCTCTAGCAGACAAGTTGCAAGTAGCTCTAGCAGGCAGCTTGCAAGTAGCTCTAGCAGACAAGTTGCAAGTAGCTCAAGCAAGCAGCTTGTCAGCAACTTCCTGAAAAGCCTTGCACCAGCTTCCTTAGGCTTACAATGAAACACACAATTTGCAAGTAGCTCAAGCAGATAGTTTGCAAGTAGCTCAAACAGGCAGCTTGCCATCAACCTTTTTAAAAGACTTGCAGCAGCTTCCTGAAAAGCCTCACAACTTTTTTTTTCTTATATAAATAGAAAGCAAATTCAGTTCATTGATATATTAATTTGAAATTGAATAATATATCAGTCTTTATCTATATTTGTCTCTAATATATTTACTTTATAATATTTATTTTATAACATCCATTATATTATAAGTAAAATAGAACAGGGGTTAGGATAATATTCGAATGGGGGACCAAAGTATATAGTATAATGTCTGAAAATAACAAAGTGGTGGGATGCGGTTTGTGTATCTCCATAGGCGGTTTCTTAATTCCGAACCAGCACTTGCCATTATAAAAGCGATGTGCGCATGATAACTACCCCTTTTTATTCCCCCTCTGATCATTCTGAATTTTCTTTCTGCTCCTCCGGGCCCTCACCCCCACAATTACCCCTCATACCATGAGTGTCCAATTTTCAGTTTAACTGATAAATCAAATAGAAAAAATGATATTGATTTAACAATTTTTAAATAATTTTATAATTTTTTTATCAGACTACCGGTTCGGATTTCAATTTTTATGTTTAATTAATGATTAAATCGATAAGTCAATAAGGTCTTATTAAATTAGAGAAACATTTTCTTA
This sequence comes from Anisodus acutangulus, assembly GCA_029783415.1. NCBI lineage: Eukaryota > Viridiplantae > Streptophyta > Magnoliopsida > Solanales > Solanaceae > Anisodus > Anisodus acutangulus. The sequence continues at coordinate 49,176,973 of CM056498.1, forward strand.
TCGGTTAAACCAAAATCTAATTGTTAAGAATCGCTAACCAACAAACCAAAAATCAATAACACATATCTTATTGAATTGGAAATCGATTTAGTATGTTTACAAATCTATAACCGATAAACCGAACTGATAATATACAAAATCGTACAGAACTGATCGATATGCACCCCTACGTCACACTATTCCTGGTGTTTGTTTGACGTTCATCCATAATCGAATGTCTTATGTTCGAGTTTTGCAAATGAAGATTTTTTTTTATAAGAAGCATTTTACTTTTGTAAAAGTCTAATTTAATGCGAATAAAAAGATTTGAATTTGAACATTGAAAATAGAACATCTTTCGGTAGTAGAACTTTACTCTTACATGTTCAATATGTGAATGATTGGCAGAATATGAGAATTTCTTTAATCCATTCTCAATATATTGGGCTCCTATATCAACTCGTTTCTGGTGACATTACGTCATTTGGACTGAAAATAATACAATCGTATATAAGATGAATCATTATTATGTTTTCAGTATCGTTGAATAAGCTGCAAACAAAATAACTTACTGTATATTTCCGACAACTTAAAATCTACTGGACGTAAATTCAATTTAGTTGGGTCTATATATGAACTTCGAATAACTCATGGTTGATAAAAAGTAGTGTTAGCTTCAAAAATTTAATGTTACCTTAGGTTATTATTCTATTTTTAATTACCTGTACTCTTATGAACATTGTTACTCAATTCGTCCTTCCACAATCCAAATCTAAGTGATCTCACCATAAATAAAAAGTAGTACTCATTTTTTGTCCTAAATATTGATCTCATCAGTCATCATTTAGGAAGGTCAAAAAGATTAATGCCAAGAACAAACTTTGTATGCTCAGAAAGTACTTGTACAAACTACAAAGTACTCCAACTACAAGTACATTGCAAATATTACAATTTAGAAATTAGTTTGGTTATCTTTCTCCAGGGAAAAAAAAGTATCTTAACTTGATTTTACCTATTGAAAAGTTTAAGGAGAAGAAATATTTTGCATGTAGTGCAAAAATATATGAGGTCGTCCATTTGGCAAGTTGATTTTTACCACAATGGAAACAAAATAAAGTTATATATACTAGAATTCTACAGTTGGCCATTTATTAATAATGGTCCGATTTGCTCGTTAAAAATTGTATTTTAAAGCTAATTAATTCTTTTGAAAAAAAAATTAAAATACAAGAAGATATCAAGTTGAAAAGAATAAAATGAAATTATGGTTTTGTTGTTATCGATATGGTTGAGTTCTATTTATTCTTAATTCGAGGTCTCGATTTGAATTTATTAAGTAAGATTTTTTATTTGTTGTTTTCCCTCATAACAAGTGACTTAAAGAAATCAAGTGAAGTAACTGCCCGAATACAAGCGAGCTAAGAGGTTTGAAGTCATCTCATTAATATTGAAGTATCCTAATATCATAAACACTTCAAAGAGTATGACACTAATATTTAGGGATGGTGGCCGGTAATCCAACTGAAAGCACATGAACTCGCTATACTAATGGCTCTCTATCGGCAACCTCAATTCCTACTTCAAATGATAGAACGATTTGAATGAGGCAGTATGTCGATCGCTCTATTGTCTAGGCAATATCGACCAAATCTAGCATGTTCCAATTTTATATTAGCTACTACCAAATAGTCTAGGAACGAGCTTTCACTCACTCTAAGGAAAAAATAACTTCTTCCGTTCTCTATTTCAGATCAATATATCAAGTGAAATCCTCCTCATTAGATGACCACCCTTTTTTAGATTTGATATATTCTTGTTGCCATGAATTAACCTCTGTTCCATGTGCTACTTACTACCTGTCAATCCTATTAAAAAGTCGTTGGGTCGGCATAGACCTTTTTTGACAAAAAATTATATAACATGTACGATTTTGGCTAAACGATTAATTATATAAAATATTTTATCCTTTGAATATCTATGTTGTGTGAACCCAAACTAATTAGATTAATGAGCTTTGAATACGGAATGATTAAAAAAAATCTCTTATAGGTTTAAATTATTTTGCTCATCTACGCTTTCTCCATACCCCACACCCTCTCTCTACCACCACCAAAAAATATAAAAAGAAAATGAATATGGAGTAAACTTTTATGCTAGCTTTTAAATTGACATCACATTTTCAAGTTGCTTTTAGGAAAAGGGCATGCGTAAAAAGAGACGTCACGTGCTTCCCACGGATTACCTAGAAAACAGAAAAGCCAGCAAAGTGAGGTGGTATAAAATCAATTTTATATTTGGCAGAAAGGTATAAAAATCAATTCTATATGATAGAAATAGAAGTGGTATTATCTTATTAATTTTAGTATGAAACGACATGGCTTAGCTTTTTGAAAAGCAAATACAGGAAAAAAGTTAAGAGTCAGTGTGACAATTATTTTGTAGTAGTATTTTTATATAGTCCGGTTAGGATCAATCTTTTTGATTCAATCATTGTATTTTATTAGCATGAAAAGATTGTTGGTATTTCTATGGTACTTTATAAAGCAGTACGGGAAGTAATAACTATTACAAATGTTCGAAAGGATAAATAAATGGTCAATCTTCAAAACTGCCGCATGTGTGTTGTGTCATGAATCTTGATCACCTTGCAAAGCCAATGTTGAGAACTGCCGCAAGTTTGTTGTGTCTTGAATCTTGATAACCTGAAATCAAGAAACAACTAAATCTGGATGGTTACAACGTTGTGTGTTGAGTCGAGGATAGCCCTCTATCCTTAAGACAAGATTGCCCCGTATATATACTTTTACGTTAGCGGGCAATAGTCTCCCAAGATAAAACAACACTTTAATCTCAACACTACAAAGCCAATAGGTTGAGCCTGTCGAAGAAAACAAATATGACTCGACTTGCTGAAGATATGAAAAAGGAAGGAAGAGATTCTATCTTCTCTTCTCGTTTATCTCTGTGTATATAGTGTGTCTCTGTTGTGTATATCTTGTGTATATGTGAGGGTTTACTCGGTGTTTTCCAGTCACGAATTGCACAGATTTTTGCCACTGTTTTGGGCCATGATTTGACCCTTTGTTTGTGCCCTTTTGTGACCGAAAAACGCCGTTTTCGTGTGTTTTCGATGGTGTTTTGCGTGCGTTTTCACTGTTGTGCAGCGTATTTTTCTATTTTTTGGCCTGTAACTTGCTCTGCTTTGAGCCAAATGAAGCTCAATATATAGCAAGGAGAGAAGGGTCTAGTTTAATCACAAAACATGGTATTAATGGCCATTAGGAGGGCATTAAACAAACAAGTAATGGCTGAAATAGCCATTGAAAGGCGCCTAATCGCCAAAGTAATGGGCTGTTAATGGAGAGTTAATCACCAAGTAATGGCTGGTTAATGCTCCAAAACGCAGATCAACGAGGCGAAAAAGTCTCCGAAATTGGGACCAAATCAGAATATTGAAACTTCAGGGACCAAATCAGTACATATGAAAGAATTACGTCCAAACTGTACATATGAAACTTCAGGATCAAATCAGTACATCCGCAGAGTTCTCTGGTCCAAAAGATAATATTAGATGACCCACACTGAGTGAACTGAACCCGTGAACGTGAACCCTAATCGACGGGCGGCGGCGTGCGTGTGGGCTTAGCCTTGAACCCAAGCACATCTAGGTCTTCCCTCCTTTAAACACATGGGATACCCCTTGGGGTCCCAAACCCTTTACCAATTAAAGACTTATATAGAGAGCAATTCTTCCTATTCCCACCGATGTGGTAGATTTGTCCCACACCACATTTCCATGTCTCAAACACTTTACTTTGTGGACCAATATCTCTTTCATTTCTTAACGAAATTAGACGATTCTTGGCCCTACGGTCATCTACTCACTTCGTAGATCATGCATGTGTAAAGGGACGAGGTCTCCAACATACGGAACACTAGTGTTTAATTCATCAAAGATGGGTGGACGCATCTCCCCGCCAAATGCTAATTTCCAACAAGGATTTACTTATTGATAGAGGATATATTAATATTCTTCATATATTCTGTAATTATTATTTTAGTATAATTATGTAAAGTAGAGATCTTTTTTCAATCAGGTTTAGAGATCCTTCTTCAATTATGTTTTACAATTGTAAACACCTATATATATTGCATTAATGAGAAACTTTCGACCAATGAAAATTATAATATTCTACATGATATCAAGAGTCAAACCAAATTTGAGTATACACCGACAAACTTGTTTGGATAAAATATCCTCTCTAGCAATATCCGTCTTCTTCATCTATCTCTCCTCCTCTTAAAATCTCTCAGAAATAAGGCCATGCTATCAGAATATGAAAAAGGACGGCAACCAACAAATAACAACCAAAAGCTTTATCCGATGATCTTTTTTACTCTATCCATTAAAAAAAAAAATTCTTGCTCTAATAGGGAAATCAATTCCCCTGTTATAATTTGATTTATTCCTTCAACAACATCTTTCTCTCTCCAATCAACGGATTCCGGCAATTTTTCGCCGCCCTGAAAAGTGTATCGCTCGCTTTTAGGATTCTTCTACAACCTCATCTTTCTATCTAATCTACCATCCACAAACATGTCACAATATTCCTCGTTGCAACCCAACATCCTGGGCCCACCTCCAGACCCACAGTACACGGGTCACCAGCACTAGGCCAACTTCTCCACGACCCAACAGCATGCCTACGATCCTATGACCCCTGCCAAACTGAATCAGGCTTACAACACTATGAATCTCCAGCAGCCCGACGACGCATGATACATGGATACAGGTGCCACATCCCACCTCACTTGCGACTCTGGTAATCTACCTCACCTATCTAATTTGAACAATCCTCAATTTATTTTGGTCGACAATGGTAATCGCATTCCACTTCAAGGCTACGACACCACTCAAACACAACCACCTCGCCCACTCTTTACCCTAAAAAATGTCCTATATGCTCCTAACATCATTAAAAACTTAATACATGTTAGGAAATTTGCTAGCGACAATTCCGTATCTATTGAGTTTGACCCTTTTAATTTTTCTGTGAAAGACCTACGTACGGGGACAACTCTTATGAGATGTAATAGTGTGAGGACCTATATCCTTTCTCATCCAATTCTGCCGCAAGTGTCAATCCACCTACCTCCCTAGCTGAAATCTCTCCATTAACTTGGCACAATAGATTTGGACATCCGGAGCACCATTTTTTTTTAACTTTTTTAGAAATCACAATTTAATTCAATGTAATAAAGGAAAATTTGTCCAGAATTGATATTCTTGTCCTCTACGAAAGCATGTTAGATTTCTGTTTACCGCATCTTTAAGTGTTACTTTTTCTCCTTTTGACATCATACATGCGAATTTATGGACATCTCCCATTACTAGCAAATTGGGTCATAAATATTATTTGGTATTACTAGATGACTTCTCTCACTTTCTTTGGATCTATCCGCTCAAATATAAGTCTCAAGTTTACTCCACATTTCTTGAATTTCGAACATATGTTAAAACACAGTTTGAAAAGACCAAAAAATTATTTCAATGTGACAATGATCGTGAATTTAACCATTCACATCCCTTTTGGAAGAACATTCTTATTCTAGAACCATCAATTAGTAGTAAGTTGATATTCTAGTATCAAATGCAACTTTAGAGAAAGGAACAAGAAAATATGAATATTCCGGGAATATAAGTAGTTTAATGTTTGAAGAAGATTAGTGTAGAAGATTAAAGTGAAGTTTGAGAACTAATATACATTGACAAATTTAAACTTATACCATTTAGGTTCTCATTTTAGAGAATATGGTTATATGCATCATAGACTGTACATAGTATTGTGACTTTTATTTTGGGCTAAATCAGCTCAAAAACACTTTTAATTTACTATAATACTATTTGGTTTCAGCCAATTTAGCACGATTTTGTTAAAAGGGCCTCATATCATTAATTAAAAGTAGCACTATAATATGATTTTTAATTAAAAAAATCAATTTACAATGCGGGCTTCTTTGCAGAAGATAATAGATCAAAGAAGTATCAAAATTGGTAAGACTTTGAGGCCTGTAAATGCTATCAAGAACTATTTACCCCCACTCATAATGGCAAGTATTCTAATTATGCAATTAGCAAATATGAAGAGTTTCCTAATACTCTCATTCTAAGTCTGGGAATTCACTTTTTAGATTTGGAAATACTGCAAGCTAATTTGCTCCTAAATTTTTTCAATTAGTATTTCTATTTATAGACCAACCAAGACATCCATTCATGACCTACTAAATGGACTCATTCTTTCATGAAATATCACAGTATTCCAAATAACACCTTTCATGAAAGAACATAAAGAACACAACCATTTTAGAAAAGGTATGGACTAACAACAGTACCAACACAAAGATCTCTCTCTTTAATTAAGCATCACACAATCCATAACCAAAATTCACGTGTACCACCAACATCATTAGAGTATTTATGATCATCAAAGTCCATGAACTTCTCCTTGTGCGTAGTAAATTGGCATGCTCCACGCCATCACTCATTAGGATTTCGGGATTTGTTTTTAGATTTTGTGTGAGAAATTATGGAAGAAATATATTATTAAATTGTTGTATCTATATGATTACACTGAACTCTATTTATAGACACTCCATTATAATTTTTTCCCTACATGAATAATATATATTAAATCCTATTCCTAATCTACATTACAATCATTTTTCTAGTAGGACACTATATATGAAATCCTTTGTTCTAACACTCCGCCTCAAGCTGGTGCGTACAAGTCATATGTACCGAGCTTGTTACAGATGTAATCAATACGAGGACCAGTGAGGGACTTAGTGAAAATATCTGCAAGCTGATCGCTCGACTTCACAAATATTGTAATAATATCACCGGAGAGTATACCTGATCTGGATTGAGCAACCTCAATACCTAGAAAATACTTCAGTCTGCTGAAACCTTTAGTACGAGTCATGCCAAACTCCTGAATTATTGTGCTGAATTTCCCAAATCAGGCTCTGTGAGAGTGTTTCAGACCATAAAGTGATAGACACAATTGGGTTAGACTCCCCCTGAGTAACAAAAGCAGGTGGTTGCTCCATATAAACTTCCTCCTCAAGGTTACCATGGAGAGATTAACATACTTCACGAATATGTCCAACCCTATTACAATAACTACACCTAGGTCGAGATCTTCCAAGACAACCTCGTCCTTGTCGCTTTTTCATGAACTGTGATGTGCGATTTTCTGATCTCATCCTTAAGGGTTTTGAAGTAATCATATGACTTGAATTTCCAATTCCCATATTTTTGGAGTTTAACATATCAAAACCGAAAGATGTAGCGAAATCTGACTTGAAAGATGGATGAAATCTGACGAACATAACCCAAGAAGAAAATCACCGAGATCTGGTCGGAAAAAGGTGCATGCGCGGCGCGTGGATCTGATGCGCTAGCCGGAGTTGTCACTTCGAGCGGCACATGGTGGCGCGTGAGTAGGTATTTATTGGACCCGCTGAATGGGTTTTGGTCGGAAGAGACTGATCTACCTCGTGGTGGTGTTGGAATTTGTGCAACACTACCCGAAAGTAATTTTGTAGCGGACAACTATGTTGTCACCGAAAATATTGCACAGTGACTGATTTGCTTTCTTGTAAATTGTTGGAGATTTGCACAATAATTAGTCTCTCACTAGCTTGAACCTGATTTACTTTCTTACTAATGCTCTGAAAGAGAAGGACGCAAAACAATCGCCAAAATTGAGGCATGGGACTGTGATGGTATTTCGTGGGTAGGATCGGAATGATGACACGATCCTAGGGGACGCAAAAAGGTCGCAGAAATTAAGGCACGGGACTGTGATGGTATTTTGTGGGTAGGATCAGAATGATGACACGACCCTACGGGATGAAATAGTCTCCAGAATTGAGGCACGAGACTGTAATGGTATTTTGTGGGTAGGATTGCAATGATGGCACGACCCTACGGAAAAAGAAATTATACCGGAAAAGTTGTCGAACCTCGAAGAAAGTGGTATGGGTCCGCTCGAAATCTCTACGCAATACTGACAGTAAAAATAATTCTTAAAAGAATGTCCCGAGACAACGTGGATTCGCCGGAATCCTAGTTCCGACGATCGGAATTTGATAACTGTTCACGTCAAAATTATTATTCATGTCGAAAAAACATTGTTCATGCGACATTGTTTGCGAGACACTGTTCATGCGACACTGTTCACGCCTACTTTTTTTTAGAGAATATTTTATTTATAAATATCTGAAAGTTTTCTACAATCTTCACTCTACCATTATCTATAGCCAGACGGGCGACACACATTTTCTAGTGCCGCCCGCCGGCAGTGGAAGCGCTTTGATTCTCTACCAAAATCGTAGAAGCTCTGATACCATGTAAGAAATTATGAGAGAAAATATATTATTGAATTGTTGTATCTACATGATTACACTGAGCTCTATTTATAGACACTCCATTACAATCTTTTTCCTACTAGGATACTATATATTAAATCCTAATCCTAATCTACATTACAATCATTTTCCTAGTAGGACAATATATATGAAATCCTCTATTCTAACATTTTTCATGGGCAACATGAGTCATGAGAGCTACCTCTGTCATCTCCATTCGTTCAATCGATGATTCTGAAAACAATTTGTTGGGCTAATCTATCTACAAGACGCTTAACATAATGTAATACTATCTCCTTTAAACTAAACACATACGAATTTTCCAAAAATGATTCATACTATTAAGGTATTTCTAAGCCTGTGAGATTTTGATCGTATGTCCAACGATTTATACATAGAAAGGAGTGTTTCAATTGATGAAGCTTTTTACCAAATCACCTTTTTTAGACTTACTAAAGAACTAATCCAACCAATTTGTCGGCTAATAGTGTGCCTTTCAATCACACAAATTTCACATTAAATGCAGCCCCTTTTATGGTTCAAAGTTTGTGAGTTTACATTATGAATCCTCTTTTCTCCAAGTGTATAGGTAAAAGATCCGGTCTAAGAGAGTAAAGTTTAAGCAATGGTTTCTTTTTATCTTATATATCTTTGGTCATCCATGTTATCTGATTTGTACTATATATTCCAACTTCTTTCCTTTTTATGTTAGTACTTGTTTTTCAAATTATAATAGGATGGATCATCGAAGAATATGATGGATTAGTTGAGATTACTTTACATTTAACTAGAGTAATTTTCTTTTATAACAATGTTGGTGTTCGAACTAACACTATTATATCGGGTAAGTCTACACTAATATTTGAATAAATGTGAAGAAACTAAGTGTTTCGCTTCTGCTGGAATTTGAACTTGGACTTCATGGTACTCAACCTACTTCATTGATCACTAGGCCACACCCTTGAGTGTTCCTTAACCAGAGTTACGAAATACGGGATCCGAAAATGAAGAACCTTTTAGTAGGTAGCTTTTTACCCCTTAGAAGTCTTCCTTGGTATGCTTCGAATAAGTCAGACTATTGGATTTCAAATACCTAAAAATAAAGTCTGAAAAAGAATTATAATGATGGATGTAAAATATCAATGAAGGTGTGGGAGATACGGGTGTTTGAGAGGCATTTAGTTCTTGGTTCGACCACTGGGAATACAAAAGTTTTTAGTAAGAGACGCTTTATTTACTAGTGGGATGACACGAATTTGAAAGAGTCGGATCAGTGGATTGCGAATATCGAATAATTGACAAAAATAGGGGTATCTAGTTTGACCAATCCATTAGCAGATCATGGCGAATACACAGACATTACATAAAGTTTCAGCTCTTGTCCATGCCGTCCTTTTATTGATTTGATTTCCAAGAGGGGCTAAGAATTCAACAAATTAGTTGACAAAGTTATATATGCTATGATTGGAACGTCTTCTTTTCTTTGAAATTGATATACAGTCAAAATCTATAAATGAATATTCTTGGGACCTGAAAATTATTATCTTATATGATGTTATTAATTTATCGATAAATGAATATTTTATTAATTTATTGATAAATTAATAAGAATAATTTTTATTTTGTACATTATATTTCTCAAATTAAATAATTTTTGTTTGGTAACTAAGAAAAGAAAATAAACAAACAATTAATTAATGATGGTGTATCTAAGTTTATTAATCTTGTCAAAAAGAAGTTTATTAATCTTGGATTGACGTGATTCAAAATAGAATGCATGTACATTAGAATATGAAGTGTTGTGAATTGTTTCAAGTACACAATATAGAGTTTATAAATAGACACATGTACTTTAACTTCATATACCAAGATATAAAAATTCATATATTATATCTTCTCTTCCATGGCTACTCATTTGAAAGGTATAAAAAATTTACGCTAACTGATAAGATGAGAAAAACATTATGTGCCGAATGTAGTTTATACCCTACAAAAAGTTAAAGATGAAATTGAGTTCAGTTTGCATGAAAAGAAGAACCAATTGACCATAGATACATATTTTAGGAAAGCATAAAATTTGAAATAAAAATTGTTTAGGAAGTGCTTTATTTTATGAATTATATATGTAATTTCATACGTATTTAATGAATTATTATTTTATATTTTCAGTAGGTCTCAAGGAATTTTTTTAAAATTATTATCTTATGCATTTATCGAGGTTATTATTTTATCACATTGACCCAAGTCGGGACCGGAGAAAATTATTATTTAATCGAAGTTATTAATTTATCAAATATTCATTTATCGAGGTTTTACTGTAATGGGTTGAAAGCTTGAATTCAACTCCATCCTCTAAACAAGACTTGTTTTTATTTAAACCTCAATCCCAAAAACATTAAGCCAAGTTCAAATTACTTCCAAGATTTCAAAGTAAAAAAATCTAACTCATGCTTGTAAGTGTGTATATATATCATACTATACTAAAAATGGGAAGACCTAAGTTATAAAGTTGAATTACCCAAATGTCCATTAGAAGTTGAATGACATTTTTATCCCTCATCTAAACACTATTTCAATACTATTTTAGTACCAAATAGTAAATTTACCTAGCAATAAATGATAAATCAATCAATTAAATGGGATGTTCCATGTACCTGCCAATTGCATTTAGTGTAGTCTGTTCAATTTCTTGGAATTATTTTCATCTTCCGTTACCTATCATGTATATTCATTGTTTTGAAGATGCATTCATCTTCTTGCAATATCTATATAACTTCTGGTTGATTTGTAACGAAATGAATAAGCTAACAAAACTCCTCTTTTTTACTTTACTTTGATAAATTAATTATGATCTTTCCCGTTGACATGATTAGAAATTTGGCATGCCCCTTTTGCTTATTAATTCACATGTTTAGTTTATCCAAAAAGTTATGTGTGTTTATATAAAATTATTTTCTTTAGTTTTGTATATTATACTTTCTGTATACACACAAGAATTGCATATAACATCTCTTTTAATTGTTTATGCAGAATATGAGAAAAAACAACGAATGAAATTCACGTAATCTGACAATTCAATTTCTGGTAAGTTTGAGTGTTTTCATATTTTGTTTCAGTTCGGAAGTCAAATCATTTGATGCTCATGTATTCTTCTTAGATAACGGCAATGAATGGTGGCCTCTAAAGAAGTAAAATGATATTTTTTTGTTTTATGTAAATGAATTTCTTTTTTTAATATTTGATTCGTCTCAGAAAATATTTGAGAGTTGAATATATACAACATATGTTACTATATCTTCTTTCTTGTATAAACAGGGAACAAGACTTTGCTTTTTGTTTGATTTTCAATGCTTACGTTTCTATACTTCGATTGAGTGCTTTATGAAAATAATATTTATTTTGACACTAAAATTAAACAATTAAATAGAGTACATTGCTTTGAATTTTGTAATTCTTTAAGCAGTATGACAATTTTAATTCTTGCAAAACATATATCTGATGAAATATATCAATATCGACCTATATCACTATTTCAATTTGAAATTTTCTTTTGAACTCATTTGAATGCTTCAATCTACTTCTCCTCAATTTTTAAAGTTAGGAATTACCTACATACTCACGTCCCCAAAGGAAATGTTGGAATTCAAAACATGCGGCTCAACATTTTAACTATTGAGTGAGAAATACCATATTTATTTTTCACGATATACGATTGAAAATCCAATATAATGTTATTACAACTTAATTGAGATTTTTATTTTGTTGTTATAATGAACATACTCCACAGAAAGAGGCGGAGTCAAAATGCTTACTTCAACAATTAGTAAGAATAAAATTGTTGAATGCTACTTTAACATATATGAACACCAATTATCAATTTGACCTTGTAGTTTTCTCCCTTTCAATTTTATTTTGAATCTCATTGATATATTCTAATAAGTCTTATGCTTTAAAAGTATGTATACATTAACCACTAGGGGATACTAGTATATATATATTGCAAATTTGGTATTTTATTTTTGTTAAGTGGATAATAATAGCATAATATAATGCAAAATTCTCAAAAAAGTGGGAGCATTGCTCTTTGTTGGTTCAGTAGTTATGTCAACTGCATTAAGGCTACTTTCTGAAATATGTCTAATAAAAGTAGTTTCTAAAATATTTTTCCAAACTGCATTATTAGCAAACACCAGAGGAACTATCAAAATTTTGCTAGATTCCCCGGTGACTGCATCAAAGACCTACATTAACAGATTAACGCACGAGTAAATTTAGTATTCATTTTTAGCATATTATTACCTCTGATCAGTATAAAATTATTTTGATGGGAGTAAAGTTATATTGAACAATAACCTTTAATCCCTGTAAAATAGTTATTAATTCAGTGAGAGTATGAATAGCAAATTTGATATTATGGGATTCAACATGTTATGTCTCTCCTTTTATCAAAATTGTGAAATGACCAAACATTTAGGGAAATTTCAACAAACAAGAATGATTGTATGCAAAGCAACATGTTAAAAAAGATGTACATAAAGAAGTGTAATTTGTTGAGAGAATGTCCCAAATTGACATGACATATTACAAAGATTGACTATAATAGGGACAATATGAGTTCTATTTCTATGTTGTACAATCAATGTTTTATGATGAGCATTGGGCAAAGTCAAACATAAGGTTTTGTATTTTTGTTTCTTTTTTCTTTTACAATCTTAGCTTTAGCTTTTTAGATAGATTGATGGGATTAACATTCTTCCACTTTGTTCCCCTTCTTTTTCTTTTTCCCTAATTTTTTTTTTTTTTTTTTTGTAATTGTTGATAGTTCCTAATGGGTGGAGGGTTCCCATCTTTACTTTTGCCAAGGCCCAAGAGCCATTCCTTTTCTCATAGGAAAGGAATAAAATCCAGTGCTTCCTTAATTCCTTTTTGGGCCCCACTATGGTCCAATAAAAGTCCCCACCTTTAAGTGGGCCCATTATGTCTGGGCCTAAAATGGGCCCTCTTGACGGAAATATTGCGTGAATCAATAGAATGCTGAGTTGGGTTGGTGTCGTTGAAGTGCAGATTTGGGTCCACCATTTACACATGGATATGACATGCGCCTCTCTCTCTCTCACTTTTTTTTTATATCTAACTAACCGCTTACGCTAGACTATTCCTGGAGATAGTAGTCCCAATCCTTCAGCACTACTACCAGTAAATCGCGGGATGTGCCTGAATGACCAGGGTTTGAGAACAGAGCAACTGATTTCGTACCCCATAAGAGATCAAATTGCTCACACTAAGGTTCGAACTCATGCTGCAGGCCTCCAACTGGATTTTAAGTTCCACATCCAGTTATACCCGGGGACTATGACATGCGGCTCTCTCTCTCTTTTTCTTTTTACCTTTACTTGCTTATCACACTTATATAGTGGTAACACTCATATAAGAGTATATACTTTTTCACATCATTTTATTTTCTTCTCCCATCTTCATAGTAAAAATTTCACGAAATATCTTATTTAGACACACAATTCAATTTGTATTCAATTTTTAAATTTTTAAACATGTTTATCTAAAATTTTATACAACTGAAGTTCATGCATTTCTACTTAAAGTTCAAGCTCCGAAGTGGATAGACTTGTAAATATTTATGCACTTTGAGTATGACTTATATTGAGATCTCAAAATTGCCTATCTATGAACTTAGGCAATTTTCATAAGCAATTCATTTTGATAGAAATAACATTCACCAACTACTTTTTGATCATGTTTTTTTTAAAAAATAATTATTGTCATTGAATTTTAAATTTCACAAATAAAAATTTATGATAACCTAAAATTTTACCTGTAACATTTGGAATTCAATAATAATAGTAACTATTTTTGAACTATAGGAACTGAAAAATAACCATAAAGCTTTAGTCCACTAACCGTTAAATATGGGCTATGGGGTAATGAGATCAAGGAAGGATCTATTGTTAGAAAATTTATCATCTGTCCCTTATTGACTTATTGTTATATTAATAAGGATTTCTAAAGGAGCTTATAACAATTTTATATTATTTTCCATCACGGCGTTGAAGTTTTAAATTGTATGCTTAAATTCTTTAAGTGGTAAACTTTTACAATCTCTTTTTTCACCATCATTATTCTTCATATATTTTTATCGTTCTAGGATTCTCTTTATAAAAATTGTTGAGCTTATTCTTTTTCCCTCTGTTCAAGACTCATTCTTTAGCTTGTTGAATGTGTTTTATCTAAGTATCTAACCTTCTCAATTTTCAGATTTGCTTGTCAATACACTACAAATAAAATTTAAAAATAATTAAATTCACATGTAAATCGGAGTTACATATATGTGTTAAAAGGTGTTGAGAATATATCACTTGTCCCTTATCAATTGTGTGAAAGTTTGCAAAAGCGAATTTATAAAGATTCTAAGCTGCCTACTCATTGGTTTTTAAAAATTTAAATTGAAATACTCAAATCTTTCCCCCTTTTTATCAAATTTGAATCTTTTACACTTATGGTGATGAGGTGTAATTTCAATCATTATACTGTATCCCATTGGTTTTGAGATCCATGAGGGAAAAAACATTTTGTAGTGTTTCATGTTGTGTTACCAAAGATATTCCCTTGACAGACGTCACTCTATTGGAGGCTGCTGCTATATTAGAACCCTTGTATAGCAATCATAAAAATAGTTACAACAACGTTTAAATGAAGAACATATTAATCAATTTTTCCCATAAACTAATTGAATTCAACTCGCTTAAGGGTTAGGTAAAAGTGAAGTACACGCTCTCTAATCCCATGCACCGGAAACCCTAAACCTAACAAAAGTAGCCATCGACATGGCCACGATGGATGGCAGGCCAGCCTCCTACGGGGATTGGTCAGCCTCTGAACTTTGCTTCCACATCAGAATTTCCTTTATTGAGTCAGAATACAAACTAATTGACAATTGTGGAGAATATATCTCAAAAACCTGTTCTAATGAAGGATATTATGCAACATTCTGTTAAAGTTTATCCTATTGAGCAGAAGCCTATTACGTATGTGAATGGGGTGCCAAGAGTACAATGGACGGAGGAAAGAAGTATCTCGGATGAATGCTATTGAGGAGCTACAATATGCTGTTATAGGCAAATTTTCATATAGATGGCCGGAGATTGATGAACTAAGAAAGGTGCCTTCACAGTGTGGTATTAAGGGAGAATATAAGATTGGAGTATTTAGATTTCGACATGTATTGATAAGACTTTCTTTAATGGAGGATTTTATAAATCTCACATCAAAAGGATCGTACTCTATCAATTCAAAAGATGAACACTACTATCAAATGCGGCCTTTAATCTAAACCTGGCTAGTGGGCCGGGATGGCCCGGTCTCGCCCTGAACTCGAGTAGTAGTAAAAAAAAAAATCGGTATCGGGACTCGAACCGGGACGGGACAATGTTTCGTCCCGACCCGTTCCGGCCCGCCCCAGTCCCGCCAATCCCGCCCGTAACCCCCCATTTGCAAAAAATAACCGTTGCACCAACGACCATTTTAGATTTTGGCCGTTGTGCAACGGCCATTTTTGGCCTCCCCCTCCCCCAACCCCCCCTACCCCTTAATATTTATTTTTAACCCATAAGTTATTATATTTACACTTTAACCAAATTATAAATAAATCCCGATCCCGATCCGACCCGTCCCCCCAAATCTCGGCCCCTTATTCGGTGGGATGTGGGACGGGACGGGACCTCTTCCCGTCCTGCCTATCTCGGCCCGCCGGAGCTCGTCTCCGACCCTCTCCCGTCTCCGCTTCCGACTCGCCCGCACTTATTTCGCCTCGCCGGTTGGGACAAATTTCTACCCTATCTTTGCTCCACCAACCTCCTAATAAGATGAATGACTTCTGTGGTCGAACGCCCCATCATGAATCCAAATTGGTTCTCAGAAATAGACACGTTTTTTCTCACCCTCATCTCCACGACCCTTTCCCAAATTTTCATAGTGTGGCTTAGCAACTTAATACCCCTATAGTTGTTGCAACTATGGATATCCCCTTTGTTCTTGTACAAAGGAATCATTGTACTCCACCTTCATTCTTCGGGCATTCTCGCCGTCTTAAAAATGTCGTTAAACAACTCAGTCAGCTACTCCAAACCTGCCCTGCCTGCGCTCTTCCAAATTCAACTAGGATCTCATCGAGCCCGGTCTCTCGTTTCCTGCGCATCCTGGGAACAACACCCTTAACCTCCTCAACCTTAATGCTTCTACAATACCCAAAATCCCGGTACCTACCAGATTGCTCCAGATCTCCCAACACAATATTTTTGTCTTCTTCTTCGTTCAAGAGTTTATGGAAGTAGGACTGCCATCTCCGCCTAATATGCACGTCCTCCACCAGTACTTTGTTGTCCTCGTCCTTGATGCACCTCACGTGATCCAAGTCACGGACCCTCCTCTCCCTCGCCTTGGCTAGTTTGTACAACTTCTTATCCCCGCCTTTTCCCTCTAATTCCACATACAGGCATTCAAAAGCCGCCGTTTTTGCCGTCGTAACCTTTAGCTTTGCCTCCTTCCTCGCCATCTTATACAATTCCTTATTCGTCCACTTCTCCACCTCATCCTTACTTTCTACCCATTTCGCATACACCACTTTTTTCGCTTCCACCTTCTCTTGAACATTACCATTCCACCACCAGTCCCCTCGATGCCTACCACGGCTACCCCGCTAGACTCCTAGCACTTCTCTAGGCACCACAGCCACCTCATCATTGCTTCTTTGTTCTGTGCAGATCCAATATACTGAGCTCTTCCAAATGTTTCTGAAGAAAAAATCATCATTTTAACACTAGGTAAAATTGTGTCAAATACTTGGCTTTTTATTGTCAGGCGATATTATTCAGTCATTGAATTTATGTTTGTCCAACTTTCCCTTTGATTACTTAAGTTAATGTGTTAAGGCTCTAAAGTTATGCATGATTTTGAAAAGAATTCTACATGACTTATAGTAATGTACCAACTGCCAATAAGATTGGAATAGTTATTTGTGAGTAACCTGTTTTTGGCCTTAGCTAATTTTGGCCAGGTTTAGGTCCTGATGCGTGTCTTTAACTCGAATTACACTAAATGCTAGTTTCAGTCAGTTTAACCATTTTGTAATGTGCATGCTTTATTATTATGAATCAAGAACTCATAATTGAATGTTTCCCCCAAGGAGTTTAATGCCTAGTCTAATTCACTCATGCGTGAAATGTACCATCTTTATTGAATTCAAATTTTCCTACAACTTACTGTTTTTATGCCATTTGCTACAGTATGTTTCCCTCTCCAAAATAGTTTGAGGGAGGTTAAGATTAAAAGGTCAAATCCTTGACCATCGTGGCTCCAATTTTATTAAAACCTGTGGCTAGTTGGCTCCATTTAAAAATTCTTATTGTCCAGCAAGTAGGATAAGTGCATAGCATATCCATTTGATTGTTAGTAATAATTAAGACTTATTTGAGCACTCTTGAGCTTGACATCTAGTTAATGTTAAGAATTAGCAACTTTAATCTAAATATGTTTATTAGAAATATTTGTTTAACTTGTCTTTCCTTTTTCTTCACTAAGTCACAAAGCATGAAAACTTGCGCAAATTTCGAAGGGTGCCTCACACCTTTCCTTCAATATAATTTAAACATTTACCTAGGTCTTTAGGTCTCGCAGAGTTTGATGGAGTTAAGCATGCAAATCAGTAGTAATATAGGTGCCCTAACACACCTAGTTAACTAGTTAGGTGGCGACTCCAATTTTACCTTTGGAATTATCAATGTCGAGCTTTATCTTAAACCTAACCTTTAAAATGGGGCACGACAACATCTATTTCATGGTGTGTATTGGACTTAGATGGCTTACTGAATAATCCGTTGTATCTTGAATAATCATATCACGTGCTATTGACATGAAGGTGAATTCTGAGCTGAATAAAGAGGTCTATGAGTAGGTCCAAATCAGCATTATATGACAGTAGAGAACCATGAACATCCCTACTAGGTGACTCCAAAAGGTGGCCACTTAAAGTCATAGACTTCCCCAACGACATCCATTTTAAAAGAAACAAACTATATAACCCTTTTCTTTTTGTTGGTGTAAATATACAATTAGGTTTGCGTAACATTAATTTTACACATCTAATTGCATAGATTAAGGTGATAATGATTTTTCTTACCTTGATAAAGTTAGTGGAGAGGTCCATGTCTGCAAAATCAATTTACTGTCGGTTTGTGAATATTTGAACTTTAAGAGACTTGTTTGAGATTTTCTGTCCTCTATATTCATTGTTAAACTTTTACTTAGTTACAATGCCCTATACAACTTCTAATGGTTAAACTAAATTCTGTCTAGCGTTGTGTAAATTATAACTACTTGCCTCATGTCATTTTGTTTGCCAGCTATGTTTGCTTTTTAAAATTTTATAGGCAGACAGTCTATGCAGGTTCTTGGAGTTTTGCAGTGATTATCAGTTACTCTTCTCTACTGATTAATGTTTGGGTATATATTGATTAGTTATGTGGATCGCCATTGGCAGGTTTATTCAGATTTCAATTTTGGGCTAATGTGTGCATATTAAAAGTTCAATTCCTTTTTGTGTATGAATTACCTGTAAGTTCTTTGATCATTGCTTTTGCTACTACTATGCTTTTACTTTCATTTACTCACATTGCTGATAGCATTTGTTCTTGTTTCACACAAGGGAAAAGCATGAAAGATGCAGTGATTGGGTGTAGCTTGTTTGTCACTTGCTGCTAAGATGGAGGAAACTGAAGAAGTTTGTGGGAGTTAGTGGAAAGTTTATGTCCATTATGCTTCTTCTTGTTAGGGATTGTTTGAAGTTTACATTTGTATAAGCCAAAATAGAGGAACTGACGAATTGGGATACTTTATTTCTTTTATAATTAACTATCAACTTTATATAGAAATTGATTATTTTGCAATTTTTTTTGATATATTATATGTGAATGACTGAATGCAGTTGAAAAGATGAGTTAGCATTTGGTTCCTATATCTAATTGACTGGATATTTAACGACTGAATTGCCAAATAGTTAAATGAGAATTAGCGAAGGGAAAATCAATCACTAAAAGGAAATATAAGGACCAGAATTCTTGTTGTAGCTACAGGATCTTTAACGACCGGATTTTTCCGGTCATTATAGACTTTTACGTTTGAATTTGAATTTGAACTTTTAACGACTGAATTTCCTCTCGCTAAAGGTCATTTTTCTTGATTGTGTGATTGTGTGATGTGTGATGTGTGATGTGTGAGGATCACGAAGGGACTTGCCGTAATCATTCAGGAGCAGAACTTTTGGTCCGAAAATTGATTAGGGCCGGATACAATTGGATTCAGATGGAAGAAGACGCGAAGAACTTCATCCGAAAATGCAATGAGTGTCAAAGGCATGCTCCTATGATTCACCAACCGGCGAAATTAATGCATCCGGTTTGTCTCCATGACCATTCATGAAATGAGAGATGGACATCGTGGGGCCACTCCCATGGACACCCGGAAAGGTATGTTTTATCTTATTTATGACTGATTATTTTTCTAAGTGGGTTAAAGCGAAGGCATTCAAGGAAGTCAAATAAAAACAAGTAATTGATTTTATATGAGACCATATCATTTGCCGGTTCGGCATACCGACGGAGATCACTTGCGATAATGGGCAACATTTCGTTGGAAAGAATGTGAATGACTTCCTCGAAGGGTTGAAAATTAAGCAGATTGTGTCGACTCCGTACCACCCAAGTGCAAACGGGCAAGCGGAGTCAACAAATAAGACAATTATTCAGAATCTGAGGAAAAGATTGAAGGAGTCAAAAGGCAAATGAAAAGAAACTTATACCGGATGTGTTGTGGGTGTTGACACCCAATTTTGTCCCATCTTTTATGATTTTATTCGTAATTTTTAATATTTTGACACTTTTAAAATAATTTTAAAATATAGGCATATATGTGTGTATCTTCGTATTATTATTATTATTATATATTTTATATCATTTGCATTTTATAATAATCATAAGTTTTATCCGAAAATTCTATGTTAGTTTATTCTCAAAATTGAATGGCATTTCCTTTTTTTAAGCATTAATCATTTCGTAAATATTATATTTTTATTATCACATCGTTATGTTATTTTAAATAATTCACATCTTTTACAAAAAATATATTTTTAATATTAAACCAATCTTATATATTTTTTAAATCCATAACCCATTTTTATTTCCTAACCCAAAACAAATTCTACCCAAACAAAATTCACAAGCCCAAACTCCCCCAATTAAATTCCTTATACCCAAACCCAATACAAATTCTACCCAAACGCCCAAGCCCAATCCCCAATTAAATTCCCATATACCCAAATCCAAAACAATTAAATTCCCTTACCACCAAAATCGGACCAAGCCCAATTCCTACAATCCAACAACCCACACAAAACAAAACCCATTTTCTTCGCCCAAGCCCAAACTCCCCAATTAAATTCCTTTATACCCAGCCCAAGCCCAACAACCATTCCCGTCACCCAAAACAATTAAACCCAAAACCCCCATTCCCACGACCCAAACTCGTGCCCGACAATTTAATTCCACCAGCCCAACCGTCGCCGCCACCCGACTCACTCCGACCTGGGCGGCCCAAGCCCAACACCCTTCCCTTTTTAATTCTCCCCCAAAACCCAAACCAAAAAAGCGAAAATCAAAAACCAAAATCAAAAACCCTAAACCCTCTCACCGATCGCTGACCCCACCCCCATACCGGCGACCCGCGTGCGGTCACCTCACCCGACACCAACACCAACCCCCGCCACCACCAACTCCGTCACCGACCCATACCCCCTAAACCCGCGACCCATGCCCTCAATCCGGATTTTTCTTTACGCTTTAATTCAATTCAAACTCGCTTTTTGGGGAATCCACCTATAAATACCCCCATGTTGTTCTTCATGAAGAAGGAGATTTCGGGGAGAGAAAAAGAGATTTTCTGAAGGGTGTTTGGAGGATTGTTCAATATATACATACATATTTTGTTGTGTTCTTGATTTTAGAGTATTTGGCTTCGTTGTTGTTCCAAGAATCAAGTCCAGAAAGGTTTGTCATCCCCTTGATTTCTCGATTTTTCAGCGATTTCGGGTCAGTCGACCCGACGCCGACCCTTCCGGGTATTATTTTTCAATTCTTGCATTTCATGTTTATGTATGTTGGTTATCTCAATTTGGTGTAAGATTCGATTCGGATCATCGATGTCAGATCGGGTCGACCGACGTTTAGATTTTTCCAATTTTCCTACATTCTTTGTTTGTTGTCATTGGTTATCAAATTGATGAAATTATTTGACTTTGAGGTTGAACACACGATTCGGTCAACACTGACCGGTCGGTCGACGATTTAGATTTTTCCAATTTTCTTACATTCTTTGCTTTGTTATCATTGGTTATCCAAATTGATGAATTTGTTTGATCCAGGGTTGGAAACACTTGATCCTGCCGGTCAGATCCGATCCGGGTCGGTCGACGGTTTGAGTAACATTTTCAATCCTTGCATTTCATATTCTTGTTATTGGTTATCTCAATTTGGTGTTGAAATCGATTCGAGTTTGGATCATCGATCCTGCGTCAGATCCGCCGGTCGGGTCGACCGATTTGAACATTTTCGTAATTCTTGCATTTCATATTCTTGTTATTGGTTATCTGAATTTGGTGTTGAAATCGATTTGATTTGGATCATCAACGATTTTGGTTTCGGGTCATCGACCGGGTCACGACTGATTTGAACATTTTCGTAATTTCTTGCATTTCACATTCTCGCTCTTGGTTATCGGAAATTGGTCTTGAAATCGATTTGGGTTTGAATCATATGACGTTCGGGCTGACCCGATTTGAATATTTCCATAATTTCGAACTTCGGGTCGGGTATTTAAAATCGCTCATCTGTTTCTTTGGCATTATTATTATGTTATTGATTGAATTAATACGCATTCTCTTTGTTGTTTTATTGATTCAAACCAATATTGCGTCCATCTTGAGACGCTTCTCGGTTTCAGACATCGCTTTTCTTGTTTAATAAATCTGCGTCTGTTTTTTGCTTTTACTATTTTTAAACTAAAACACCGCGTCGTCTGGAAACTATTTTCTACTTCATCGCTTCCTGCGCCATCGCGCTCACTGCAAGCGCTGCACGCCATCAAGTATCGCATCGCTATCAAGCATCTTTCATCGCTATCACTACGCTACGCGCATCGCCATCAACGCTCAAGCGCTGCTATCGCTCAAGTATCACGCTGCATCAGTGCTCTTCTTATGTTATTCTTTGTTTCATTGTTTTTCGGTTTCGGTTGCTCCCCATTTCGCATTTCTTGCTTTATCATTTCTTTGTTTTAAAGCGAACACCGCATTTTTCAAACATTGCTTTCTATTGATTCTTGTTTCAGATTCAAATATTTGTTCTACTTTGTTTCTTGTTTTTTAAACTAGACCGCGTCATTTTTGGAAGCTGTTCTTCTTTATCGCTACTTCTTTACGCTCGCATTCTTGTTTCATTTTCTTGATTTGAACACGATACTACCTTGCCGATGAAAATATCCGTCGATTTTGAGGCCTACTACCAGTTGCAAAGACGGAAATATAACTTCCAGGGCAAGGATGAAGACTTAAACCTTTTATCCGAGATCAACATGTTTAGTAGCGAGGTGACTAAAATAACCAACAAGTTATATATTCGCAAACCATGACGTGATTATAGTGATCTTTTTATTCCACCCGAGACCGACACGCGTTTAGTAGGCGAGGCAATCAAAAATAAACTACATTAGTCATATGTTTGCGACCACGGCGTGATTGGAATGTTCTTTTCAAAATTTAAGTCTGAGCCCTCCGATCAAAACATTCATTGTTTTGAATACGGATATGAAGTTATTCGTATTTAACTGTTTCTAACCGTTTGTTATTGACACTTGCGAGGGACTAAAGTAAATAACGACAAATATTCCTCGAGTTTATTTATTGTTATTTCTTTCTTTAATTCGACTTTTATTTAAGCTTTGTATTGTAATATTCTTTATCGCCCTTATGTAATTATTGAAATGCTTAGAATAGGCAAACTTAGGATTTATCCATAGGTTAGTTTAAGCTTTGAACCACGTCGCTAGCTTATTTGTAGGCTCGCAAACTTAGAAATCCTTCGCTAGTTTATTTATTTTAGGCTCGCTTAATTCAAGATTTTTAAAATAACTTTTGTCATCTTTTATTTTGCTTTATTAATCATAATCTTGAATAAGTTTATCTTTGTCACTTACAATTCATTGATTTTTCAAAATTTTACTTCTTTGGCATTATAAATAAATTGTTTTACTATCAATTGTCAAATACATATTTTCAACTCTATATGTATTTCTCTTTAGATATCATATAAATGCATATTTGAAAAATCTCTACATTCATCTATCTTTTAAATGCATCCCCTTTTTATTAATTATTAACAAACATCTTTTAAACTTCATGCTTCAAACACGCATTTTTTCTAATAATAATTAACTGAGTTTTTACTCGGATAAATCATAAGTTAAGCGGATCTTAAGGATGCCTAACCCCTTCCCTTTAGGATAATAAAGAACCCTTACCTAGAATCTCACTAGTTTCGCAGACCTTAAAATTGAGTTACATTAGACTTAGTTTAAATATTTAGGTGTCCTAATTCACCGTAAAAATAATTAGGTGGCGACTCCTCAATCCTTTACCCAGAATCACCCCATACGTCCGAGCCCGCTTTGACCCGAGCGAGGTCGAAAATGGGCAGACGTCTGTATCATGGCGACTCATTGGGGATATTCGGGTTCTTAACCGTAACAAGTTCGGGTTAATCATTATTGTGCTTTATATTGCTCCTTATTTGATATATTATTTTTAATTATTTTACATTTGAAATTTTGTATGCATAAACTGCTTTAATTACTATATTCTCTTCTTGCTTTCCTTAAATTGGCATTTCGCTCATATTTCTTCCACTCGAAAATTGACACTATCACACATTACACGCGAGGTGTGTTTGCGCACTCCATAAATTTCTTTCAATCTACCAAATTTTTAGGAGAGTTGGCGTATGCTTGGCGTTGACCGGACCATCCGTGGTCACGCGTGGCCTTCTCACCGAGTAGTCCGCTCGGGAACCTTGTGTCTAGTCAGCCAAATCTTAGAAAATTTAAGATGAGCTATACCACCCTTTATTTTAAGTCATGCATCATACACCTTAGTTGGGTCGATCCTTGTATCGACTCCACAATTAAGAATCACCCAAAGATGTCTACTGGGTCTCACAACCCAACGACCAATCATCATATTATGTGTAGCGTGATAAGGATAGACTAATCCAAGACTAATCATGACATCTTTGAGAATTGGAAAATGTACATTCATTTTGTCTCATTCGACAAAGCATTGTAGTTTAGCGACTTGGATCAAATCTGTGTAATCCCAAGATATCTCCGCGTTTAGGCCCACCTCCAGCATAAGGAGGCCCCATGCATATTAGGATGCGATTTAATTGTCTTACAATCATTTTGTTGTTTTCTCTGCTTTACTATGTGTATATTATTTAAATCAATAATTACTCACCTTATACTAATTTGGTTTTTCTTCATTTTTCAGGAGATTCATTTTGCCTTTATTTATTTCCCCCCAAAAGTTGATTCGTGTTGACTAAAACTGGCGAGCACCCCATCCGTTATTTCCCAATCATGCACTAAATTGTATTAGTACTTAATGAAGAAGAAAAAATGTCGCTTAAATTGAGGCCTAAATCACATTTATGCATTCTAATGTATTTTTGCCTCTACCTTTTGAAAGCTTAAAATGACAAATCTGCATTGCTTTGCTATTATAAAATATGTTTGTTCAATAATTCTCTTTTCTTTTTCATCATGCAAACTAATTTATCGGTATGTGACATATAATGAAACAAGCAAACAAGCAAGGCTTCGAAGAATATAAGGAAGACTCACAAGCGGAAGAATTGGGGCATTTTTGGAATAAGTCAAAGCCAGATTTGGATGAAACATCAAGATGGTTGATAGTTACAAGCATTGGCACGGACGTTTCCCTTTGCACTCTTGGACTACCATACTACGATCAGGACTTCTCTTTGGGCAATGCTATATCTTTTGCTCACCAACTACGTCATGACCCGATTCCCTCGGCGGGATCGTGGCGCCACATCGGCCGGTCCCATCTTTAGAAAAATCCTTACAATCTCCTTTGCTCAGAACTACGTCATGACTGATTCCGCTACGGGATACGTGGCTGACCACATCGGCCGGTCCCATCTTTAGAAAATCCTTACAATCTCCTTCGCCACCCGAACTACGTTATGACCTGATTCCCTCGGCGGGATCGTGGCGCCACATTCGGCCGGTCCCATCTTTAGAAAACCCTTACTACGGTTCCCTTTACTTGTAACCTGAACTACGCATGACCTGATTCCTCGGCGGGATACGTGGCGCCACATCGGCTTCGGTCCCACGCTTTAGAAAATCCTTACAAATCACATTTCTTTGTAATGAACTACGTCATATGACCTCGATTCCCTCATGGGGATACGTAGGCGACTCAAATCGGCCGGTCCCACCATTAGGAAATATTTTCTCCTTTATCTCACAAAAGACAAAATGCCCATCCTGATCACCTGATAGGACATGCAAGCAACCCGGACATAAGACTCGGGTTGTCCGCTTAAAGATCATCATCCTCGCATATGCTAAACCAGGGCATTTTTAAGGGATCAACGCCAGAGGACGCCAGATAAACATGGAAAAGCATCGGCAAACTAAGTCTTGACCTAAGAGGATTTTGGATAAGACGTTTGCTCGCTTTCACCGCATGTCACCGCCGACAGATATTTACATATATGCATACTTTCTTATAAGCAATTTATTTTTAACAAATATTTCCATTAGAGTTCGAGATGTAACTTTTTACCTATATGCCTACTTTCTTATAAGCAATTTATTTTCAACAAATACTTTCATTAGAGTTCGACCTAATTTTTACATATATGCCTACTTTCTTATAATGTGATTTATTTTCACCAAATATTTTCATTAGAGTTTGACAAGATATTTTACATATATGCATACTTTCTTATAAGCAAATCATTTTCAACAAATATTTTTTCATTAGAGTTCGACAAGAACTTTTTAATGATAAGCATACTTTTCTTATAAACAACTTATTTTCAACAAAATGTTTTCATTAACGGTTAGCCAAGGCTGGGAACCAGGCAGGGAGCTACAGTGCGAATCGTGAAACATGCACGCCATCAAGAGCCAAAGCTACAAAGTCAACGCTGAATCAACCGCCCCTCCCCAAACTCACAAATTTTCTTTGAGTACAGGTTCTTGAGGTTGAAAAAGCGGGAAGCCACATCAATTATGATCAATTCCCCAAAGAATTCTGACTACAACTCACTACACGACACGTTCTTGTTCTGCATTTATACGAAAATATCATCTTGACTCTGTGGTCCCGACTATTATGTACGCACAAAGATGTTATTTCGATCACAAAGAACGACAACAAGACAAACCCGACGGCAAAGAGCGTGCGTGATCACATTTTCGCCGTGCCAGACGACATTTCAATTCACATGAGTTTGGATCGGCGTAAGATCTCGACAACGTGGAGCCCTATTACGTTAAAGACGCGGCAACGACGTCACGCCCATCTCTTACAACAGACAACATTACAATAACGCCATCGACGTTATGGCAAAGACACAATCATCTTTACCGCGATCTCAACGGCGCAACATTACAATGACGCGTCTTGACGCAACAACTATCTTCACAACATCTCAACGACGCGTCAACAGCATTTAACGACGTCTTCAAAACAACTGACTATCTTTACGGCAATGCAAAGAACTTTATCTTTTACCACGTCTCAAGGCGTCAACAACATTACAATGGCGTCTTCAACGCAGCTTGACTATCTTTTTACGTACAACAACGCGTCATTGGACGCATCGCAAAGACATCAACTATCTTCAACAAAGATTACAACAACGCGTCCACGACGTTCTGACTGCGCCCGACTTTTTACAACATTACAACGGACGTCAACAACATTTCAACGACGCGTCTTAACGCCAGCATTATCTCTTACAACAAACGGCATTACATTTGCAACAACGCGTCATCCGCAATGGCGTCTTCAACACAACACGCGTTGATACAACGACGACCTTAGCGCGTTACATTTCTTGCAACAACGCGTCATCACAATGGCGTCTTCAGCACAACGCGTCGATACAACGACATCCGGCCATGTTATCATTACAA
Source organism: Anisodus acutangulus (assembly GCA_029783415.1). NCBI lineage: Eukaryota > Viridiplantae > Streptophyta > Magnoliopsida > Solanales > Solanaceae > Anisodus > Anisodus acutangulus. Next base: position 49,204,732 of record CM056498.1, read on the forward strand.
CGACATCAACAGCATTACAATGATGTCACAAGATACGCCCATACAACGGCGTCATCAACAACGCGCCTATACATCGGCGCTATCAACAACACGCCTACGCAGCGGCGTCTTCAAGACAACAATTATTTCTACATCATTACAACGACATCAACAACATTACAATGATGTCATCGACAATACCCATCTGATGGCGTCATCAACAACAGCAGCTTCATACAGCGGCGTCATGAACAACACGCCTACGCAATGGCGTCTTCTCACAACATTTATTTTTCAAAGATTACAACGACATCAACAACATTACAATGATGTCATCAACAACACGCCTATCGGCGCGTCTTCTGCACAACATTTATTTTTACAGCATTACATCGACATCAACAACATTACTATGATGTCATCAACAACACGCCACATGATGGCGTCTTACGCTAAAACAATTATCTTTACATTCTTACAACGACATCAACGGGCATTACAATGATGTCATCAAGAACGCGCGCCCATACAACTGCGTCATCAAAATACGCCTTACAACGTCTACGCAGACAACATTTATTTTTTACATTACAATGACGTCCAAGCGGATTACAGCGGCGCCTTCAAAGACAACATTTATTTTTACAAGATTACAATGGCGTCCAATGACATTACAACGACGCCTTCTTACGCACAACATTTATTTTTACGATTACAACGACGCTGACAAAGATTACAACGACGCTCTCAACAATTATCTTTACAAGAAACAAGATTACAACAACGTCCTCGACGTTACATGCAACACAACAATTATCTTTTACAAAGAAACGATTACAACAACGCCCTCGACGCATGTTTAGACAACAATCGCTCTTTTTACAACGACGTCAACAACATTACAACGACGTCTTCAACACAACACGTCAATACAACGAAGCGTCATTTCAGGCCCACCTTATAATGCGGGTATTTTAATTTCACAAAGTACCCACCTTATAATGAGGGTATTTTTAATTTCAATACGCCACCTCTAACGCGGGTATTTCCAAGTTATTTTCTCTACAATATTTTCTCAGTGATTAAACACTAATTATATCTTAAGCTTTAGTTTGCGGGGAGTTTTTAGTTTGCGGGAACTTCATCACGGCGTGTGACTATCTCTTCTGACGAACCGAGGCAATTTGGTCAGCGACCTACTTGACGTCGATCCGCTCTTTCCCATTAGTTTCTCACATCTGCGACCGCGAGTGTCATCCTAGGTCGACACGGGGCATTGTTTCTTGAATGTGCACCATCTTTTTGCAACTTCATTTCCCCAGGATTCTATTTCTTACCATGCTCCGATGATCGGGACAAATTGGCTACTCTGTCAACTTCTTTGGCGAAAACTCTTTCATATCGTCTCAGTCAAAGAGGGGCATCTGTTGACACCCAATTTTGTCCCATCTTTTATGATTTTATTAAGTAATTTTAATATTTTGACACTTTTAAAATAATTTTAAAATATAGGCATATATGTGTGTATCTTCGTATTATTATTATTATTCGCATATTTTATATCATTTGCATTTTATAATAATCATAAGTTTTATCCGAAAATTCTATGTTAGTTTATTCTCGCAAAATTGCATCGCATTTCCTTTTTTAAGCATTAAACATTTCGTAAATATTATATTTTTATTATCACATCGTTATGTTATTTTAAATAATTCACATCTTTTACAAAAAATATATTTTTAATATTAAACCCCTCTTATATATTTTTTAAATCCATAACCCATTTTTATTTCCTAACCCAAAACAAATTCTACCCAAACAAAATTCACAAGCCCAAACTCCCCCAATTAAATTCCCTTATACCCAAACCCAATACAAATTCTACCCAAACGTCCAAGCCCAATCCTCAATTAAATTCCTTATACCCAAACCCAAAACAATTAAATTCCCTTACCACCAAAATCGGACAAGCCCAATTCGCACAATCCAACAACCCACAAAACAAAACCCATTTTCTTCGCCCAAGCCCAAACTCCCAATTAAATTCCTTTATACCCGACTTTCAAAACGGCCAACAACCATTCCCCATCACCCAAACAATTAAACCCCAAAACCCGATTCCCACAACCCAAAACTCCAAGCCCAACAATTTAATTCCACCAGGCCCAACCCGTCGCCTAACCCGACTCACGACCCGTGCGCCCAAGCCCAACACCCCTTCCTTTTAATTCTCCCCCAAAACCCAAACCAAAAAAAACAGAAAATCAAAAACCAAAAACAAAAACCCTAAACCCTCTCACGATGACCGCGACCCGCACCCCATACCGACCCCATTAGGCCGATCACCTCATCTGACACCAACACCAACCCCTGCCACCACCAACTCGCCTCGACCCATACCCCTAAAACCCGCGACCCGCCCTCAAATCCGGATTTTCTTTACGCTAATTCGAATTCAAACTCGTTTTTAGGGGGAATCCACCTATAAATACCCCCATGTTGTTCTTCATGAAGAAGGAGATTTCAGGAGAGAAAAGAGATTTTCTAAGGATTTCTGGAAGATTATTCAATATATACATACATATTTTTGTTGTGTTCTTGATTTTAGAGTATTTGGCTTAGTTGTTGTTCCAAGAATCAAGTCCAAAAGGTTTGTCATCCCCTTGATTTCTCGATTTTTCATCGATTTGATCGGGTCGACCAGACGATTTCCGACTCGGTTAGTATTATTTTAATTCTGCATTTCATGTTTATGTATGTTAGTTATCCTGAATTTGGTGTAAGATTCGATTCGGATCACTGATGTCGGGTCGAATCTTCGCTTAGATTTTCCAATTTTCCTACATTGTTTGTTGTCATTGGTTATCTGAAATTGATGAAATTATTTGACTTGGGTTGAACACACGATTCTGGTCGGAACATCGACCGTCAGTCGACGTTTAGATTTTTCCAATTTTCTTACATTGTCACTTTGTTTATCATTGGTTATCAAATTGATGAATTTGTTTGATCAGGGTTGAAACATCGATCCGGTCGAGTCATCGATCCGGCCTGGTCGAACCGGTTTGAGTAACATTTTAATCCTTGCATTTCATATTCTTGTTATTGGTTATCTCAATTTGGTGTTGAAATCGATTCGAAGGATCATCGATCCGAGGTGGTCATCGACCGGTCAGGTCGACCGATTTGAACATTTTCGAAATTCTTGCATTTCATATTCTTGTTATTGGTTATCCGAATTTGGTGTTGAAATCGATTTGATTTGGATCAAGCGATTTTGGTCATGACCGCCTGGTCGATACGATTTGAACATTTTGAATTTCTTGCATTTCACATTCTCGTTCTTGGTTATCTCAAATTAGTCTTTGAAATCGATTTCGGGTTTGAATCATCACTGGTCGGGCGACCCGGTTTGAATATTTCCATAATTTAACTTCGCCCGTATTTAAAATCGCTCTTATCGCCTTTCTTTGGCATTATTATTATGTTATTGATTGAATTAATACGCATTCTCTTTGTTGTTTTATTGATTCAAACCAATATTGCGTCCATCTTCGAGACGCTTCGGTTTCAGATATTCTTGTTTTTCTTTGTTTGAATAAATCACTGCGTCTGTTTTTACTGTTTTTACTATTTTTAAACTAAAACACCGTCATCTCTGAAACTATTTTCTACTTTCGCTCGCCTCGCTGCAAGCTGCGCTCGCTCACGCTCGCTACGCTCGCTCTCGCTATCCGCTATCGCTACGCTCACGCTATCACGCCACGCTATCAAGCGCTACCGCTATCGCTGCGCTATCGCGCATCTTTAGCTGCTTGCTCCGTTATCAAGTTTCATTGTTTTTCGGTTTCGATTTGCTCCCGTTTTGATTCTTCATTTCTTGCTTTATCATTTTTCTTGTTTAAATCAACACCGCATTTTTCAAACATTGCTTTCTATTTCGAGTTCAACTGTTTGGATTCAAATATTTGTTCTACTGTTTCTTGTTTTAAACTAGACACCGCGTCATTTTTTGGAAAGCGTTTCTTCTTACATTCTTGCCATACAGCCCTCTGCATTCTTGTTTCATTTCTTGATTTGAACACGATACTACACCGGGCGATGAAAAATATCCGTCGATTTTGAGGCCTACCAGATTTGCAAAGACGGAAATATAACTTCGGGCAAGGATGAAGACTTAAACCTTTTATCCGAGATCAACATGCTTAGTAGGCGAGGTGACTAAAATAACCAACAAGTTATATATATTAGCGACCCACGGCGTGATTATAGTGATCTTTTTATTCCACCCGAGAGACCGACCGTTTAGTAGGCGAGGCAATCAAAAATAAACTACATTAGTCATATGTTTGCAGCCTACGGCGTGATTGGAATGTTCTTTCAAAATTTAAGTTCAGGCCTCGCGATCAAAACATTCATTGTTTTGAATACGGATATATAAGTTATTCGTATTTAACTTCATTTCTAACCGCTTGTTATTGACACAGGGACTAAAGTAAATAACGACAAATATTCCTCGGAGTTTATTTATTGTTATTTCTTTCTTTAATTCACTTTTATTTCGCTTTGTATTGTAATATTATTTATCGCACTTATGTAATTATTGAAATGCTTAGAATAGGCAAACTTAGGATTTATTCATAGGTTAGTTTAAGATTTGAAACCCGTCGCTAGCTTATTTGTAGGCTCAAACTTAGAAATCCTTCGCTAGTTTATTTATTTTAGGCTCGTCCACGCTTGAATTCAAGATTTTTAAAATAACTTTTGTCATCTTTATTTTGCTTTATTAATCATCTTGAATAAGTTTATCTTTTTGTCGGTTTACAATTCATTGATTTTTCAAAATTTTACTTCTTTGGCATTATAAATAAATTGTTTTACTATCAATTGTCAAATAAATATTTTTCAAATCTAATTGTATTTCTCTTTAGATATCATATAAATGCATATTTGAAAAATCTCTACATTCATCTATCTTTAAAATGCATCCCCTTTTTATTAATTATTAACAAACATCTTTTAAACTTCATGCTTCAAACACGCATTTTTTTTCTAATAATAATTAACCTGAGTTTTACCGGATAACCGCAAGTTAGCGGATCTTAAAGGATGCCTAACCCCTTCCCTTTAGGATAATAAAGAACCCTTACCTAGAATCTCACTAGTTTGCATCTTAAAATTGGAGTTACATTAAAGACTTAGTTTAAATATTTAGGTGTCCTAATTCACCGTAAAAAATAATTAGGTGGCGACTCCTCAATCCTTTACCCAGGAATCACCCCATACGTCCGAGCTCCGCTTTGACCCGAGCGAGGTCGAAAATGGGCGCGTACAGTGGGCATACAAGACAACGCCAAAATCTAGCACTGGAGAGATTCAATTTTCTTTGATTTATGGTGCGGAGGCTTTAATTCCGGTGAAAGAGGGCGAGCCGAGCTTAATGTTCAGCCATGCAATTAAAGATTCAAATAATGAAGCAATGGTCGTAAAGCTCGACTTGATGGATGAACATCGTGAATTGGCTTTACTTTGACTAGTTGCTCAAAAGCAAATGATGGGAAGATATTACAACTGTAGGACTAATCTTCGGCACTTTCAAGTAGGAGACCTAGTTCTGCGAATAGTACCCTTAACACCAAAAAATCCAACGAAGGAAAATTGGGTTCGAACTGGGAAGGTCCCTACAAAGTGTTAGGAATCACCGGTAAAGGCTCGTACTAGTTGAAAGCCAAAGATGGTCAGAAACTGTCGAATAACTGGAACAATGCTCACTTGAAGCGATATTATTGCTAAGGTATGTTTTTATTAACCGTTTCTATTTCGTAAATATTACTGCGTTATGGTTAACCCATGCAGGTCCAACTCAGAGTAATCATTCCAAGGCCGAGCTGAATTAGAATTAGGTCTGAAAACACGTGTTGCACTCTCTTTTCCTTAGCACGAGTTTTATCCCGAAACGTGTTTTCTGGTAAGATTTTTAATGAGGCAACAATGTGAAGTGTGTTACTTATTTCGGAGTTGAAGACCGACCAAGTGCTGAGGACTGCCCGATATTGAAGAAACAAATAGTGTTTAAGTTCTCATACTTTGAACACAAATACTAGGGGACTGTCGTATCCTCGGCAAGAAAGTTTGAGGCAAGAGCGAGAAATTCATAGATTTTTTTTAGCTTTTTTGGGTTATCATTGTAAAGGTTAAAAGATCAAATGAATCTTGCCCAAGTGTTACATTTCGTTTTTACGCGGAGCATAAAAACTACCGAATAACTTGTAGACTCTTCAAATTATTTTATTTTTTAGAGTCGCCACCTACTTTATAAGGAAAAAAAATAGGAAAATCATGTTTAAAAAGATTTTTCAAAATAAGAGAAAATCCAATATTAACCAGAGTTTGGATAAGTGTTCAAATGATTCCCAGGGAAGGTGTTAGACATCCCGCTATTAAAAATCCATAAAATATGATTGACCTCGGATCTTATATAATATAAATTCCTTTAAAAATCATTTTTATGTTTAAAATATTACAAATAATTGTCATTTCAAATCATATTCCGCCAAAGCTTTACACACATTTTTTAAAAAAGTTTGAGCACAAAAATTCTCTTTATAAAATTCTAACTTTTTAATAAAATACTTCCTTTGTTTTACTTTTCACCAAATAGATAGTAAACAAATACTTATTATTTCTTATGTAAAAATAGGGAAAATACAACCTTAATAAAAGTAATTTTTATCAAGAGGTCAACCGAGTTTGTTTCCCTACCCGAACTTCAATTAATAAAGAAAAATTCACACTTCTATTTAAAGACAATTACAAACTAACTTGCAAATTATTAATTCATGTCAAAGAGAAGAATCATTATCTTTCCCTTAGAAATTCCAACTGAATTATTATCATTTTTTATTAACCAAGTGTTAGTTAAATTTAATTAAAGGCCAAGGAAATCCCATTTTTTACCATAAAATCTAAAAATTCATTTTTTATTTCTAAAGACTAGAGACTATTATAATCAAGTTCCAATTAAGGGTTTCAATAATTATTTAGAGTTTTTACACATAACAAATACAATAATGCAAGATAAACAAATAAAAGCGAGCTAATGGGTATACCGGCCCAATAGTTATCACATACAAGAAATAAAATCTATTGTCTATGCCATTTTTACCCATCGCTAGGCCTTCTACCATTTACACCCATGGTTGCGCCTTCAAAACAATCAGACTCGATGAAGAATGTGATGTTGGGCTCGTAGGCCCAAAGGCTCAATCAGATCGGCAAGTTCCAGAAGAGAATGGGCCCTGTAGGCCCATGAACATGCAAGAGGATGGGGAAAACATATGTACAAGTTCAAAGCATCCCGAGATATCAAATATAAATAAGCAAAGTAAATGTTGATACCAAGCCCAAACACACACACACACACGTATATATGATATTCAGAACATACCTAATATACATAAAGGGTATACAACCTTGATATACACTTAGTGTATACCAAAGTTCTTATACTTTGTATACTCAAGAATATATCATTATGCTCTCTTAGAAAAAAGAAGCAGGGGAGAGCATATAGCAATAGAGAATGTTACACTACACAGAAGAAATTAATACTGGAACATGAAACAACACAAGGGGCATAGTCGACTTAGCAAAATCTGGGGGAAAAACACACACCCAAGAACAACAGCTACAAGTCCTATCCTATTTGTGTAAGCTCATTTAAGACATCACCATATATCATGGAATTTGTTCATGCTATTATCAGATAACTTCAAGTCTTGCAGGAAGTGGAAGGGAAATATGCAACTAACTGGGAGAACACAAACACAGGTGCAGGCAAGCAATACAAGTACCACAACCCCCTTTTTGATTACATTTAGACATTCAGATATTTAAAACAAAAACAATGTACTGGTTTCATAGGCCTTTAACAGACCCTAAGCACACTTAAGATGGTAAACCAGTAATAGCAAGTTCATATCACAAATAAGAATAATGGTACTCATAGACACAAAAATGGCTATTCTGTTAAACCAAAAAAAATGAGGAAAGAAAAAGAGGACAGGGCTAGCTACAAACATATAACCAACTCCCCACTGGATATTATTCTCACAATTAATCAAACAGGTTAAATGCGCAACTATCTTGACAGACTTACAGGCATAAAAGAAACAGGGCAAATAGTCCTTAACAAAGAACATTTTTCAAAGATACAGGACCATCTTAGCTAGACCAAACAGATAAGGTTCTATTCATGCCACATTACTCAACACTTTGACACTAAAGTGAGTAAGGCAAATATTGTGATCAAACTAATAAACCTACAGAATCAGAGATGGCCAAACTCAGACATATCCACTAGTATCTGACTGTCTAAACCAAACACAAATAAGTATACTTCAAGGACAAATAGGCAAGTTGTTTAAACAGTCATGGAGAGGCACAATATATGGCTAAATGGTCATGCAGTAGTGGTGTCCTACATATGCATGACTATAGAGGTCTAGGCAGGCCACTGTTTACCTCAAACAACACTCAAACAGACAACCAAAGCCAACATCATGAATTGGAATTGATAGATATACTAGAACCAAACTAGTGATAAAAAAAGTAGATGTAGATACATGTGCAAGTAAGGCAGGGCCTGCATACATCAGGGAAATGACCTAAACATGATATTCTAGGTAGTCTCAAACCAACAGTATCAAAGCAGGCATGCATACATGTGATCCAAGCCTATATGGACTCACTAATCCCTTAGAAGAAGACATAGTACATCTATAAGTTAACTAATTGGACTATATTGGTCATCCCCCTTTACAGGATAAAACCCAACACATAGGACACCTCGCATATCTACACAGATAACATCATACAGACATGTAACCTTTTAAGGATTTTTAGGCTAATGTAAGAACATGGTACACTAAAATGGGCAACATAGATGCATAATTCACTCAAGATAGGCACAGTAGGCAGCTGTCAAAGATTCTTACTCATTTGAGAGGTAAATTTTCAAATAGGCAAACTCATAGCACTGGTGCATACATAATTAAACTTAGGCTATCCTAGTCATGTTGACATTTTATTTTTGACACAACATAGGTAATGAAACCATCATCTAAAGCAGAAACTAACATCATCATTCCTTCCACAATCAAGATCACCTCTAAACATGCCTATTTGAAATTTAGAGCTTAATAGAGGCATACCTGTTCTATTATTAGAACCAAAACAAGGCTAAACATCTTAATCATCCATTTCTAAACAAAACAGATGTCAAACCGTGATGTTTATGACATATAATGCTAGAACAAACGTAACATAGCACATTTGGACTACTGGAGATCACCTAGCAACTTTTGACAGCACCAAACATCACAAAATGCTTAACATAGCATGTTCAAGGATTAATGGTTAACTAAGTAGGCAAATCAGTCATTACAGTAACAAAGCGTCCCTGAAATCACTAAAATACTCATCCTTACACTCCCTTAAGCAACTATTAACAACATGTTTAGCATATGTATCTATTCCCTAGTTTAAGAAGTAAAACACATGCTTAGGTTACTAAAATAGATTAAATTATACATCACATTAAACATTAACAGACATAATAGTATAAACCAAATTAACGGCACATAATTAAAAAAACAAAAACTACATTTAATAAGCACATAAACACATGAAAAAAATAAAAAGGATGAGCAATTACCTTTTTCAAGTGCAGCCTTGTTCGAGAATCCGGAGTGGGCTGCCTTCTCCAATTCCCACAAACTCGAGACACACACACACACACACACACACACACACACACACAAGAAAAGAAGGGTTTAAATTTTTTACTTTCCTAAAGTTATCGAGGTCTAGGGTTTCGGCAAAGTATTTGAAATCCTAAGCATCGAAGAACTTAGGACTAATGCTCGAGAATATGATCAAAATAGACCAAGGTTCGAACTCCCCGATTATGAGAAGTGAGATTTTTTTATAGGCAAAGTCAAACCCTAGAAAATCAACTTGGATTCGACGTGGATTAGGGGTTTCAAAGGGGGAAACCCTTTCAAAATCCATGGACCAATGAGAATCCAACGACCAAAATCGCAACGAACAAGGCCCCATAAATGAAGAACAGAAAAAGAAAAGGAGGGGGGGGGTTATGTTACCTTGCGGTGGCGTATTGGCGGAGAAATGAGACGAGCCTTGCCGGATTCGTCCCTACACGAACTGCAAATGACGAAAGGGCACTGTGGCTTTGCCACTTTGAATAAAGCCGTCGATAGGCTGAGCTTGGTCCATTAAATGGACTAGGCTCAACCGCATTTAAAAGAGAACAACCCAAACTCATCAAATAAAGCGGTTGGGTTAATTAAAGGAAATTTATGCAAATGTGGCCATGAGTTAAGTGATAAACAACCACTTGAATTTTCATTATGGCCAAAATGTCCAATTTAAATCAGTTTGAGGCTAAAACGAAAATAAACAATCAATTAAGCCTAAAATCTCTCCCCCCCCCCCTCTCTCTCTCTCTCTCTCTCTATATATATATATATATATATATATATATATATATATATATATATATATAGTCAAATAATATGGCAGATATCATCGGAATAATTTCGTAAAATCATTTTCGGTTTGCAAGATGCATATTTCACTCCTTTTATAACTTAGGAACTCTGAATAATTAAATAAGGTATTGGAGGGTAAAAATTAGGTGTCAACACCAAGTAGTTTCTTTGTTGCCGCAAAGCATATAAAGGTAGAAAGATCGAATGAATCTTGCCCGAGTAATCTTACCCCGTTGTTTGTTTGAAGTAAATACTTTGAATGAGAGAATACTTTGGCCAACCAAAATTTGCTTCGACTATATTTCATCGCATACCATTATCCTCGGGTAATTATTGAAATCTTTAGGCTTACGAGCTAACGAGTTTCTTAAAGTCCTTAACTTAGGACTGTTGTCGTAAAGATATCCGGAGCAAAAATAAGTAAAGTTTCGAAGGCATTAGTTCAAAATGAACCATCCTTTTTCTTAAGACACTTGAAGTAGTCTAAACAATTGGAAATAATTAAAGATCCAATATTAATGCTCGAAGTGAATAGGAGACGTCATATTCACAAGCATAAAAGTAAGGTCCTTATATTTAGGTCATTGAATGACCCAAACCGGAAGAAATTACCTGGTGTAAAGCAAGCTAAGGGAAAAAGTTTGTTTAAATTACTTAAGTCATTTTTAAGAAATTTGCTTAAGTCATTTTTAAGACCGAATATAACTTTCATTCGGTCCGACGCAAACTAAGTGATAGTTTGTTTTATTAAAACTCCGAAGCTGGAGGTAATTTACCCAAATTGGGTTAGGAGTTTATTTGGCTAAGTGTTGAAAATAAGAAAACAACGACACATGCCAAATAATGGTAGGAAAATCATAACAAAGAAAAAAGATATTCATTTTATATACAAGGACGGTAAACTGCCATAGCAAAACATACATAAAGGAAATACAGGGAAAAAAAGGCAAAAGCATTAAAGCCTAGTTCCTAGTCGGACTCGAACCCAGAGTCCTCTGGTCTTCCTTGGAGCTGTATCTAGTCAGCTGGCGGTAGGCTCTAAGCTCGATTTTTCTAGCCTCGTCTATTTTAGCCTCAATATTCGGGATCCCATCCCGAGCTTGTATTAAAGTGAACCTTCGGAAATTCAACTTAGTATGCTCATTCTTTAGCACTGTTCGGGCCATTTCAGCCTCCACATCAGCTAGAGCTTGGTTTTGTTCAGGCGAGACTTGAGCAAGTTGGGCTAAAATTTCAGCATACCTTTGGTTTGAGGCTTCAAGCTCGTTCCTTAACCCATCGTTGGTATGGGCTTGTTGGTCAGCTTGGTCCTAAGCTATCTTCAGCGTAGCAAGGTCGGTGACCCTGTTGGCATCCACTACAGTAAGTTCAGCACCGAGGCGATTAAGTTCTTAATTAAGAAATTCTACTTACTAAGCTTGATAATGTTGAACCTCTTCTTGCTCCCCGAGCTGCTGAGTGAGGACTTCAACATCTTGGAAGATTTTTTCATTCTCTTTCTCAAAAATCGTATTTTCCTCGGTGGAAAGCTCAAGGTCGTTTAATTCTCGAAGGTAGCTGCTCCTGACCTGATCCAGCTTATCCCGGACAGTGAGCAAGTCACCGACTTATTATAGTTGGGCATCCTTTTGTTGAAGGAGCCCTTTGAGGTGTTGAATTTCTTTTTTTTTTAGCATCCACTTGCCCTTTAAGGTGCTCATTTTCATCTAAACACCGGATGAGGCCCTCACCAACAAGAATAGGGGACTGTAGGATTAAGAATCAAAGAAAAGTTAGACATTCGAGATAATATAATTTTCAACTTAGGCAGTAAAAAAAATACATACCCGGTTGGCGGCATGCATACCCTCATTGAAGAGGCATTACCAAGACACATTCTGCATTTTCTCCCTATCGGACTCCGATATGAGGGGTGTCATGTAGTTGGCAACCGCGACCGGACGGGACAGAAAGTTCATGTCCTCAGGAAAGGAAATGGTAGCAGATCTTATTTTCCTTAGGGTCGGGAAAACATTTACAAGCCTAGACGAAGAGCTAGCATGGTTTCTCGGTAGACCTGTCCATCGGGTCGGGGACTCGCCCGACCCGACCCAAAAAACAAGGCCAGGTCAGCTAATATCTAACCTGTGATCCACCTGACCCGAAAAAGTGGGGACCCGGTCATATGTAGGGTCGGGCCAGGGTAAAAAAATTTTACCCGTCTGACCCGGCCCGATCAGTGACCCGACCCCGACCCGCATGACTTAACCCTTCACTATATAAGTGAAGGTTTAACCCTTCATCCGCAACAATCTCTTGCCCTCTTCATTTCTTCAAATCGCTTCAATCATTACCTTAGCAACCAATCCGGCACCTCCTCTACACTTCAATCCGGCGCACCATAGGTAAGTTTCCATTCTTTCTTAGCAACCATGTCACTGCAATAGCTTCTTTTACGCCATCTTTCTCTTTTTTTTTCTTTTCTTCTACAATGCTAAGCCTGGTTTCTGCATGTGGGTTCTGCGTCTGGTTTCTGCATCTGTGTTTCTCATCTCTGATTCACAAATTAGCAAATCAAGAACAGTAGATTTCCATCTCTGATTCGCCAATTAGGCATTCAACTTTTACTAGTACAATGACACTAGATTTCCATATCTGGTTTCTGCATTGTTGGAACTTAATTTAGAAAAATTACTGATCTTTGCTTCAAGTTTGAAACTTTTTCAATTCTTGAGGTTTCTGTCATGATCCTTTTGCATTTGATAATATTCTGTTGTTTAAATTGCCGCTCTTTTTTGCTAATTTCATGTTTAACAAACAAAAATAGCTAACTTTCCCATGATTGCTAGAATTATAATAGAAACTTTCATCAGTTATCTGCTCTGCTGTAGTGTGTTTGCTAGACTTGTTAAATTTTCATATAGCTAACTTTCCCATGATTGTTGCATTGTGTTTGCTAAACTTTCATCAATTATCATGTTCAATGTTGTGCACATATTTTGAATTTAATTGTGCAATCTGGATTGAATCATATTGGAGAAATACTTTATAGCATTAGAAATATGGTAAAGTGCATTGATAGGTCTTCCACTAGACGAAAAAACTTTTTTGACATTGCTGAAAAAATGTTTAACTTGCGATTTGCTAAAAGGTTTAGACTTGATACTCATGTGAGGTGGAACTCTACCTATATGCTGATGGATCATGTCCTTCACTACAAGGATGTGTTCATATATGTTGCTGCTAGAGATGTGAAGGTTAAGGAATTGGCTCCTCCACTTACTTCTTGGGACAAAGTTAGTCAAGTTCCTAAGTTTTTAAAAGTATTTTATTATGTGACTAACTTATTCTCAGCTTCAAAGCATCCCACTTCTAATTATTATGTTTTAGGAATATGGAAAGTTTATAAAGCTTTGCTTGACCTTTATAAGAGTAAAGATAACTTTTTAGGTGATATGTTAAGCGATATGCGATGCAAATTTGATAAGTATTGGAGTGAGTATAACCTTGCATTGAGTTGTGCTACATTTTTGGACCCCCGATATAAAATGACATTTTAAAAGTATTGTATTGTTAAGATGCATGGGGATGAAGGTTGTCAAAAGTGCATTGATCTTATCATGAACGCTATTAAGGTATGGTTTGAGGAGTATAGAAGGGCCATTGATAGTGAGACAAATGTACATAATAGGGTAGATGGATCTGGTACTAGTGGTTGCAATTTTATTACTCAAGGCACTTTATCAGATTTTGAAGATTATGATGTATTTGTGACTACAAAGATAGAAAATAATGAAGTTTATAAGAGTGAGTTGAATTTGTATTTAGAGGAACTAAATTATCCAAGGGATGATGATTTCGATATTTTGGACTTTTGGTATAAGTCTTCAGCTCGATATCCAATTCTCGCAGTAATGACTCGTGATCTCATAACTATTCATGTCTCAACTGTAGCATCTGAATCTGCTTTTAGCATTGATGGGAAAATAATATCAGCTACTAGAAGTTCTTTGAAACCAAAAACTGCGCAAACTTTGGTTTGCCTTCGTGATTGGGTTATTGCAGAAAGTATATTGTATACATATATATATTTGTCTTTTTAATATAATTTATATTATTTTTGCTTTCTTAATATTAATTTTTTACTTATATAGGTGAAGGGACAAACGAAGAAGAATCTAGTGATGATGACAATGACGATGATGATGCTTATGATGATGTTGATGAATTATCGTGATGTTGGTTTGTAATTTTATCGTGGAATATGTTTCAGTTCTTTTTGGTGTATTTTTAATGATTTCATGCTTTTGTTTGTTGTAAATTTTAATTGGTGACAAATTATATCGGATAACGAATTGAGTAGAATTGCAGTGTTTGCTTACTGTTTTATTTAGTTTTGTAGAGCGGGTCAGGGCCAGGGTCGGGCAAGCAGAAAAAAAAGCCACCTGACCTGGCCCTGACCCGGCCCGACCCGAGCTTTGGACATGTCTATTTCTTGGGGTCTTGGAAGATTTGGTCAATTTGTGTGGTATGACTAGGTGAGAAAACCCGATGGTATGAGCTCATTCTTCCCGAACTGTGGAGGTATCAGCCTCTTCGAAGAGGCGTTTAAAATCTTCTTGCCCAAAGGTTTGGGCCTGTTGTGATGGTGGATGAGGTGTTGAATTAGAAGTCTTTGGTTTTTTAGCCAACGGCTCCTCGTGCGTGGCTTCGTCATTATCCTCAATGATGACAGATTCAACGATTAGAGGTGCGGGAGCAGGAGTAGGCACCTCAATAGGGGGAAAATTAGTTCAGTTCCTTTAGTAGCATCATTTTCTTCTCTCACGTCGGCTGGAGTATTTTCCGTCGGAGTGGTAGTAGTGCTAGTAGTGTGGTGGAGACTTTACTAATCCAGACATCATCTAGAGAAATATCGGAGTCTTGAGCTCGAGAGGAGCCTCCTGCCTCCAAGTTTCTTTTTCTCTTTTTGGCAGTCGAAGGTGACTTCGGAGGCCTTGAGGATTTGGTGATTTTCTTCTTTTTTGATGCCTAAAAAATACGGCGAACTGAGGTCGTTGGGTCGAGCATCGGGTTTGGTATAGTTAGAGCAGCCGAAGGGTCAGACCTCGGGGTCGAGGAGCCCTTCGATAAGCCTGTGAAGGAAAAAGAAAGAGGAAGTAAGAAAAAATGTATAAGGATGAAGTTAAAAAAAATAAAGAATGTTAAAATGTGGTCTAACCGTGGTTTCAGGCTACCCAGCGTTAATCAGATAGTTCCTTCCATGTCCGCAGCCAGTCAATGGATTCTGACCTATTGGTGGTGTTTATCCACGTGGGCCGGAATCCATTGGACAACTGAAAAAGTAAAAAGAATTTTTTTAAGAGCAGGACATTTAAGTCAAAAGGGAGAAAATGGTTTCGATTCTTACGATGCATGGTCCATTCCTCCGAGAAGGGCATGTACCTCGACAAAAATAATTTTAGCGGTTGAAATCGCCACAAAATGTTTCATCCATCCCTGGTCTCAATTCTCATCGACATTGGAGAGAATGGGGAATTTCACTCTCTTGGAAAGCTGGATTATTCCACCACAAAAGAATCTTGGCGAGTACAAACGGATAAAATGATCCAAAGTAAAATCTTCTTTGACCAAGTTGGCCAAGTAACAGAGGCAGGTCACGATCTTCCAAACTGACGGGCCAATTTATGCAAGACACATATTGTAAGTCCTGCACATCTCGAGGATCACACGGTCGATCGGTGGGTCGAGTTTGAAAGTGAAGGGGTAGGTATACACGTTGGAGTATCCGGACCTGAAGGTGGTGACATTGTCATCCGAGCTAGGGAAAATAATCCCGGATATATTTATCCAACCACACTCATCTCAGACTCTTTTGAGGTCGGATGTCTTGATGGAGGATGGCCAGTTTCTAGCCTCTTGCCCTCGGTCGAACTTCTTGGAAGTCATTTGAACAGTGAACTTGGTGTCAAAGTGGAAGGTTGAAGGAAGCATATCATAGGCTCGGGGTTCGACATCGGCCTGACGTTGGAGGACCCCTCAACGCCGGTGGCAACGTCGGTGGTCGGAGGAGGAGAGACAACTGAAGAGGAGTTTCTTGATGAGATCGGGTAGTCTGTGCCATTGTTATGAATATATGAAGATATGGAGATATGAAGGTATGAGGGTATGAAGATGTGAAGGTGTGAAAGTATGAAGGTATGAAAATATGGAGATTTAAAGGCCTATGAGTTTGAAGTTATGAAGATCGGAATGTTTGAAGATAAAGAGATATGAAGATTTGAGTTTTCGAATGATGAAGAAAAATTTACCAAAAGGTAAAAATGAAGAAGTAAAAATGAAGGGGTTTTATAGGGGCGAATTCATCATTACAAAACATTTCAGTTAGAGAACCGAAACGACGGTTCAATTAGAAGTCAACACGTTTTCGGAGTGGCAGAGTGAAGTGACGTGAGTCATATCGTGGGGAAGGTCAAACGTTTTATTTTTTCGCCTATTTCGGAGGAATTTGAAAAAAAAACTTACAAGAGAAGACACTGAGGTATTCATTTCCACTTCCCCTCACTCCTGTGAACTTTGATCCGGGAAGTGTGGGGACTATCTGTATACGGTAAAAATCGGCATGACATGTGGCATGGTTTGAAAATGGAGATCGAAGGAAGTAACACTTTGCACTGGTGCTGAGTTCGGGTGTTGTAGCAAGACCGAACGATGGCCGAACCAGATGACACCTAGTAGTGATCGGACATGGCAACATCGGGTGTAAGACCTAAGGAGCTCGGCGCCTACTCGTTCCAGATTTGACATCAGCCGTTACCATTTACTCATTAAGTGACCGTTTTTATCATTAAATAGCATTTAACGAGGGAGTAATTTTTGGGCATAAATGCCTTGTATTGTTAGCTTTATAAAGAGCACAACCTTCATGTTGGAAGGGCATCTCATTCTTATTACTGAAACTCGTATAATTACATTTAGAAGTACTCTTGTTTGCTTTTGTTATTGGCTATCGGACCAAACCTTCGGTTAAATTACAATCAAGATTACGACATTCCAAGCTAATTATTTGTTTATTGCTTTCATTTATTTTACTTAATGCTAATTGATTATTTCACTTATCGGTAAATCTATCTACGTATCCTTAAAATCACTTACAAATTCAACTGTATCTTTTTTTTTTGGGTAAACATGCAACAAAGTCATAAAAGTAAATTAAAAAAATCAACTATCCCTATATTTTAGTAGAAATGAAATTAACCAGAAATTCATCGAGCAAATGATCTCCTATGATCACTTACAATTTTAACATGGGATTACAAATGAACTACCACGTGATCAAATTTCCAAATAAGCACCTGTCACAAGTCACAACAAGACATAAAAGCTGAATTTAATAATGTTGATGATGTGGCAGTATTTATTGGGCAATTGTATCCTATGTGGCAACTAGTTGTAATTTTCCACTAAGTCGATGAACTTCCGACGATTTTCATTTTATGCGAAATACACCTCATTCGCTTACGGATCAATTTCGAGTGGGTTGCGGGTCGAGTTAGTAGAGGGGATGTGTAATTTCAATTGAAATTGAATTATTTGGCTTGATTTGGGTGTTTATGTCAAATCAGGATATTTTTAGAAACTTTGCTAATGGAATGAATAATTTTTACCCCAACTTGTAACGGAAGGGGTAGATTTGACGCAACTTGTAACAGAGAGTAAAATAAGTCAATTTATGAAAGTAGAGGAATATTTTTAACCCTTTTCCCAAAGCGAACGACTTGACTATAGTATAACCTATAGGTTGATGTTTTAATGAGCAGTAAGCAATATATCTCCTCTTATTTTGGGAAACTGGTGGCTGCGTTATGCGTTTTTCCTTTTTCAAGAACCTGTTTAGTTAATTTTTATACTCCAACTCAAAGTTTTTCTTTTCAAGTTTGAAATTCATGTCCAAATATAATTTCAACTTTAAATATTTTTTTATCTTAACTTTAAATACTCTTTTTTGAAATATCACTCAATTCATGTCCAAACGCTTAATGATATTTTCTTCAATAATCCAACTGGGGTCCAAATACAATTAAAGAAAGTTGAATTTCTAGTAGTTATTCCACAGATGGCAAAGGGATGAAAAATTTCAAGGACAAGAAGTAATTTCATACACAATAAATGAAGAGCACGACTCAATTATCCAATGAGTGTTGTCATGGCTCAATCATAGAAATGGTCCAATTTTTGTTATGTTTCCCCTGTTATTGTTACAAGGACAATAAGCTACTACATAAGTTTTGCTGAAACAGTGGACAATGTTGCAAAAGCTATAGGGGTCCATACATTGCTTCTGTTTGAATTTAATAGCCAAGAATTTATTGCTACTGAACCATAATGTACTGTGCTATCTTTCTTATTCCAAAAGGTGGAATCTCCCACCCCAGGAGCCCCCACACCCCGGTCCGACAGGTCTGTGAAGGAGGTAAATCATGGTGACTCAATTGATTTCAAAGGTTAGGCAGTCTGGCACACAAGGGGCCCTCCTTTATTTCAAGAAGAAACCCCCACACTGCCGCTGACGGGATTCGATCCTTGGTCTCTTATTCCAAATATCCCCTTTGAAACCAGTTGAGCTGCCCAAGCGGACTACTGTGCTATCTTTCTTGGTTTGTGTTAGAAGATTTAGACAAGACACGTTTGATTTATAGGGTGTTGTTCCATGCTTATTAATGTGACTAAGTAGGTTGAAAAATTTATGACTTCCTCTTTGATTTGTTTTTCCCCCAAAGATCTAAAGATTTAAATGCTTGGTTTTGTAATCTTATACTAGTTAGATGAGACAACAATTTGGTTCTACAGGGTTTTCTAGTGAGGTATCAAGTGAAAGGAATTAATTGAAGTTTTGGAGGTCGGAATTGAATCCCACATTTCGTAATTATAGTTCAGTACTGAAAGGGAGCTTTGGTGCAACGAAAAAAGGTATTGCCATGTGATTAAGAGGTGTCGGGTTCAAATCATCAAAATAATCTCTAATAGAAATGCAAGGTACCCCGTTGCGTAAAATAGACCAATGTAGTCTGACCTTTCCTTTGAAGGGGAGCTTTGACGTAACGATAGGAGTTGTTGTTATGTGATCAAGGGGTCATGAGCTCAAATCATAAAAACAACTTCTAGTAGAAATGCAAGGTAAAGTCGTATATAATAGTCAATAGATCCACTGTAGACTGAACATTCCTCTCAAGGGGAACTTCGGTCCAAAGATAAGATTTATTGTCGATTGTCCAAGATGTAATGTTTTAAATCCTAAAAACCTTTTACTGAAAGGCAAGGTAAGAGTTCGTATAATTGATCCAATATATTCTGACCCTACCCCGCACATAGGTCACCCCGCACATAGGAGGAGCTTTGTGCATCGAACTACCCTTACCTCGAGCCTCCTGCTTTATCAACAAGCTTGTATCTCTTACAACACTTGGTGGAGTGAGGAGGGGAAGGTATTTTCAAAATGTCTTGGTTGATGGAGGACTAATCATGGAATGTTATCATCACATGGAAGTAAAATCCAACTTCTACAGGGCGTGTGACTAGCAATGTCTTCATTAATCTCTAGTAGAAGTTGGATTGGGCTTAAATATGCTAGCTAATCTTTTGTATTACTAGGGCGTGTACTCTGTTAATCACCACACAAAATACTGATGGTCAAATGAAATAATATAGGGTGTAAAAGAGTTTGGTGTGTATTTGACACACACTGGGAAACATTTGGTTTGTGAAAGGCTTCTCGTGAAGGAGTGCGTAATATATATTTGGCTACAAGAACAGACAATAAGCTATGTATTAACCTAATTATGTACGAGTTATTTGTACATGTTATTATGTGCTCTAGCATCACATTTTTTTTAGCTAATGGTCTACCGGAAACAACCTCTCTACTCCATAAAGGTTGAGGTAAAGTTTGCGTACATCTTACCCTCCCATACCTCACTTTGTGGGATCCCATACCTCACTTTGTGGGATTACACAGGGTATGTTGGTGTTGTATGTTATTTAGCATCACATTTTACAGACTCATTCTATCTGACCTATTTGACTCTCGTATCATAGCTGCATCAAATATGAATTTGGAACATGGAACAGCATGCAAAACAAAGAAAAAGGACAGTGCAATAGGAAAGGGAATCAAACAAAGCAAAATTATACTAGTAGATACAGAAATGTTAACATAGATATCAATAGATTAACTATGTCCCAGATCACTATCATTCTCTTAACTTCCCAAGCATTTCATTGCCCTTGACTTGTTCAACCACCAAGGCACTAAAAGAAGACAACAAAAATGTTTGACATATGTCAATCTGTTATCGACTGAGCTCCTCCAAGCACTTCATCGCCGTTGATTCATCAACCTCTGCCAGAATTGTTCCCAGTTTCCTCGGGCTGAGCTACTGGCCCGCTAGACGCAGTAGTAGCATGTGTCACAGTTTCCTTTTTGGCTGGTGGAGCAGCAAATACTGGGATAGCCTGCCTAATACAGACAGGTGGTGCAACTCGAACGGGCCGGGCCTCTCCGGGCTGAGCTAATGGCCCGCTTTGTGTAGTAGCATGTGTCACACTTTCCTTTTTGGCTGGTGGAGCAGCAAATACTGGGATAGCCTGCCTAACACAGACAGGTGGTGCAACTCGAACGGGCCGGGCCTGCAACATTTGAGGCCCGCATCCAGTTGGTTGAGGACGAGGCGGTGCGGAGAAAACTGGCACGGCTGTTCTTATTGTAACAGGCGGAGCAATACCACGGTAAGGTGTCCTATTATATTGTCTAATTGGCATATATGGAGCTGCCCCTGGAGAAGGAACTGTGCGCCTTTCTGATGATGAAGCCTGTGATTGTGGCAGCGGCTGTGATAATGAGGAATGGCTGTCATTTATTATCATGGAGGAAGATCTGTAACGACTAACTGTCTTTGGGCAGATTAAGGGGAGGATTTTGGATGTGGTGACTGCAGGACGCTGTGGACTTGATGGTCGAGGAGTTGGAATTGGGAACTTCTTCTGGAATGGTATTGACACATTGCCGGATTTGCCCATTTCTAACTTTTCCTTCAAACGGTAGTTAAGTAAAGCTCTTGCTATTCTGATCTGTTCCTGCTCCTCGTTGTTCTCCGATTCAGATGATAAACTTGCATCTTGCTGTGCCACTGTAAAGAAACAAACCTCTTATTGCCCAAGAAAATTGTACCACCTTTCAGAAAGATGCAACTACCTAAATATATTTATAATATCAGCAGCATAATGAGGAACTAAAGGAAGTTTGACTTAATAGACAAACATAGAAGTCAATCAAAACACATTTCAATGACGGTTGAGCCAAACATAAGCTCTTAAGTTCTACTAGGAGGAAGGGCGAAAAAGCAACGTGAATCTGAAAGACAGATAAATTGCGGTGTCATTTGGATTTCATTTTGGTTTAGTTGTTGAAAGCAATTTCGGATAAAATAAGTGATTGGATTAGTTAAAGCATAAATGTTTCAAGAACATCTACGTTAGTCTTTTAAAAACCTATGTTTGGGTTGTTTCTACAGTCTGATTTCCAGAAACCAAAATATGTTTGAACCATATGGCCAGAATGTACAGTTCTCGCTTTTATTATTTTGGTAAATGTTTATTTTCATTAATTCTCCTTCAGACTAAAGACACAAGACCATCCTTTCACAATTAACGTGAATCTCACAAGTTAATCGATCCGATATGAGCATGAGAAAATATGAGTTTTAAGAAATAGGCTGTAGATGCAAAGGTATAAGCAGCTAGTCTGATGAACTTGTTTTGTATCTTCCAATTCATCAAGTTTGCACTAAATCTGTAGATAAAGAGAAGGAAAGTTGAGAATCTTTTGGCGGGCAAGAGGGGAACAGATAAGACTCCACGTGAAAGGGTTGGTTGAAAAATAGGAAATGAACTGGTTACCTTCTTCAATGACCTTTTCCCGTGCCTTTACATTCTTGTTGAAAATTTCAATATATAATCAGACTGAATAAGTTTTAGAATAATTTAAGTTTCTAGTGGGGTGAAAAAATGAAGCAGCAAGAATATCTGTCAACTGAAGGGATGCCTTGGAACAATCCTAAAGTTGTCTCCATGTGACCTATAGGTCACGGGTTCGAACCGTGGAATCAACCACTGATTAAGTTGGTGCAGCCCTTCCCCGGACCCTACCTGAACGAGGATGCTTCATGCACCAGGCTGCTCTTTTTTTAAAATATAATATTTGTCAACTGAATACTAGATAGGCCTAGGAATAAGATGATTGCATGCACTGCAAGGAAAAAGCAACCTTGTCGCAACTTTAAATGGAAAAATTCATGTATTCTAACATCCAACACAAGTAAAATCATGTTGGACAATAAGGTACTTGAGATGAATCTTATAAAATTTTGAGTTTATCTTATCAGCTATACCGTCACTGTTTAGCTATCCCAGGCCTGATTGACAATTAGATTACCTCGTTCTTTCCCTTGTCCTTTTTCTTCATTCCAATCTCTGCCAAATGTTACAGTGGCTAAACCTCCAAAAGACGGGGGAGAATGATACTAAAGCATTTTAATCTATAAATTAAGTGACAAATACAAAGCTCTTTCCCCTCAAATCTCTGATACTTACCAGGGGCGAAGCTGGAGACCAATGTATGAGTTCGGTGGAACCTAGTTTGGTCCAAACGCTATATTTGTCGTAAGAAATTTATTTAATATGTATAAATTATTAATTTAGAAAAGTTAGAACCCTAAATACATAAGCTTCAAATCCTAGCTCTACCTTTGATACTTACAAATACTGTATATCCTTGCAATAAAAAGGCAGATTGGTGCACGAAGCATCCCGCGTTCATGCAGGGTGCTGAGAAGGGCCACACCCCCTTAGGCAGCCTACCCCGACGCAAGCATCAGTGGCTGATTCCTTGTTTCAAACCCCTGACCTATAGGTCACACAGAGACAATTGTATTCCCTTGCAATACAAAACATAAATACAGATCACCGGGAAGTCACAATTTTTTCTAAAAAAAAAAAGGAATAGAAAGGAGCAGCACATATGAACCTACTACCACACTACTCACTAGTTTCGTGCACTGTTACACCGACCGTGAGCAGCATATGCAGGAACATATCGACTATAGAACTATGCCTAATTACTCGAAGTAAAATATTTTCTTGACTGTGGGAGACTTACATTGTTTCAACGATGACCAAGCTGCCAGGGCAGCATTCTTCTCAGCTTGCTTTTTGTTCTTGGCAGGTTCACCAGTAAATGTGATTCCAGCCAATTCTACTGTTCCTGTAAACACAGGTTGGTGTCCAAGTCCTGACCTATACGTTGTGTACTGAGGCAAAGGAGCTCCGACTCTTTGCGCTATCTCCTGTAACAGATTTTTGTAGACGCCCGTTTCATCCTACAATGAGTTCATCCGACAAAGAGAACAATACAACTTCAGCAATGTCATCAAACCGGTGACTTAGTCGTCACGAGAAAATTGTTTCTTGATAGTAAGTTATTTTGTATCAGCCAACTATTAAATTAAAAAATTAAAGAGTTCTCTTACAATACTTCCCAAAATTTAAGGATTAAAATGTAAATTTTCAAAATTTTGAGGGTTATGTGCCCCCTAGCCCCTCTTGTCCTGCCCCTGTACCTGAGTATACCAGATTACATCATAATTTTGACTCGGTATGGACTCTAAAAAGCTTAACCTGATTTAGATACGTTTTAAGTAATGAAGGATTATCTTGTAAACTCTTCTAGCAATTGATGTATAGTAGTTGTAGACTTGTATTAGTATTTGTCAAACCTGGTTTAACACGAAAAGGATCAAATTAAACGCGCAAAATTGACTTGTTTAACTTATCCCAATAAGCTTGTGAAAGATTTACACCAGTACAGTAAGGGGTTGTTTGGTTTACCAGAATTAGGGAAATAATTGCACGATAACAATCGGAATTTTTATACAGCGTCCCGATTTATGTGGCAATTGCGCATGGAGTTCAAGAAAATTAGACTGTAAGAACATGCGGTCTAAAACAAGTCATAGACATTTGTAAGGATTAAAAGGAAAGTTTAAAGTTAAATTGTTTCTAAATAAGGACGGACTAAAAAGGAAAGTATGTCACATAAATTGAAACACATGGAGTATTATTTTATACCGGATCTAATATGGAGTAACTCATACAAATTAATAGCTTTACATGAATAAATTAACTAAAAGACCAAAATAACCTTGATTTCATCTTTCTATTTTTTATTTACTTTAAAAGCAAAGGTAGAGGTAAGATCTGCGTACACTCTACCCTCCCCAGACTCCACGTCCCAGACCCCACGTTGTGGGATTTCACTGGGTATGTTGTTGTTGATGTTGTTGTTAAAAGCAAAGGTAGAATTGTAAACTTTTATGTCACCATATATCCTATTTTTAATGCATTGAACCAAATCATTCAACCCAAAAAACATACGCACTACATAATCAAGTTAATCCTTGTATTACAATCTTTTATCCTAATCCTTATATTAATGTTTTACAATTTGCAAGAATATGCCGAGGGTCTTCACTGGATATGTTGTTGTAATTTGCAAGAATATGTCAATAAAGCCGAAAGACAGAGCAAACATTTATTTATGCACCAACTTTCTCACTCGTTTCAAGTAAAATTAGTATCTGTCAAAAATCACCATGTCAAAGTTACTAGTCAGTTAAATAGTCACACACAAAATGCAGCAGATGACATTAATAGAAGAGACCATATGGAAGTGGACAGTCACATGCAGATGTTTCTTCAAAGATAGAAGAAATAATATATAGGGGGACAAAGGCTATAAATAGGAAGCTTGAGCTAAATACATTTTCCACAAGTACCATGCTCAACCAAATACCTTATTTAATACCCAATATACTGATATGTCATATACTTGCCCTCAATATTAAAAATTATATGGATGAGCAAGATTTCACACAACATGATCAAAGTCAACAAAGCCCGTGTTCAGTCTCTGTCATTAAAACTGCTCCATAAATATACTAGAAACAATTCTAGATCCAAATTAATTTTTTGATTGAAAGACTACCATATACACGGTTCATATGTATAATTTGTATATTTCTTACCATAATTAGTAGAGTTCTTGTACATGTATAATTATAGTAATACTTTTGTATTAGGAAAAGTTAGTAGTCTTATATTAAGAAAATGTAGATTCAATTTTCATAATTAGATATTGTATATCGTGTACATATATACATTTTCATTAATGAAAATAATGAACGGATTGTTCTCTTTCATAGTATCAGAAGTCTAGGACAAATTTTCCATCTCCACAACCTCTCTTCCGCCGCCCTAACCCAGAATAGTATTTCCGACCGACACCTCTCCCTTCGATTTTTTTTCCTCCCAAAATCCTTCATTCTCCCCTTGTTCTTCAATCATGTCTACCACAAAGAATACTTTTCCTCCTGCTCTTGCAGTCTCCAATATCAAAAACAACATTCCTATTATTTTTGAGATGGACAACGTCCACTACGCGACGTGGGCAGAACTGTTTAAATTCACAGTCCTCCATCACATCGTCCCACCGGCTAAAGGCAAGGAGCTTGCCTTCCACGGAGGATGAAATTGAGTTGTGGTCAACTTTTGATGTTACGGTCCTTTAATGAATCTATTACACCATCTCTACAGACCTCTTACAGACGATTATCGAACCCGACACCACGGCAATGGAAGCTTGGAATAAATTGCGAGATATATTCCAAGATAACAAGAATTATCGTACTGTGACCTTTGAGCAGGAATTCTCCCATATAAATATGGAGGATTTTCCGAATGCATCCGCCTATTGTCGTCGGCTCAAGGAGTTGTCGGATTAACTAAAAAATGTTGGCGCACCCGTCACGAATGACCGTCTCGTTCTTCAGATGGTTGCAGGCCTCTCTGAGGCGTATAATGGGGTCGGCACTCTTATTCGCCAAATCAATCATCTCCCACCATTTTACCAGGCACGTTCCATGCTCACGTTAGAAAAAAACAGGTTTGGCTAAAAAGGCGCTACCGAAGCCAATTCCGTCACGATGGTGGTCACGTCCCGTGAAACTGATGACTCTCTATCGTTCTCCGAAAATTATGGTCAAAACCATAACAACGGGGGTGGCGAAAAGGGTCAAAACCATGTAAAAACTGCGGTGGCGGTAAAGGTGGCGACCAGCAGGGGACCGGGCCACCAAACCCGTGGCAGCAGGCCCTGGCCAACGGACAGTGGCCCATACCACCCTGCCCATTTCCGTCAACCAATTGGGTCGGGCCCAATTATGGCACGCATAGAACACAACTGGGCCAGGAACTGTTCACTGGCAGCAGGCCTTCGCTGCTGACGGCCGAACAACGGCAGCACCAACACACAAGGATATCGAGGCCGCGATGCATACACTTGGATTAAATCCCCCGGATGCAAATTGGTACATGGACACCGGTGCTACTTCTCACATGACGTCCGCTCCAGGTAATCTCTCGTCTTATTTCAATTTGAGCAAAAATCGTGGCATAATTGTTGGTAATGGTCATTCAATTTCAATTTGTGGTTATGGTCACATAAATTTATCTTCCCCGAACCCACCTCTCGCCTTGAAAAATGTCATTCATGCCCCTTAATTAAAAATTTAATGTTTGTTCGCAAATTTACAACTCATAATTGGGTTTCTGTTGACTTTGACCCTTTTGGATTTTCTGTGAATGATTTTTCGATGGGGATACCTCTAATGCGATGTGATAGTCGGGATGAGTTTTATCCCATCACCACCATTAGTCAAGAAACACCGTCAATGTTTGCCGCCTTAGCACCTTCCTTATGGCATGCGCGTTTGGATCATCCGGGGGCGTCTGTTATTTTCTCTCTTAAAAGCAATAATTTTTTTTAGTGTAATAGTATGAGTAGTACTAATGTTTGTCCTTGTCCGCTTGGAAAATCATGTTAAATTATCGTTTGTTGCTTCTAATTCTAGTACTTTGATGCCATTTGATATTATTCATAGTGATTTATGGACATCTCCCATTTTAAGCTCTTTGGGTTATCATTATTATGTGTTATTTTTGGATGATTATTCTAATTTTTTGTGGACTTTTCCGTTGTCTAAAAAGTCTAAAGTATATTCTATGTTTCTATCGTTTAGAGCATTCATCCGTACCCAATTTCAACGGAAAATAAAAAACGTTCAATGTGATAATGGAATGGAACTTGAGAATGGGTCATTTCAGGAATTTTGCAATGTTAATGGCATATCTTTTAAATTTTCTTGTCCTCACAAAATGGAAAAGCCGAAAGAAAAATTAGTACCATTAATAATATTGTTCGGACTTTACTAGCGCATGCTTCATTACCCCCCTCATTTTGGCATCTTGCATTACCAATGTCTACTTACCTCGTTAACATACTCCCTATCAAAGGACCAACATACCAATCTCCACTAAAAAAAAATTATCATAAAGATCATTCGTATTCTCATCTTAGGGTGTCTGAGTGTTTTTGATATCCTCTTTTTTCATCCACTACAATTAACAAACTTCAAGTCCGTTTTACCGTTTGTGTGTTTATGGGTTATCCTTCTAATCATCATGGTTACAAATGTTTTGATTTATCCTCGAATAAAATCATAATTAGTCATGTCATATTTTATGAAACTCATTTTTTGTTTGCTAAATTGTGTAATCCCGTGTCTAATTCTTATAATTGTTTGGATGATATCACCATATACCATCCACAATTTGGCCCAGCAGGCCCACTGCCTGCTGGCCCAATAGTCCTGCCTCCGGATACAACGTCTCGGCCAGCAGGCCCACTGCCTGCTGGCCCATTAAATGTCCCTCCCGATCCAACGTCTCAGCCAGCAGGCAGTGGCCAATCCTTGATCCGGCCTGCCGGCCCGGGCCGCCATCGCTCATCTTGGCCCAATTTTTTGATCAGTCGAGTCCGGTAGTTGGTGCGTACTCACTGTTGCCGATCCGAGATGACCCGACACCATCCCAAGTCCAGTCCATTTCTATTCCGAGTTAAGGGCCCGTTACTCGTAGCCAATGGGGTATTTTTAAATCGAAACAATATTTTAATCTCAATTCTAATGTCACAAAATCACACTACCACGTAACTTAGTGCCTTCCCTTCATGACCCGAACTGAAAAATGGTCATGGATAATAAATATAATGCTCTTATTGAAAATAAGATGTGGGAGTTGGTGCCCCGTCCGCCTAGTGTCAATGCTATTCGTTCTATGTGAATTTTTACTCGTAAGAAAAAATCTGATGATTGTTTTGAGAGGCATAAGACCCGTCTTGTAGGTGATGGCAAAACTCAACAGATTGGTGTGGATTGTGGAGAGACATTTAGTCTGGTGGTCAAACTGACAACCATTCGCATTGTTCTCAGTCTGGCTCTATCAAAAGCATGGCCCATTCATCAGGTGGATGTAAAAAATGCTTTCTTACACAGTGATCTCAAGAAGACAGTATACATGCATCAGCCCTTGGATTTCAGGAATCCCGATTATCATAACCATGTCTGTTTAATGAAGAAGTCCTTGTATGGGCTTAAACAGACCCCTCAGGCTTGGTATAAAAGGTTTGCAGATTATGTCTCTACTATCGGGTTTTCTCACAGCAGGTCTGATCATTCTCTGTTCATCTATCGTTGTGGTACTTCTCTGGCATACATTATGTTATATGTGGATGATATTATATTGACTGCCTCTTGTAATAAACTGCGCAAGTCTATCATGTCTCTTCTCAGTTCCGAATTTGCTATGAAAGACTTGGGGCCTTTGAATTATTTTTTGGGTATAGTTATAACTCGTCATCCAGGTGGTCTATTTATATCCCAGAGAAAGTCTGCGGCTAAGATTATTGAACGGGTTGACATGTCATCCTGTAAATCCTCTCCTACTCCGGTGGACACCAAATCGAAGTTGAGTGCTAATTCTAGCACATCTTACGAGGATCCTTCCCACTATCGCAATCTTACAGGTCAGTATCTTACTTTCACGAGGCTCAATATTACTTATGCAGTGCAACATGTGTGTTTATTTATGCATGATCCGAGGGACGAGTACATGCATGCCCTTAAACGCATTGTGTGTTACATACATGACACTCTTGATTATGGTTTGCACTTATATCAATCGTTTGTATCTACTCTCGTATCTTATACAGATGTTGATTGGGGTGGATGTACAGACACTAGACATTCGACATCTGGTTATTGTATGTTTCTTGGTGATAACTTGATCTCTTGATCGACTAAACGTCAGGCTACTTTATCGCGATCCAGTGCGGAGGCTGAGTATCGAGGGGTAGCCTGGTGTCTGATCTGTTGGCTGCGTAATCTCCTATTAGAGTTTCACTTTCCTATTCAGAAAGCTACCTTTGTTTACTGCGACAATGTCAGTGCGGTCTATCTCTCTGGGAATCCGGTCCAACATCAGCGCACTAAACATATCGAGATGGATATTCACTTTGTCGCGAAAAGATAGCTCGTAGACAAGTACGTGTCTTGCATGTCCTTCACGGTACCAAATTGCTGACATCTTTACTAAGGGTCTTCCCTTAGTTTTGTTTGAAGATTTTAGGAACAGTCTCAGCGTATGACAACTGCCCGCTATGAATGCGGGGGTGTGAAAGACTACCATATACACGGTCAAACCGTGTATATGTCATATGTATAATTTATATATTTCTTACCATAATTAGTAGAGTTCTTGTACATGTATGATTATGGTAGTACTCTTGTATTAGAAAAAGTTAGTAGTCTTGTATTAGAAAAAAATAGTAGTCTTGTATTAGAAAAAGGTAGATTTAATTTCCATAATAAGATATTGTATATTATGTATATATATACATTTTCATTAATGAAAATAATGAAAAGATTATTATCTTTCATTGATTAGCTTCTAGATTCAAATTAATTAATTTAACCCTGAGTTTCTCAGCTTCCGCATATGTGCCAAACTCAAATTTACCACATCATTTTTTTTACAAAAGGGAGTGGACGGGGCTGCCAAAGGCAGAACCAGAATTTAAATGTTGGTTCAATCTTTACGGTTTTAGGATTGAGTCCATTATATTTTTAAAGATATGGGTTCATATCTATAATTTGTTGCAATTTTAATACGTGTCAAAAGTACTGGATTCAGATGAACCCGGTATAGTAAGGTTGGATCCGCCCTCGCTTATAGTACCTCAACTATTTGACCGAGTACCTATTTATCCTTCCATTAGCACATGTACCCAGAGGCGGATTTGAAATTTGAACTTTTAACGGTTTTGGATTCTAAAACGGCGACCTCAAGTGCTAGTTGGGTTCTAATTTTTTTTTATACATATTTAATGATTTCTTAACACATAGACATGGTTATTCCGAACCATGTACGTGATAACTTTGCCCACGAAAATTTAGACTTGCTCTGTCTATCAAAATTAAGATAGATGAGAGAAAATCACCTCCCGTTCATTTCTTTTTTCCAATGCATTGATACTTATTTCAACATCTTAATCAGTAGAATATAAATTAATTAGTAGGAACTCAGTAATTTTTAACTATATGTCTTTATCACATAACCTCTGCAAAAATGTTAATTATTCATAATTTGTATCTATAAAAACCCAATTCAAACGTTGACTGATTCCTACTACCCAATTTGACAGGTCTAATCTACATTTTCCACACTTATTTATCTTTAATAAAAAAAATCGGTCAGGTAGGTAGCAAAATTCAATATGCAAAATCACTTGGGATAAAAAAACTGCTAAAAATATAATTGATTACTAAAATACCCTCATTTAAGGAAATTAATTATCAAAACAGTACAAGAAGACCCAAAACAGCTGTTATGCAAAGGTGAAGCAAATGTGAAGACAAGAGATACCATATGGGTCATGCATTAATTTTATGGTCCCTCCAAGAAACTTCCCATTAATAGTTTTTCTCTTTTTCCCACTACTTTCAATTACCCAACTTTCTCTAACAAAAATAATATTCACCTACATTTTAATACACTAATAAATATTTATGCACCCAATATTTACACCAAACTAATTACAATCAAACTTCTATATGATAACAATGTTTACTGAATACTTTTTGGTTGCAAAGGCGAAATGTATTCATAGAAAACATACTCCCTCGTTTCAATTTATGTGATACACTTTACTTTTTAGTCCGTCCCAAAAAGAATAATACATTTTCTTATTTTGCAACAATTTAACTTTAATATTTATCTTTTACGCTTAACGAGATGATCTATAACCACACAAATATCTTTGACTTATTTTAGAACACAAGATTCAAAAGTCTTACTTTATTTTTTAAATTTCGTGTTGAGTCAAACTACATCGTATAAATGGGGATGGAGGGAATATAATATAACATAACGTATCAATAAAATCGGTTCCAAAGAAAACTTGACCATTATAATGAAATGTTGTTATAGTGAAATGATTGTTATAGAGAGGACTAACTGTAATTTTACTTTAGCCGTTAAAATTAAAGTGATACTTCTTCCGTCCTAATTTATGTAATTCTCTTTCTTTTTTAGTCGGTAAAAAAATAACATTTTTTTTATAATTAGTAGTAGTAATTTTATTTAAACTTCCCATTTTACACAGTTATTTTAGACCACAAATAGCCAAACACCTTCAAATAAATTGGGACTGAGAGAGTAATACACACTCCTCCGTCTCAAATTATTTGTAGTGATTACTAAAGATAGTTGTCTCAGATTATTTGTTGTTTTAGAAGTTTAAGGCATAATTAAATTTTTTTCTCCATTTTACCCTTTGTTATTAGTAAAGATACACATAAATAGACTAAACATTTAATGGAGAGAGATTATAATATAACCCTCCTTATTAATATTTATTAAGGGGCAAAAACACAATAGATAATTAGGGGGGGAGTATCATTTAAACCATGATTAAGTGATAAATATCTATATGAAATGCATTTCTAAAACCAGGACAAAGGACATTTTGGTCACTTCAATACCATTAATTTCCCCAACCATCCTCATAAACCGGAGTTATTAATTCCGGTCCAGACCTCGAAAAAGGACTAACGAAAGTGGCACACATTAACACACTCAACACACACGGCGCACATTAGCAACACTAACCCTAACGGAAGTTACAACAAACTTACGAGTATACGCGCGGCAAGCGAGTGAGAAGGGCCACAGTTAGAAAGGGCGTTAAGTGCAACTTCAGCTGCAGCATGTTCAGCTTGACGGAGTGTTGAACTGTAATTTGGGCTCTCGAAATTCTCGCCGTTAAAGTTAACGACAGCTTTAAACCGTGGCGCGTGGTCTGGACCTTCCCTTAAACATACGTATGAGGGTAAATTGAAACAACTCCTCTGTGCAAACTCTTGTAACTGATTCTTGTACATTTCTTTATTTACCTATATATATGTATATATATAAAAACACAACTAAATTATTTTCTAGGATGTTGGGTCGGCTTAATTTATGAAATGGGTCGGAAGAAAAAATGGAAATTTTGGGTTTCAGATGGGTTCTTGATCAAGTATTGTGAGATAGCCAAACATGTCTGTCCTGTATATATATATATAAACCCAACTAAATTGTTTTCTAGGATAATGGGTCGGGTTAATATATGAAATGGGTAAGATGGAATTTTTGAGTTTTAGATGGGTTCTTGACGAAGAAAGACAAACATGGCTGAAAATGGATAAACGTGTCGGGTCGGGTCGGAAGAAAAAAGTGGGGACTTTGGGTTTTCAGATGGATTCTTGACGAAGTATTATGAGATAGCTAAACATGGCTGAAAATGGGTAAACGGGTCGGGTCGAGTCTGAAGGAAAAAGTGGAGACTTTGGGTTTTCAGATGGATTCTTGATGAAGTACTAGTATGAGATAGACAAGCATGGCTGAAAATG
Source organism: Anisodus acutangulus (assembly GCA_029783415.1). Classification (NCBI taxonomy): domain Eukaryota; kingdom Viridiplantae; phylum Streptophyta; class Magnoliopsida; order Solanales; family Solanaceae; genus Anisodus; species Anisodus acutangulus. The sequence goes on from CM056498.1 coordinate 49,238,219, forward strand.
GGTAAACGGGTCGGGTCGGGAGAAAAAAGTGGGGATTTTGTGTTTTAGATGGGTTCTTGATTGAGTACTATGAGATTGTCAAACATGGCTCAATTTAGTGAGATAAAATGTATGGATTTTTTTGATGAAGTGTGTGATATAGCAAAGATTGTTGAAGAGTGATATGAAGAGATATGAAAGAGAAAAATGAAGTATTAATGGAAGAGATAGGCTTAGGTTTGAATTTTAGTGGGGGAAGAATTAATGGACTCTTTAGTTATTGTAAGCAAATTGAAATAAAAAATCGACATTTTTTATTTAATTTTAAATTTAAAAACAGATAAAATTTGGTTTTAGGTTTGTTTATAAGCCAAAAAAAGAACACGACCATAAAACTACCTTTTTAAAATTATAATTGCACATATACATACATATACTTTTATATAAAAAAATTAAAAAAATAATATTTATTAATCTTTTGGACTCTTAATTCATAATATAGGTATTTGCCTTTATACTTTATAGTAATCAAATTATTTGTCTTTTACTTTTTTTTTATATATATATATATTACTTAACTTACATCAAAATCATTGTTTGCACCACATGTGCACCATGCAGCTTCATAGTTTACAAAGCATTCAATAATATTACTACTCGAAATTAGTGTATCAAACGCAATTTTTAGAATGTCTGCTCAAACGACTTCATTGGCAAACACCGAAGGAACTGCCAAAAGTATCGGGTTAATCAAAAACATTTCTTTAGCTCCATGTGTTTGCTAAAGTGTCCGCCACCCTGTTCTCTGTACCTGTGTCAGACCATCGACTTTTTCATTTTCATCAGCAACAAGCTGCATTCAAAAACAATTATTGTTTATCACATCCACTGAGTCAACTTCAACTTGAATTGGGGTGAATCCATTGATCCAAGTTGTTTCTAATCCCTGCTTCAGAGCTAGAATTTCAGCCTTGGAGCTGAGGGTTGTATGAATTTTCTCCATGAAGTCCGTGTAGAATACAATGATTGGAAAAAACGGAAAATAAGTAACTGCTAAGTATTACAACAAAATGAAATTACAACAAAATGAAATTACAACAAATTGAAATTTCAATAAACTGAAACAAGAAACTGAGATTACAAGCACTTTGATTTGCTGGGTCGAGTGATGGCACTATGTCTTTAAGACAAGATTGCCCCGTATATATCCTTTTACGTTCTGGACAATAGTCTCCCAAGATAAAACAATAACTCAACAAATGAGCAAATGAAACTCAAGTGTTACTTTGAAGAATTTAGAGTAATGAAATGATGCTGGAAAGTAAGGAAGATTTTCTATGTAGTCTCAACAATTGAGCCAAATGCTTCAATATATAGTGCATGGAGGGGACTTGTCAACTGCCCAACTAATTGCTGTTAATGGTCATGTAATGACAATTAGTGAGGAGTAATTCAGCCAAGTAAATGACTGAATTAATGTGCAACATATTGGAGCTTTAGTTTGAAGTTATTCAACCAAATAAATGGCTGAATTGATGTGCAGATTAATGGAGGTTTAACGTTCTAAAAGCCAATCCAAAAGGCACAAGTTCTCTTTCCAATTTTATCTCTTCTGGAACTTCAGGGACCAAACTATAAATATGAAGCAATTTGGGTCCAAAAAGATAATATCAGAAGAAGCCCAAAGCTCACGACCCACGACCCGGGACGGGCGTGGACTTAGCCTCAAACCAAAGCACATCTAGGTCCTCCCTCCTTCAAACACATGGGTTACTCCTTAGGGTCTCAAACCTTTAGCCAATTTTGAGACTTATAAACTAAACAAATCTTCATTCCCCCACCGATGAGGGAGAATTGGTCTATACCACATGTTCATGCTTCAAATACCTCACTTCGTGGACCAATATCTCTTTCATTTCTCAACGAATTTGGACGATCCTTGGCCCTACGGTCATCTACTCACTTAGTAGATTATGCACGTGTGAAGAATCAAAGTCTCCAACATGCGGAACCCTAATGTTTAAGTCATTAAAGATGTGTGGACGCAACTCCCACCAAAGATAAATTTCCAACAGTCCGTTACCCGGTCACCATTGGAGCTCCTAATGACACCCCAATCCCACCAATTCCTTAATTAATGTCACAGGAACTGTCGGTTTCCATTTTAGGCTAATTTTAGTCTTGATGACTTTGTGCTTCAAGTTCCTGGCGCATAGTGGCCAGATTGATTCCTTTTCCAACTTGGATAATATCCTTTTTATCATTAAAGAGGTTATAGTTCTTGATTATTCAAAATTTTCAAAGGCAGAAAGGGAGGATGTCCTCCTAATAGAGATGGGTGTTGAAATTCATTCAAGTATTGAAAAGGATGTTGCCAGTGCACTCTTCATTAGAATAGTGTTCCAAAAGAGAAAAGCATTATGGAAGATGGTCTCATGGGAGTCACATAAGTGACAGTTGGTAGGGAGCCTCCTATGGTGGAGGAGTTTTGCTGAACCAATTTGTCCTCAACAATCTCTTTCTACTTGCCTGATAATGTCAAAAACTACATAGAATTTGCCTTTTACTTTATAGCTTGATTTGTTCAACATCTATTTCTTGTTCAAACTAATTATATTTGAGTATGTTCTTATCATTATTTAGTGCAATCATTATCAATATATCTTGGTCTATTACAACTCTTTAATTTTTGCACAAAATATATTCATTGAAGAAGATTTATTTTGTTCCTTGAAATGACTAATTCCAGGACATTGCATATGGAGGAAGTTATATAGATAACTAGTAAACGTGTCCGAGTTTTGCGCGGCCAAAAAAAAAATCTCATTAAGTACACAATAATTTTTTATAAGACTAAAATATTACAACTATTTTAAAATTTAAAATTTTGAAGTACTTTTTTGCTATTTAACTTTAAATGAATTAGATTGTTTTTAATAAGCTTGACCCTACCATTTCAATTGATGCAAAAAAGGTATATATGTTAGAGGGGGACATGTACCAAACCTCTAACCAACTGAGATCTACACCAACATCATCCAAATGAATTAGATTAACACTTAATTGTATGTTTTTCTCTTATTTTAATTTTTGTATTATTATATAGGTGTGACTAACACTTTTTTCCCCCTCAAGGCATGTAAAGAAAGAAATATTTCAAGAAGCTTCATCTCTATATTTCATAGTGTAAAAAATTTATATGTATATAAGTAGTTAGCTTTTTTTTCTTTGTGCTTTGTTACGGAGTCAAATTTAAGTACTTTCATAATTTTAACCTTGTTTAAATTTTAAAGAAATCCAAAAAAAAGGAATTAAAAGGAAAAAAAAACATAAATCTTTCTAGCTTTCAAACTTCACTACCCATGTATTTTCTAAAAAAAAAAAATGATAATGTCTATATTTCACTTCTTTCTTTTACGAACGTTCTTTATCTTTCATAATTAGTCACTCATCATCGCTATAAAATAATATCAATTCTTCTTCTAAATCATCAATTTATTGTAGATTGCGGGAAAAAAAACTATATTAGTTACTTTAGAAAGTTTCTCCTATAAACATACAACGTGATAAAATAAAAGTATGATCTCAATGAGTGAATTCATAAGAACTTAGAGTAACCGAGGCTACAAAAGGGAAAAAGCAAAGAAACAGGTATTGCATGAGCTACACTAATTTGTGAGCAAATAATTATGCGAAGTACATACATAAGGTGTATTTTTATTCACTGATCCAATTGCTTAGTTTATCACACCATTATTTCCTCCTTTTTCTCCTCTTCTCTATTTTAATCACCCTTTACTTCCTCGATTTCTTCGGTTCACCAACATGAAATGTCCCGAACGGTTGGAATTTTTGCATACCTAAAAGAGTTAAGGAAATAATTGTTGATCTTTTTTTAATATCACATTTAATATAATTAAGAGAGTTAAATGAGTGATTTTTGAGTTTTTTTAACATAACTCATAAATGGAAAAAAGGAGAAAAAAGATAAATAGCATTATAGGCCATAGAGAGGTGCCACATCAACTTGTGTATTCGTAACATTATATTTATATATTGATTTGATTACATATATAGTTTATAATTTTTTTTAATAGTAATTGATTTGATAGGGTTATGTCATAATGTAGTCAATCCAATGTTAAAAAAACCATAAAAAATAAGAAAAACAAAAATATCGACAAAACTGAAAACAACTGAAGCGCTGAGAAACCGATTTAGTTGGTTTGATTTGGTTTCAACGTCTAAAAAATAATTTAATAGGTTTGGTTTTCTTTAGAGAAAAACCGACTCAAACTCAGTGGCGGGGATAGGATTTCCATAAAAGGGGTTCAAAAAAAAAATTACATACTAATAGTGCTGACAAAAGAACGGGTCAAATAAAATATGACGGTCGAATCAGATATGGATCAGCTTATATACACCTATCGAACCAGTAACCAAACGACCCCTCTCAAATCAACATTTATGTTTGTGTTTTTTTCTCAATTCATCTACATGAGTCATGGCAAAAGAACTTGTCATAAGTATAAGAATTATTGTTGTGTGACAAATAAAGTTAGAGATTTTAATCATTATAAAATTGCAAACAAATAAATTCGATTTATTTGAACTCTTTTCCAGATAGTATTTAGCGAGACCTTAATGAATTGAACTACTCTTTTTATGGGAAAGGAGGTTTTGATTAAATCACATCAAAATTGATAAAAACCTAACATATTTGGTTGGCAGGCTATGCTTAGGCCTCGTTATTTGTTTTCATTAAGATTAATATGTCTGAATCATAATGCACATTTGAATCTTAAGAGATTGTCTTTTGATATAACCTTTGAATGATTAAGACTATTTGTTTTTATGCATTTGAATGTGTATGATTTATCTATGTGTAAACATGGAAAATATATAATTCAAATAAAATAATAATTAAATATTAGATCAATAGAATATTAGAAAAAACTTTAATTTAAAAAAAGTAAAATTATTATTTGATAAAAGATTAAATTATCTAAAGATATAAATAAATGTTTTTCTTATTAAAAAAAATTAAACTATCTGAACTATAACTAAACATTTGCATATACAAACAATTGTCATAAGGAAATGTAGCCATACAAAATCTTGAATTCAACATAAATTAATTTGTGAATTAAAGTTATCTAGCCAATTAATATATCAAAAATATGTTTCAGTTTTAAAAACACAAGTATATGTGATGATAATAGATCTTTTTATTAACAAAGCATGCCACAATATGAAACTGAGTAGTTGGAGAAAGAGAGAGATGGGCGAGAAATTTAGTTCTGAAGCTAAAAGAAAATGTGTCCAGCAAGATTCGATCCCGCACACTCTCGAGATATTTGAACCCCCTTTATCATTGGCCTACACTTTTTTGTGTTGAGGAGGTTCAACATTTAATATGTAGATCTAATATACACAACATAATTTTTCGACGGAGGGGTTCGGATCGGCTGCATGTAGCTCTGCCCTGCTCAAAACGAATCATGAACACCTCTAAGTGAAGATATTAAGAGCGGATAAGATAGACTTAAAATCACATGCAAGGAAGTTGTCGCGAAAGAACTACAACTTCTTGATATCAATGAACACTTAACTAAGGATAGGGCATCATGGAAGAAAAAGACCCATATGTGTAATCTGTACTAGTTGAGAGTAGGTTTTAGACTTGTTAACAAGCTTGTATTATTATTATTGACTTATTTTTAACTTTTTTTTTATTCAATATGTGATGATATGAAATGATCTTTAAATGAAGTAGTGTGAACTTATATGGCTGATCCTGACTTGTTTGATACTAACACATATTTTTGTTATTGTTGTCGTATAATTTTTTACCTCAATTTTATTAATGAGTGACTTTGGTTCTACAGTTTACGAGTCACACTTAATATTAAGCTTGCATGGATAATATATATATATAATTCACTTCACAAAGAAAACTATACTTTGTTAATGGGAACCTAAAATTTCTCAATTATTGCAAGGCTTCAAAGGGGATTTTCCACTTAGCTTCAAGTGTCTCTAGATCTTCCTCTTTCCCTCCATCTCCATTTATTTTTCATTAGTGAAATCTCCTCTTAATTTTGTCACCTTTATTGCACAATATTCTTTTCTTCTTTTAGAACATGACAAGTTCAATCATCATGCCTTCTCATAATTGATAAACACATAATAATTAACTGCTTAAATTATGAATTAAAATGATTAAAGTTTAACTCCCACAATTTTTACTTCATTACCTTTTTTTTTTATAAGTTCAACTATCTAATGTCTTCATTGTCTAATCTTCCACTTTTAACTCCCACAATTTTTACTTCATTACCTTTTTTTTTTATAAGTTCAACTATCTAATGTCTTCATTGTCTAATCTTCCACTAATAGTGGAAGATGATTTAAAACTCCAAAGTAAAAAACTAGAAATCAATTAGTCATGACATGCCTAATGACAACACTATTCATTGATGCATAAGCAATTTAGATTAGTGAATAATTACTATTTCTCTCAATTATGCATGTAGCACTTTGATAATGCAAGCATGAGACATATATTGCCTTCTACATAATCTAAAATCAAGAAAATAAAATTATAACTTAATTTTAGAAAATTAGCTCATAAGGTGACAATTGTTTAAAATCATATAAGAAGGTAATATTTCCTCAATCGATGTAGAACAATGCTATGAAACATATTCACATTCTCATTTCATCTCTCTCTTGATTCAGATATATGAACTCAGTATTATCTTCATGGTATCAGAGCAGGGAGATCTAATCCACTGCATGTTCCATTTCCGCAATCAATTTCTTTTTCAATTGCAGTTTCTTTGTATTCGATCGACCGATTGCTAAATTTCAATCGACCGCAATTGCGAAAGTTCTCAAAGGTGTTCGATTCGATCAATTAGGTTAACTCAAGATCTTCAAGATTAACAACATCAATTAGGTTAATTCAAGGTTTTCAAGAGCAACATCAATGTCGATTACAAGTGAAACTGAACTAGTTAATACGAATGTAACAAGTACTGGTGAAATGCAACCTACTCCAGTTATGGATTATAATCATCCACTTTTCTTCAATCAACTGATGTAAATGGAATATCGATTATCACTTTTCAATTGAAATGTAATAAAAACTATACTGTGTGGAACAAATCTATGCGTATTACATTGTTAGGTAGGAACAAATTAGGTGATCCAACTTTGTCACCTCCAATTCTGCTTAAATATACTGATTATCACTTAAATATTCTATTCCAAATGTATTTAAATTATTTATGGTCAATTCTGCTTAAAGTGATCCAACTTTGTCACCTCACTTTCCCCTTTGCACACAACTCACTCAAAAATCAGTTGGTGCCACTACTAGGAATCCTTTGTTAATCATTAGTTTATGTAAGTTTGCTCGTTTGATAAGATTGTATAAAAATCGGAGAAATTTTTGATAGTTTTTACAAATTATGAATTTTTATTATTATAAGAAAAAGTAAGATTTGATTTCAAATCTTTGTCTACAAAACTTATGATCAAACATAATTTCAACTCAAATCAACCTCACCCACATTAATACTTTCAAGTTCATGATACATAATCTATTAGAATGGGAAAATATCTATTATTGATAGTGTGATAATTACAATCATCAATATAATATTAACTTAAAAGCAAATGTGGCTGATGTGAAAGCCTCCCATTATATATTAGTGGGAACAACTTTTTGTTCCTCCAAATTCTTGGACTTGGACTCAACAAAACTACCCACTTTTGCCCCTTCACCTTTTTGACAAAGCTCCATCCATAAATGGACAATGAGTTCATTGTTGCTCTATTTAGGATCAACTCAAAAGGACTTTTCCAATGGTCAAGTGTATTAAGTTGTCAATTTCAACTTTTCAAGAAACCAAATATTTCTAGCACTATAAAAAGGTAATATCCTTCGGCATGTCTAATAGGCGATATGTAGTCCTCTATGCATGTGCCAAAATGCTAAAGCTTCCACCAGGTATAAACTTGATGGTGTAATTTTTAGAGTTTCAAATTTGGATGATAAATAAATAGGGATATTTATCAACCAATGGATATCAAACTAGTACGAATGAATTGATTACTAAGCCATTGATAAAGTTTAAACGGTAAGTTCGGGATAGATTGTTGCGGTTCCTCTACGTCTAGAGCATTAGATTATCGAACCATCATGAACGAGGATTATAAAAGGTTCAATATTCGATTCTTACTAAAGCCTTTTTTAATATGATGCGTAGGGAAGAGCGATCCGACCAAACGAGATTTCGGTGGATTTTTGGAAGAGTGCATGTAAGGCAGGTCTGGAGTGGCTGACGAGACTGTTCAATGCCGTTTTTAAGATGGCAAAAAGGCTCGAAGAATGGAGGCAGAGTACAATGATTCCACAGTACAAGAACAAAGATGACATTCAGAGTTGCAACAACTAAAGGAATATCAAGCTGTTAAGTCATACTATGAAAGTGTGGGAGCGAGTGGTGGAGTCGCGAGTGAGGAAGGGTGTGTCTATTTCCGAGAATCGGTTTAGATTCATGTCGGGATGCCTGACCACAGAAGACATTCATCTTATTAGAAGACTTGTGGAGCAATACAGGAAGGGGAAATGGTGTTCATCGACTTAGAAAAGGCATATGATAAATTCTAAGAGAGGTTTTATAGAGATGATTGGAGGCTAAAGGTGTACCAGTGGCGTATATTAGGATGATCAATGATATGTACGATGGAGCTAAGACCCAGGTAAGGATGGCAAGAGGAGACTCAGATCACTTTCCAGTTGAGATGGGGTTACATCAATGATCAACCCTTAGCCCATTTATATTTGTCTTGGTGATAGATGAATTGACGAAAAAATTCAATGTGAGGTGCCAGGGTGCATGTTATTTACAGATGACATAGTTCTGATTGAAGAGACCCGCGGGAAAGGTAATTCTAAGTTGAAGAGACAAACTCTGGAATCCGAAGGATTCAAGTTGAGCAGGACTAAGACGGAATACTTAGAGTGCAATTTCAACGACATTGTGTATGGGGCAGGTGTGGAAGTGGAACTTGAGACCCAGGACATCCAAAAGTGAGGGAGTTTTAAGCATCTTGGATCCATTATCCAAGGAAATACAGAGATTGACGATGATATCGCACACCGTATTAGGCCAGAGTGGATGAAATGGAAGCTCACCTTCGGAGTTTTATGTGATAAGTAGGTACCACCAAAACTTAAAAGCAAGTTTTACAGAGTGGTGGTTAGAACGACTATGTTGTATTGGGTGGAGTGTTGGCCAGTCAAGAAATCTCACATCCAGAAGATGAAAGTGGCGGAGATGAAGATGTTGCAATGGATGTGTGGGCATACTAGGAAAGATAAATTTAGAAATGAAGTTATCCGGGACAATGTGGGAGTGGCCTCGGTGGAGGACAAGATGCGGGAAGTGAGGCTGATATGGTTCGGGCATGTGCAGAGGAGATCCACGGAGGCCCCAATGTGGAGGTGTGAAAGACTGCCTATGGATGGTTTCAAGAGAGATAGAGTTAGACTGGAGAAGTACTGGAGAAAAGTGATCATATAGGACATGACACAGTTACAGTTTACCGAGGACATGACCTTAGATATAAAGTTGTGACGGACACAGATTAGGGTAGAAGGCTAGTAAGTAGTAGAGTGTCGTCTCGTGTATTCCTCCATACTAGTAGGCGTAGTAGTATCCTTGTAGTTTTTTCCTTTTATTTATGTTAGTAGTTGCTCTCTCTTGCACTCGACTACCGTATTAGGTTGCTGCAGTTATTGTTACTTTTCTTCATAATGTTTATCTATTGTATTTTGCCTTGACTTCTTTACTTTCATCTACTTTCGTCAATTTTGTCTTACATCCTTTATTATATTTTCTCTTGAGCCGATGGTCTTTCAGAAACAACCTTTCTATCTCACAAAGTAGGGTAAGATCTGCGTACACTCTATCCTCCCCCAGACCCCACTTGTGAGATTACACTGGGTATGTTGTTGTTGTTGTTGATATCCGCATCAACTTGTGTGCATATTAACTAATCTCCTAAATAGTCTATTTAGTCTACAAGTACAAATTGCTATTGTAGCTAGCTAACCAAGATTGGAGCAGATTAGTTCACACCAAGTATTGTAGATAAGATTAAAATCAGAGATCTGTAAATTATTACTCCTATCCCTCAATCACTATATCATTTTCTTTGGAACTCTCTTCCCGTCATCTGTCATGACATAGTTACATAGATTGAAGTGTGGCCGGGTTGAACTTTGTCGAAGATACTGTGTATATAAAGATAATATCGTGTATATAAATTAAAATACACCTTTAATAAATATATATTAAAACTTGAATACTATTAGCGTAACTCTGGATTTTGATATTAGTATTTTTCCCTACCAAAAGAGAAACCGTAAGATGGTATTTGCATATGTTAACACTTGAGGAGCTACATCTACATGTAAACAAATAAAGAACATTTATAGGAAAAAGTAAAAAGGAAAAGAAAAACAGTGTTATAACACACACTTATACACCTTGTTTAGGTCATACTTTGCTTGACAACATACAAATTCAACAATAGTCACTTTTCAACTCGTATAATTAAAAAATAGCTATTAATGTGAAGTTTCAAGTGCATCATGAAATTTTATCTATCCATCAATTTGAAACTCTATAATAGTGGCTATTGTTTAAAGATAGGGCGAAAAGTAGTTAATAGACGCTATATTTACCATGAACCCATTGCACCGGAGTCTTGGGCTTTTGTACTCATAAACTGCTTTGGATGATTCAGAGTGGCTTAGCCCAATTCCAGATATTAGTTTTGCTTTATTTTTCTTATTTTCATGTCCTATTCATGCTTGTGGCTTAGCCCATAACTAGTTGGGGAATGTGCACAAATAGCCATTTCAGGAACCTTATTTAAAGAATACACAAAGTTTACATAATTTTAAAATTTAACCGTCTCAATGAAATTCAGACTTGCAGAATTTAAATTGAAAATCGAGGGAATGAAGTTTCAAACTTTGGTCTTCAGGTCTAAAGTTGGGTTTGGCCAATTTACAACTTCATACATTCGGCCTTCCGGCTGAAATTTAAGTCTGAAGTTAAAAAACTAACCAAGCCTAACTTAACATCCAAATGTTTGAAGTTGGCATAACCTTATGCCGGAGTCCCCATTACAAGTTAATCTTCCATTCTTCCTAAATTTGTGTTGTTTGGTTAGAACCAAACACACCTCATGTTTGTTCTTTCTACTCTTCATGTTTTGCTGCAAGGAAAAGGCAATTTGGCCATACAAACTTCTCTGAAACTGCTTGGTGTTTCTTTATACTTTTTTCTAAAATAGTATTGTAATATTTAGCGTGAATGCTCTGCAAAAATTCTTGTAGACAACAAAAAAACCTCATTTTTCTAGTTAGGGAGGTTCTTTCTCTCTCTTCGAAAAGTGCTTCTCCGCATTGTCTCTCTCCTTTATAGCAGTAGGGAAGATATAATAGTTGATGATATGCTTGGGATAGGTTCCTCTTGGCTTAGCTTGGTCTATTCTGGCTAAGCATTCACGATGCCATCCTCGTCTCTAGCTCCAACTGCATTGTGTGACTAGGCTGCTTCGGGATGAAGCAATTGATCACATTCTCAGTCCCTCTTTCCGAAAGACTTTCTTTTTTTAAATTAAACCCCTCCGGCCCATGAAAATTTGAGAACTATAGATACATTAGTTCCGATTTTAGGGGACTGCTATGAGGTATGCCAACTCGTTGAATGAGTAAATTTTTCCATTCCAAACGAGTATGTCCACCACCATAAATGCCAGAATTGGATCGATGACCTGATTCTGGCAGATGTAAAGATGGCTAGGGAGGAGACGGGAAAGGTAGCAAGGACTGAAACAGCCACACCAACATCTATCTAAGAAAGCAGTAATAAAGCACGCAACAATAAAGGCAAGAGGAGTGTCTAGTCGAATCAGTTTCTCATTTTTCTGAAATTGACTTGGCCGGTTGTTGCTCCAACACTTAGGTATTAACAACCATTTCCACTGCAGAAGAAAACTTTAAAAAGAAATCTCCAAAAATCTTTTCAAAAAATTGTATGATCGGTAAAATTAAGAAGTATTTGATTGATTTTGCATTTCAAAATTTGCTTGGTGGGCTTTAATTTGCATGAGATTTGCGTAAAAAAGATCTTTAATTTCTGTGATCGTTTAACTTTTAACCTCATTTATATGTTTCTTTTGAAAAATATACTTGTGACCAACATTAAGTACTAAATCATGATGAATCGTCAAGATTGTAAAGATTTGTCATGTCACGGATGAATTTGTGGTTAAATCTTGACAGATCACTAAAATATGGCCATAAGTTGTTACGAATTTTGATTTGATAAGCAAAACTTGCCTCGTCACAAATCTTGATGAATAGTAATAACTTACTTTGTAAAAATTTCACTAACACGCTCTGATTCAAAATAGGTCCAAATCATCTCCGAATTTTGATATACAACCTTTCTAATTACAATCCCAACAATTTCTAGTAGTTAGATTGAAAACAAACCTTCATAAATTCTTCTTCTTCAAAAAAAAAAAAAATCAAGCACAATAAAATTCAATAACGGTGTTCTTCAATTTCTTCAACCAAATCAATCTAAATTATTAGAGATAAATAAAATAAGCTCAATCAAACACTATCAATCAATTTTAATCACAAACAAGTAACGAGTCTTCAATTCGCTGCAACACATATCTAAAATAAATCAATTTTGGTTGTTTGCTCATAATTTATTAGAAGGTGGGGGAGGAGGACAAAGTAGGCTCAATAAACTGCTCAATACAAAAAAAAAAATCACTCTTAGAGATCGAAAGTAGATGGATGCAACCATGCAATTGTATTATGGCTAAGTTTCTAATTGTATTATAGCTTGCCAATACAAAACTAAATATTTCTCCATGTTTTTAACATTAAAATTAAACTGTCAACAAGGTACATCATCCAAATTAATCTTTTATTTTTTATGCACTCGAATATATTGTGTAATGAAACTTTGCCTCGTCTCAAGTACAAAATGCTAAAAAGACACATTTATTTAATCTGATAAACCATCACGGGAAAAACTGTCACGTTAAAACTAGATTTCTTGTGATCGTCACTGAATTTAACTAATCTAGTACGATATTGGTGGGATTTTTAGTTGGTGATTTATATTTTACAGCTCTATTACTTGAGAACCGGTAGATAATCGTAGACGGAGTCAAGAATTAAACTTTACGGGATAATTTTAGGATAGTGACATCAAGTGTTAGTAATTAGGTTCTAAGTATAAATTGTGTACATATTTAGTGGATGTTGGAAATTTGCCTTTGGTGGGGAGATGCGTCCACCCATATTTAATGACTTAAACACTAGGGTTCCGCATGTTGAAGGCTTTATCTCTTCACACGTGCATAATCTACAAAGTGAGTAGATGACCGTAGGGCCAAGAATCGTCAAACGTTGAGAAATGAAAGAGATATTGGTCCACGAAGTAAGGTGTTTGAGGCATGGAAATATGGTGTGGGACAAATCTACCACATCGGTGTGAAAAGAAGAATTGTTCTCTTTATAAGTCTCAAAATTGGCTAAGGGTTTGGGACCCCAAGGGGTAACCCATGTGTTTGAAGGAGGGAGGACCTAGATGTGCTTGGGTTCAAGGCTAAGTCCACACGCGCGCCGCCGCCCGCCCATCCGTGCTCGGGTCATGGGCCTTGGGCTTCTTCTGATATTATCTCTTTGGACCCCAAATTACTTAATATTTACAGTTTGATCCCTGGAATTTCTGGAAAGATGAAATTGGGAACAACGGAAGACATACAAGTTTCTGCCTGCCATTTGGGTTGATTTTTGGAGCGTTAAAACTCCATTAATCTGCAATTAATCTCCTCCCTAAAAGCTCATTTATGATGCACATTAAATCAACCATTACTTGGCTTTACTTGGCAGTTGAGAAGTCCTTTCCCTTATGCTATATATTGAAGTTTTTTGGCTCAATTGTTGAGACTACAATATATACTACACAGAGACAAACAAAAGAGAGAACAACACAAATTATGTCCAAAACGTGAGCAGAAACAGTGGACGAAAACAGAAAACTCTTCATTCATTTTCCATTATTCAGCAAGTCGTTTCGTGTTTGCTTTCTTCGTCAGAATCAACCTATTTGCTTTGTAGTGTTGATTAGTTGCTGTTTTATCTTGGGAGATTATTGCTCGTTAACGTAAAAGCATATATACGGGCCAATCTTGTCTTAAAGACAGAGAGTCATCTCTCGACTCAGCCACAGTTGTAATAATTCAGATTTAGTATTTCTTGATTTCAGGTTATCAAGATTCAAGATTCAAGATTCAACAACCTTGCGGCAGTTATGAATATTGGCTATTTATTTATCCTTTCAAACACTTTTAATATTTATTTACTTCCCGTATTGCTTTACATATCCAACAAGTTTAAGACAAGATTGTATTAGTGTTCGAAATATGTCGGTCGAAAGTTGTGTCACCAAATCTGGATATGGCTGTGATTTTCTTGTAGAAGAGAGTTGATTATGCTGTTGAAGGTCAACGTGTTCATGGTGTCAGCGCTCCTGAGAGTGGTGGGAACAAGCGCCCACGAGAGGCTGAAGATGTCAACTGGGACAAGAGGAGAAGGCTAAAGATGTGGTTCTATATTGTAGCAGAAGGCCTATATTTGTCCCAGACAAAGGATCCGAATTATGGTAAGGAGGAAATGGACACTCAATCCGATGAAGTGACTGAAGTGGACCAGAATCCGAAATTGGGATAAGTATTTTTTTTCCTTGTCAAGAATAAGATTAAATGATGTCTGATTAAAAAGGGCTTAAAGTAAGGAGGAATATGAAAATATTTTCACGAAATAATTTATATTCCTTACGCTTTAAAATCAGAAGTTTAATCTTATATTCCTTCCCGTTTAAAGATTGGATTTTGTAAACGACTTAAAAGATATGTTCTTTTGAGTGTGATTATTAATAATGTGTAAAGTATGTTCGCACATACGAGGGAAAAAAAGATCCATTGACTGTGCGAAAACTGTTACCACTCTTAAGTAAGCGCCAACAATTGTCTGGGCCCCAATCTCAAGGGAAGAAGACTAAAAGATAATGTCTTATCTTTAGACGTTGACCCTGTCACACTATTTGAAAGAAGATCCTTCATTTGATAGGATGATATTGGACACTCAGTAGTACAAAGCCTACGGATGACTGGAGTGGGCCAAAATTCCTTTGATAGGATGATATTGGACACTCAGTCATACAAAGCCTACGAGCGACTGGAGTGGGGCCAGAATTATTTGATAGGAAAAGTAATGGACACCTAGTGTGGTGGACCAGAGTTTCTAGGTCTTAAATGATTTGAAGGCCAAAAGAAAGGAAGAAAAGAAATTGGACACTCAGTCTACCAAAACAACTGGAGTGGGCCAGAGTATCCAGATCACATATGATCCGGTTATGCCCTAACCACGGGCAAAAGGTTGTTCACGTGAAGCAACGCCACCTATAAAGTAGAAGGGGTTGGAGAGGTTGTCCTCAATATGACTTCAAGGAATGGGATCACTCTAAAAGGAGGTGATACATGTCCCAAACTTGGTTTAAGGGACGATGTTGGTCAAGCAGGTATGAGACTAGTCCAACAGGTCTGTAATAACTAAGAATGGTACAGTATGTTTGTAGCCAAATGAATGATATATTTGTAATTCGTGCATCTATGCCATCATAGATTAAGACTTGTTAAATAGAAAGTCATTCAAAAGCTAACGAAGTTGAGATTGTTGAGTTCTGTCGACATAAACCCTCAAAATCAATGTGAGGTAGACGAAGAGGCAAAATCACCTTTCCATTCCGTCAAAGGAATAGCGAAAGAAGCACCGCTCCTCTAGAACTTAGTCACACCTACATGGAAAATTTGAAGTTTATACAAAATAGAGGGGGGAGACAAGTACTTTGTGACCTTCATTGATGATGGTACAACGTATTGTATCCTTTGTTTGTTGAAAAGAAAAGATGAAGTTGTTGAAGCGGATAAGCGCTACAAAGCAGAAGTTGAAAATCAACTAAGCATATGGATTGAGGAATTCGTAGTGAAAGAGGGGGAGAATGTGAAGCATCGATCATTAAACCACTGCTCATTACTCACCTTAGTCCAACGGTATTTGCCAAGCCCAAAGCCGTACGCCCAAAATATGTGGGGCAAGGCGATCCTTACCGCTAATGCAATTCTCAACAGAACTACGCATAATGATAAGGATAACCCTCCGTGTGAAACATGGAAAGGATCTCACATACAAATGTTGTGATGTGGGGTGGCTTGTTAGAGGTTGGAATACCGAAAGGTCAAGTTGGACCTAAGCCTGTAAATTGCATATCCGTTGGATCTGCAAATAATAGTAATGCTTATCGCCTCTTGGTGTCAAAGAATGTTGAATTCTTTGAAGATAACTTTCCTTGAAAAGGAAAAAGAAGTAATTGCTCATGGTTAACAAGAACCCGCGAGTGCCTGACTGTCCGGAACTAGACGTTCCGTATCTACAGGACTCGGAAGTTGCTGTCTATCCAGAACTTAAAATTCTAGATCTATAAAATTCAGGGATTCTAGATGTTGAACCGAGACGGAGCAAAGAGGGAACAAAGACTTGTTCCAGGACTTTTAGCTTGTATGGTTGAGAATGAACCATGGATAATTAATAAATAATTGTCATATCCAGAAGCGCTGCTTTGAAAAGAAGCTACAAAGAGAGAAATAGATTTCATCATATAGAACCATACTTGTGTAATGGTTGATCTTTCTCCGGAAAAAGAACTTTTGGGTTATAAAAGTGGATACTCAAAAGTGAGTACAAAGTAGATGGATCTACTGATGAGTATAAGGCCCCGGCTACTTGTACATGTGCTTCCCTGTAAATAGCTTAACATCCAAGGCCATTGCAGTACGGCGTGGCATGGATGTTGAAACAGCCTTTCTAACCGGAGAGTTGGAAGGAGAGGATCAGAGTGAGTTTGCTGGAATGTTGGGCTTCTTCCTGAACTTTCATTTTGGTCCTGGAAGTTTCAGGTAAAACAGAAACAATGAATCTGACCACAGAAACATTGACTCTGAAGTTAGAAAGCCAACAGTTGGAAAACCAACAGCCTAAACGTGGAAGTCATATTGGAACAAAAGTCTCGATATGAAAAATATGGGTATCACAGATGACATCTTAGAAATTGGGATTTCTAAGACATCTAACAGACTGGTCTAACTCCAAACTCAGTTGTGACAGTCTCGTTGAAGCCGCCAATGGATATGAATCATAAAACTGATTGGAATCATGGTGCACCCATAGACAAAGAGCGATATGTGCAGGTCACATATAGTTCAATGTATTGTACACACTACAATCGACCTGGTATCGGCCTACAAAGCAGATCAATTGAACTAAGGTTCACTCGTGATTCTGGAAATAATCGATAGAAGACGTTAAGTCAGATATGACGATATCTGAAATATTCGTTTATCTACGGATTTTGATATTCTGGATGTCCAGCGGTTTTGGGAGAACACAGTGATGCAAACTGGACATCAGATATGAAGAACACTAATGCCACAAGTAAATGTGTATGGTGGGTCTTGGAAAATCCTCTAAGCAAACTTGCATGGCCGATTCATGATGGAATCGAAGTTTATCGCTTTATACAAAACATGAAAGAAGTTGAGTAACTTCACTAATCCTTAGAGGACGTCTCTTATAGGGAGAAACTCGTGCCTTCAGCAGTTATACACTGTGGCCAGCCGGTTAGCTTCATGGAAGACACGGATGACGGCGTCTGGACATATCTATCAGGATCTGTCGGAGACATAAGACCGTATGGCAGTTGATCATCACGGGTGTCACTTCCTTGATTACTAATCAAAGGATATAGCGGACCCTTTTAACTAAGGGACTACCCAAAGATCAAGTGTTCTGCCTGTCTAGGGGAATGAGCTTAAAACCCAAACAATACGAACCTTTGCGGTGGTAACCCAACCATACTGACTGGAGATCCGAAGAATTTGGTTCAATGGGAAAACTAAGCTGCAAAAGGTTCAGTTGAGCGCTTCGGTGGAAGCAAAAGCACTTCGGATGATGATTTCTATAGAGAAACATGAATCCAAAATTGTTCCCACGATAGACATTAAAGTGAAACCTTCATGGTGGGTAAAGGTTAAGCTTCCAAACCTTTAACGATCCTCAAACGGTTGAGGTTAAGGTTGGGGAAACTTTTAATGATTCCTAACACTTGTGAAGTGGGGTATAGCAGGATATCTTGTAGGAGATTCACCTATTTAAGTGCGAGGACAGGCAGTCTCAAATGAACGCACTTAAGAATCCAAGTGTGTCCACGGCCACAACAGACATAACAATAAGAATGAAAACGAATAAGGAGAGTTATTGTGTTGGTATCATTGTCTTGGCTTACACTAAACACTGAAGGTTCAAGACATCACGTTCACCGCACAGTAAGTAAGTCCGGTGGTATTCAACTAGGGAAGGATCAAAGCAGAAGCTACCTCTCATGATGCAATATCTTTTCGCTGAAAGATTGCTGAAAGTATGCACCATGTGTGTGCGCCAAAATCTCTTTCAAGAGGGGATTGTTGGAAATTTGCCTTGGTGGGGAGGTGCGTCCACCCTTATTTAATGACTTAAACACTAGGGTTTCGCATGTTGGAGGCTTTATCTCTTCACACGTGCATAATCTACAAAGTGAGTAGATGACCGTAGGGCAAAAAATCATCAAATTTCATTGAGAAATGAAAGAGATATTGGTCCACGAAGTAAGGTGTTTGAGGCATGGAAATATAGTGTGGGACAAATCTACCACATCGGTGGGAAAAGGAAGAATTGTTCTCTTTATAAGTCTCAAAATTGGCTAAGGGTTTGGGACCCCAAGGGGTAAACCATGTATTTGAAGGAGGGAGGACCTAGATGTGCTTGGGTTCAAGGCTAAGTCCACATGCGCCGCCGCGCGCCCGTCCGTGCTCGGGTCATGGGCCTTGGACTTCTTCTAATATTATCTCTTTGGACCCCAAATTGCTTAATATTTACAGTTTGGTCCATGAAGTTTCTGGAAAGATGAAATTGGGAACGACGGAAGGCATAAAAGTTTCTGCCTGCCATTTGGGTTGATTTTTGGAGCGTTAAAACTCCATTAATCTGCAATTAATCTCCTCCCTAAAAGCTCATTTATGATGCACATTAAATCAGTCATTACTTGGCTGATTAACTCCTTCACTAATGGCCATAAACAACCATTACTTGGCAGTTGAGAAGTCTCTTCCCTTATGCTATATATTGAAGTTTTTTGGCTCAATTGTTGAGACTACAATATATACTACACAAAGACAAACAGAAGAGAGAACAACACAAATTTTGTCCAAAATGCGAGCAGAAACAGTGGACGAAAACAGAAAACTCTTCCTTCCTTTTTCATTCTTCAGCAAGTCGTTTCGTGTTTGTTTTCTTCGTCAGAATCAACCTATTTGCTTTGTAGTGTTGATTAATTGTTGTTTTATCTTGGGAGACTATTGCCCGTTAACGTAAAAGCATATATACGGGGCAATCTTGTCTTAAAGACGGAGAGTCATCTCTCGACTCAACCACAGTTGTAACAATCCAGATTTAGTGTTTCTTG
This sequence comes from Anisodus acutangulus, assembly GCA_029783415.1. Lineage (NCBI taxonomy): Eukaryota > Viridiplantae > Streptophyta > Magnoliopsida > Solanales > Solanaceae > Anisodus > Anisodus acutangulus. The sequence goes on from CM056498.1 coordinate 49,257,931, forward strand.
ATTTCAGGTTATCAAGATTCAACATTCAACAAGCTTGCGGCAGTTCTAAATATTGGCTATTTGTTTATCCTTTTGAACACTTGTAATATTTATTTACTTTCCGTATTGCTTTACATATCCAACAGTGAATACCTTAATACATATACAGAGTTTGAACTAAAGCTGTTGTGTATCGATAGAACCGTACATCGGCTTCTAGTTCCGCCTTGATAATGATTCAATTATTTGAGCCATTTATAATAATTTATACTGTATAATTATCCTATTGGCGAAATAAGAAAAAGTTTTGGAGAACCAATAATTCATGCTCGTCTTTTCTCATGGCCCATTTTATTAATCAATAATCAGAATATGCTTTCTTCTTTTATAAGATAATGAAAATCCCTTCCATCTAGTCAATTATTTCGTTTTCATCCTCAAAGAAGTCCAAAAATGAACGCTATATTGGCTCAATTATTTCATTTTCATTATCAAGATGCCCAAAAAATAAAATTCGGGACTCATATAATTTAGATGCAATAGGAATCCTAAAAAATTCCCATCGATGATAACAATATTACTAAGTCTCAAGAATAACCTCAAACGTATATGTTGACGAACGGCTTGAAAAGTTGCCTCGATGAAGAATTCCAATGTGAAAATGTTCCCACAGAACAACCGGCGATCAGAATTCAATTCTTTTATCATGTTTAAACACGATTTTAATTTCAAAATACTATTTTCAATTTCAACTTTAAATCCTACTCTTTTTCAAATCTCAATCAACCCATGTCCAAACCTATGCTAAATAAAAGAAATAGGAATGATCAAGAACTCTTATTGAGTGTTCCATGTTGGCTTTTCCTGTCCTCAACTACAGAGGCGGATGGAACATAAAATTAATGGATTCACCTGAATTAATATTCGATACGTGACAATGATTCCATTTTATAACTATTGTTCTATTGTTTCTCCATCACTAGTTAAGATATGTTATGTTATACGTTATTACCCAATTTTCTTTCTTCCACTACATTTTCCTAAATGTCCCTTAGAATGACTAAGGGACGTATTATATCTTTGAGTTTTCCAACCATTTTGAGCAAAATCTTGCATGACATGGATGATATCTAATTAAATGTGACTTAGCTTATTATGAAATAAAAAAATGGCTCATGACCAAGAATGTTAATTAAGTCAAGTGTCGCATGCTAATGACACAAATGTTACTAAAATTATTGTTGATTACTCACGAGTTATCTGTTAGCCTTGATGAGATTGGATGTGAGGTTTTGTCTCCAAGAGCTAGACTTGTATTTATTGTTTTTATGAGATATTGGAGTTATCTAAGTTGTTTTATTAAAACGGAATAATGTCAATGCAATTTTTGCCCTACTATAGGAAAGTGCAAAAAAAGAAAAATCTCTATAAAAAGAATAAGAATTATCTGTAAAATTTATTGCTAATCAGTTGATAAATAACCGGTAGTTGACAAGTTTTTTTATAATCTATCGCTAATCCATTGTTAAATAAAAGATTAGTGAATCAGCGATCAACATTTGTTTGTCGTGAAATCTTTTTTTTTAGTGTTTGAATATGACATAGCTTATATTATTGACGTATTACTCTTGTATGATAGAAATTTTGATTATTTTAAATGCGCAGGAGCTCGTCAATAATTGCTGAAAAAGAACCAAGTAGCAAAGAGTTAGAAAATCCAATTCACTTGGCACTTAACATAGCTTTACAATGTTAAATTGTAGGATTAGAAAATCCCTACTTGTAGTCTATAATTAAAGAGAAATAAGCCTCTAACAATCTGAAGGGCTATTACTTTACTAAACAAGTAAATACTAATACTATTCCGTTAAAAGAAAAAAAGGAGAAGTTGAAATTTTGTTAGTAATAAAGAATAATCATTGATAAAAAGGAACACTATGCATATTGTTCTTTTACTTTTTAAGTATTTTGAAGTTTGAACCACATCATAATCTCATGTGAAATGATGAAGTTGATTGTTTAAGTTCTTTTGTTCTCCATAACTGAGTGCGTTGAGAATGTCGATTTCCACTTATTTGTGGAATATACTATCACTACCAAGAAAGAATAAAGAAAAGAACATATTTTTTACATTCAATGTGTATTCACACAGTACACAGGCGACGGTGGGTCCCATTTCTTATCCTAATGAAGCAGCTAAAAAAATTACGGTTGTCATTCAATTGAAAGAATCTCCGTTCCAGATTCGTACGTGAGATTTTCACCTCATACGGCTCCTCCCTTATGTGCATAATGAGAATAATACATAGAATAAAAAAAAATTCAACGATGAAAATATTCTATATAAAGTGAAAATGATAAAGTAATACCTAACATGTTTTAACCTAGTTTGCTACTTCCTCTATCACATTTTACGTAAAGGTATTTGATTAGAGATGTAATCTTTTTTTTAAAAAAAAAAAAGGAAAAGGACCAATTTTTGCCTGAACGATCCGAATTGAGAAATTTTGTTTTTGTGTTTTTTTTATAATAGTAGTATCGATATCAGCTTATGTGTTAACATTTATGAATCGATGAAACAATCCGGAAGAAAATGAAATCGATGTATAGAGAGAGAAAGAGAAGAGAGAACTTTTAATTCCATCTCAAGAAACTATATGTCTAACTAATTAATGAAATGGGCCTTTCACTACTTATATTAACCTGAAATCTGAGTCACCCCAACTATTAAAATAAATACATCCGGAAAAATAAATATATACAAGGCCCAAAATACAAAAACTAGCCTATGCCACTGTCAATATTATGAACTCTAACACCACCATCACCACTACCCCTTCAAGTTGGAGGGTGAGACAAACCCCAACTTGCCAAGATGGAAATAATGGGGAGCACCAGGTAGACTTTTGGTGAAGATATCAATAAGTTGAATAGCTATGATGCAAAATAACCAGCCCATCAGTCAACTTTTCTCGAATCCAATTCAATATGTTTGATGCGCTCATGGAACACCGGATTTTTGGCGATGTGGATGGCAGCCTGATTGTCACAGTAAACAGGAATGGAAGCTAAGTCTGAAAAATCAAAATCACAAAGTAAATGAGATAACCATGCAATTTCAACCATAAACTTACTAAGAGACATGTACTCAACTTCAGCAGAGGAGAGTGAAACTACAGACTACTTCTTTGATTTCCAACAAACCAAACTACCACCAAGTAAAACACAAATCCCAGTCATATACCTCCTGTTATCAGGACATGAAGCCCAATCACTGTCACAAAGACCTTGAAGGACTTGTTGGATATGTAAAACAGTACGAGAAGTAAATAAATATTACAAGTGTTCGAAAGGATAAACAAATAGCCAATATTTAGAACTGCTGCAAGCTTGTTGAATGTTGAATCTTGATAACCTGAAATCAAGAAACACTGAATCTGGATTGTTACAACTGTGGCTGAGTCGAAAGATGACTCTATGTCTTTAAGACAAGATTGCCCCGTATATATGATTTTACATTAACGGGCAATAGTCTTCCAAGATAAAACAATAACTAATCAACATTACAAAGCAAATAGGTTGATTCTGACGAAGAAAATAAACACGAAACGACTTGCTGGAGAATGGAAAAGGAAAGAAGAGTTTCTGTTTTGTCCACTGTTTCTGATCACGTTTTGGATAGAATTTGTTTCTCTCTTCTGTTTGTCTCTGTGTGTATGTAGTGTAGTCTCATTTTTCAGTCACAACAATTGAGCCAAAAAGCTCCAATATATAGCATAAGGGAGGGACTCCTCAACTGCCAAATGGTAGTTTATGGCCAAGTAATGGTTGTTTATGGTCATTAGTGAGGGAGTTAATCAGCCAAGTAATGACTGATTTTATGGGCAACATAAAAGAGTTGTTAGGGAGGAGTTATGGCAGATTAATGGAGTTTTAACGCTCCAAAAATTAACTCAAACGGCAGGCAAAAACTTTCTGCCTCCGTCGTTCCCAATTTCAGCTTTCCAGAAACTCCACGGACCAAACTGTAAATATTAAGCAATTTGGGGTCCAAAGAGATAATATCAGAAGAAGCCCAAGTCTCAAGTCCCACGATCCGTGACCCGAGACCCGATCCTGGACCGGACGGGTGAGCGGTGGCGGCGCGCGTGTGGATTTAGCCTTGAACCCAAGCACATCTAGGTCCTCCCTCCTTCAAACACATGGGTTACCCCTTGGGGTCCGAAACCCTTAGCCAATTTTGAGACTTATAAAGAGAACAATTCTTCATTTTCCCACCGATGTGGTAGATTTGTCCCACACCATATTTCCACGCCTCAAACACCTTACTTCGTGAACCAATATCTCTTTCATTTTTCAACGAAATTTGACGATTCTTGGCCCTACGGTCATCTACTCACTTAGTAGATTATACACGTGTGAAGAGATAAAGCCTCCAACATACTGAATCTTAGTGTTTAAGTCAATAAATATGGGTGGACGCACCTCCCCCACCAAAGGCAAATTTCCAACAGGACATAGCAGAAGAATTATTGAGGAACAAACCATAATCAGATGGTAGTTGTGGTGGAGGATTTGCCTTTTGCATTTCCTACCTCCCTTGGTTTTATTCATTACATTAGAGAAATGTATAATCATGTTTTTAACGATTTTTCTAAATCAACTATTAGAAGAGACGTTTTTAAATTTGCACGTTATGCATTATATCATTTTAATGGCAAAATGGCTCTCACTTCTGATATAGGCAGTAGTACTAACGATAATGATTATTTAACCGCTACATGTCATTGGATAGATTAGACTTTGTCTATGCAAAAACGTATTTTAGCATATAGATATATTGATGATAGGCACACTGGAACTTTTATTGCACAAAATATTCATGAAATTTGTGATTATTATGGAATAATTGATATGACTATTACATTAGATAATGCTACTTTTAATGATTATGCTATAAGACTTTTAAAAGTTCGATTACCTCCATCTTTTCCTGATCATTTTCATATAAGATGTGCGTGCCATTTTATAACTTAGTTGTAAAGGATGGCCTAAAACTTTTTGAAAACATTCTTGATAAAATACAATTTGCTATAAACTTTATTTTTAAAGGTAATAAAATACAAAGACGCGAAGAGTATAAAAAAACTTATCACGGTTGTGGATTATCTTATAGAAAAATTCTTGAAGAAGTAGCGACTAGGTGGAATTCTCTATATAAACAACTATTTGTTGCTTACGATTATAGAAGACCTATAACTTTATTATTTAACGCTCATAATAAAAATCCAAGGGATATGATTGTAGATAATGATTGGGAATTTTTTTTAGAACTTATTGGATTTTTAGAGAAATTTTTTCAAGCTACTAAAGAATTTTCTGGTATATATTATCATACTATTTCAACTATGTTATTTTATATAGCTCTAATATTTTTGTTACTTAATGAATATATGAAAAAACAAACTTATAAGGCATCGATTGAAAAAATGTTTAAAAAACTAAAAACATATTTTTTCTTATTCCCACTATTTATATTATTGGTGCTGTATTAAATCCGACTATTAAAGTAGACGGTTGTAAAACACTTGTTGAAACGATTTATGATTGTATAGAAGTACTTCCAATAGACCCAACTGAAGGACCAACTCACGAACCAACTAAAGAAGAAGTTATGTCTAGCATACACAATGAATGCAAAATATATATATATATATATATATATATATATATATATATATATATATATATATATATATATATATATATATATATTACCAACAAGAAAGTGCAAATAATCAACCGACTTCTGTACCATCTTCTGCTACTTTGCTGCAACCTTATAAAAAACACGTGGTTTCTGCTGCTAGTATTCAAGGCCTTAGAAATAAAATGTTTAATGGTTCAACTTCTTCACAAGTTAGCGAATTTGATGTTTATGTTTTGCAGGGTGTTGTACCGTACGAATTAATTGTCAATGATAAAGGACATGAATGATTGCTGAAATACTGGAGGACAATGAGAAGACATTTCCGACACTAGAAAAGATGGCCCAAGATTTCAAATAGGAGAGCACAAATATTCATTGGCGGGAGACACATTGGAGATTGCAGTTATATTCAGAGATTAGATTCGAGCGGAGCGTAGAAGGTGTGGTCAACCGGAGATCAACGAAATCTTGTCCGACGGAACATGAAGCGACGTCGAACAATTTGACCAACAACTTTCAATTTCAATTGAAGATCCTCAAGACATTGTGAGGAAATTAGAAAAAGTATGGTTAACTATGTAATTTTTTTAATTGCAATATTACCATGTGATTTGAAACTTTTGAACAACACCACAAAGTTGCAATTTTGAAATTGTATTACAAAAAAATCATATTTCTATTAAATAATATAAAAGGCACAAAAACAGCCTTGGGATATTTTTATTACATTATTTTGTTCAATTATTGAAGTGTTTATATATATATATATATTATTTTTTTAAATTAAGTGTCCAAAAAAACCGAAATCCCCCTACCGACCCGACTCCGCCCCACCCCGGACCGGCCCACTGGCCACCCATTTTTTCGAATACGACGGTAAACTCTTTATTTTCACACCTTTTTTATTTTTTACTTGATGTTTAGTATTTATGTTAGTCAAATTAAATTTAAATTTATGTCTAAAATTTTTAAATAAGAATAAATTATCCCTTAACAGAGGTGATTGACTCGACTCTGAATTTTATAATTAAAATAAAGAATTACTTACCACTTCATAAAAAAAATTATTGGTCTTATTTACACACTTCTCTTTCTCTATGTGTTGTGCTTACGGGTCAATTAACCGTCTTATTCAGATTGACACAAATTCGGAAAAAAGTGTCGCTTTCCGACTTTGTGAAGAGTAAAAAGGAATAAAGTTTAAAATTAAATTGTTATTAAATAAAAAATATATCATTTTATTTGAAATTAACTAAAAAAAAGTGTGTCATATAGTAAATTAATACAAAGGCAGTATAAATAAGTGGAAAAATATACTCCCAATATTTAATTATATTAGATCTTATCCTATACTCTCTCCGTCTCATTTTATATAAGGATGTTGGACTGAGCGCAGAGTTTAAAAAAAATTGCAAGACTTTTAAAATTTGTAGTCCAAAATAAGTTTTAGATATATTTATGAATGTAAATTATCTTATAAAATTAAATTATTTTTAAATATAAAAAAATAATATTCTTTTTTAAATTAACTAAAAAAATGTCATAAAATGAAAGGGATGAAGTACCTGACATAGCCCAAAAGTTAAACCAACCCAAAAACAGAGTAGAACCAAACCATATTTATTTCGGTTTGGATTAGATAACACTTTTTCAAAACCAAAAATTAAACGTTCGAAATCGAGTATACAAAATCAAATCGAAAATTAAATACACACTCCTGCCTTCCATTCGTAATAGCATAGTTGAATAACCTTATCTCGTTAACTACGCCAAAGATAAATAAAAGAACTTGAAGGTTGAGCTAGCGGATTAAGGTAGAAGGTTATTGTAGGTAATTGATCATTTGTCTTGATTTTTAATTGGATTAGGCTTGGTGGTAGTTTAAAGTACCGCGTCTATCGTAGTATTAGTTTTATTCATGTAATTTCTTGCTTTTGATATCTGTTACCATCTATTTGTTGTTTTGAGTATCCCATTATTTCACATTTGTTATTGTTCTTTTTTCTGAAAGCTCTGCATTGCTTTTCTTATAATTAGTTATCATGCTTTCTTCACTGTCGTATTTCTTTTTTTTTCTTAACTACTTTGATTTGTTGCACTTAAGCTGAGGATCCTTCGGAAAAAGTCTCTTTACCTCCATGAGTTAGAAGTATGATTTGGGTATACTAAACTCTATTTATGAAATTACATTGGTATGTTATTGTTGTTGTTTTTGAGAAAAAATAGTAATAAACGAAATTAATTTACCCCATGTTTTGGTATTTTTCTTGGAAAACGAGTAAAACGTTGGAGGAAGAAGTTTGATTGTTGAGTATAGGAAACTGTATTTTTATTAGGATATTCCCTTTTTGAGTTATAGGATTATGCTCTTTAGATGAGCACATTATGGCACCAACATTTCTTTCTTTTTTTCTTAAAAAATAAAATAAAATGGGAAGAGCAGTCATTTTCTCACAAAAGTCAGTTCCAATTTCCCATACTTTTAGTATTAACCCATAATTGAGAGGGATACGTCGCTGCAAGAATAAGTGCCTTTTTCTGTGCTATTAAATGAATATATGAATTTATATTCCCATAAAAAATTGACACTTTGTAAAGGAAAAAAAAAATTGACACTTTGGAAGGAAAAGAAAAATTGACAACTTTGGAAAGAAAATTATTTCCCATTGGCCTATAGCTTCTTGGTTTCAAACTTGTGCATTGGCTCAGAAGTGACAAGATTACCATTTGTTTTGTTTTAAACATTTGATATTCTGGGCAGGAGCTGGTATGGGAAGTACGATTTCGATAGAATCTGGTATAATTATTCCAAACCTTGCATATTTGTTGAAGAAAATTACTTACTATGTACATATAATAATAAATTTCATAATCTATAAATTTAAAATTTAAAATTCATTAATTTTAAATTCTGAATTCACCTCCATCGATATTCGATATTCAAAGCCCCACTTACCGAACTAGTAATAGAGATTTGCGGAGTAGACTCATAAATGGAACTTCCAAACCAAAGAAATGCAAGATGAGAATGAGCTTTTTACATTACGCTTCAATAGAATGAATTCGGGATAAATCATTTCAAATCAATAAAGTATATATTCACAAGGTTTGAAATAAGGGTGTCCAAGGGGGGCGGGGCAGGTCCCGGCGGGACGAGACCCAACGGGACGGGGGGAGGGTCGGGCCTGGCAGGCCGGGATAGGCGGGATGGTGGGTGGTCCCATCCCGTCCCACATCCCGCTGGAACGGGTCGGGTCAAGACTTGGGATTTTTTTTTTTGCATTTAATTTTAAAAAATAATATATAGTTATATACAAACACTCCAATAATTGAACAAGATAGTGTAATAAAAAAATCTCAAAGCTGTTTTTGGGTCTCTTATATTATTTAATAGAAATATGACATAGTAATACAATTTTAAAATTATAACTTTGTGGTGTCGTTCAAAAGTTACAAATGACATAATAAAATACTAAAATCGCAATTAAAAAAATTACATATTCAACCATACTCTTTCGAATTTTCTCACAATGTCTTGAGGATCTTCGGTTGGAATTGGAATTTGTTTGTCAAATTCTTCAACGTCGCTTCCTGCTCCCTCGGGCAATATTTCGTTGTAGTTGTAGTCTTCTTCTTCGTTGGTCTCCGGTTGGCCGCACTTCCTACGCTCCACACGAATCCAGTCTCTGAATAGAACTGCAATCTCCAATGTGTCTCCCGCCAATGAATGTCTGTGCTCTCCAATTTGAAATCTTCCCGCTGAAAAGGCGCTTTCAGACGCTGTTGATGACTCTTGAATGTTTAACACATCCCGGGTCATCTTTGTTAGCATCGGAAATGTCTTCTCATTCTCCTCCAGTATTTCAGCAAGTCTTCTTGTCCTTCAGCATTAACAATTAATTCGTACGGTATAACACCCTGCAAAACATAAACATCAAATTCGCTAACTTGTGAAGAAGTTGAACTACTACAAATTTTATTTCTAAGGCCTTGAATACTAGCAACAGAAAAATGCATGTGTTTTTATAAGGTTGCAGCGAAGTAGTAGAAGATGGTACAGAAGTCAGTTGATTATTTGCACTTTATTGTTGGTAATAAGTATATATTTTTTTGCATTCGGTTTGTATGCTAGACGTAACTGCTTCTTTAGTTGGTGTGTCAGTTGGTTCTTCAATTAGGTATGTTGGAAGTATTTTTATACAATCATAAATCATTTTTACAAGTGTTTTACAACCGTCTACTTTTATAGTTGGATTTAATACATCACCAACAATATAAATAGTGGGGATAGGGAAAAAAATTATTTTTTATTTTTTAAATATTTTTTCAATAGCTGCCTTATAAATTGATTTTTGCATATATTCATTAAGTAACAAAAATATTAGAGTTATATAAAATAACATATTTGAAATAGCATGATAATAAATACCGAAAAAATATTTAATAGCTTGATAAAATTCTCTAAAAATCCATTAAATTCTAAAATTTGATATTTTGGCCGGAGATGGTATGGGAAGTACGATTTCGATAGAATCTGATAGCGTTATTCCAAACCTTGCATATTTGTTGAAGAAAATTACTTACTATGTACATATAATAATAAATTTCATAATCTATAAAATTTAAATCTAAAATTTATTAACTTTAAATTCTGAATTCACCTCACCCATATTCGATATTCAAAGCCCGCTTACGGAACTAGTAATAGAGATTTGCGCAAGTAGACTAATAAAGGGGATAAATCATTTCAAATCAATAAAGTATCTATTCACCAGGTTTGATTTGAAATTGAAATCTTTACTTTAACAGTTTAAAGCAGAGAAGCATCCTGCCCCACCCCTTAATTGGTAGTCCTATTCGCTTTTCTTGCTCTCTAGTTATTTGGCGTTTGAATAATTGAATTGAATTTCGGGTTAGATTTTTGAAATTTTACCTTAAGAGGGTCTGTATTTGGATTATTCTTTGAGAATATCCTTAAAAGATATTTTGAATAAGCTCCAAAAAGAAAAATTGATATGAAATCCAAGAAATGTATCTAAATACAAACATAATTGTTAAGGTAGCTTAGCTTGTCGTAGGAGTGTAGGTTAAGAATATTGGTCAAGAAAGCAATTTATTAGGATGTTTAACATTTTTTTCTCAAAAGAAAGTGTGGGTGACCAGAAAATGAGGCTCAAATTCATGATTCATATGTAAGTAGAATGAGCCAATAAACATCCCTTTGTGTTCATGCATATTGCAATTTTTTTAATGCCATTTCAATCTTCACTCAGTTTTTTTATAATTAAAATTGTGAGTTTGACACTAAAATGGAAAATGTACCATGAGTGGTTAAGTAATACCACATGTGGTAGCTGGTTAGGAGATATTGCAACCTAGAAATTCGTATAATTAATACATATATAAGTTATGAGAGAATCTATATATTATTTTATGCGAGATAGAAGATGGAATAACTAATACATGAATAACCAAACTCTGCATAACTAATAACTGCATAAGATAATACATATATTTCTTCATAACTAATTCATGTACTAATTACTAATACTTGCCTAACTCTAAAAGCTACCAAATTACCCTTAATCATTATGTCAATCTAAGCTTTGATGAATTGAGTTATCTGATACTCACTCAGTCCTAATTTATGTGACACCATTTGACTTGTCACGAAGTTTATAAAAGGAAGGAAGAAGACTTTTGAAATGTGTAGTCCAAAATAAGTCTTATATAAATGTGTGACTATAAATTATCTCATAAAATTATTTTTTTTTAAATATAAAAAAATAACATTTTTTTGAAATATATATAAAAAAATTGTGTTAAATAAATTAAGACAAAGAAAATATTATTTACATATGTTGGGGAAGTACCAAGTATAGGTGAAATAGTTGAGTTCCGCAGAAACTGATCCACACACCATCATTTTCAAAAAATATTGTAGTTAATCATTGATGAGTTTTGATAGACCTATCAAACAAAGAATAGGTAACCCTAGTGGCACGTCTAGGCATATTGAATTCTTATAAGCTAGTACTAGTAGCTGTTATCTTAATTAATGAAAAAGAAAGGAGATCTCATCAAAGTATAAATAAACTAGTGGTCTTGAGCTAAAATTATTGTTTAATTAGGTCACACATGCACTTACAATATGGACCCATTGGGCAAACTCATAAATAATGCAAAGCAACCATAATGCAGTAATAGCATTTGATGGACTTTGATTTGACACTGATATACACCTATGTCTAGTACTTAGGTACTTAATTAATTATAAAAAATTAATCTGCTAACAAATTGTACTTATTTTTTTGGTTAAGATTTGGTTATTCCTTAATCCCTATAAGATTATTATGCTCTTGCACCATGTCTAGTATGGTACTAGTAAATATTCATTACTACTAGTGAAGCCATATCCAGACCGTTACTTAGAATAATAATACAATTAAATAATTTCACTCCCATTAGTAATTTGGATGACTTAATTAATTTCTTGGGAAGTAGTTTGGATAAGAGTATTGATAATAAGTAACCTAAATTTTCCATGCCTTGAGGCTTAAACTAAGCTTCGATACACTTGATAAGAACCTGATCCGCCAATATGGCTATTAAGATTTTTTTTAAAAAGTAGAAAGGAATCAAACCCAATGAACCAAAACTAATTCGAAGTTAAAAGTTCATGATTCCTATTATTTTAAGTTAATATTATAATATTAATTAAATTTATAATAAAATATTTATAAAAATTTTAATTTTGTAAGAAAAAGTTATTGAATTCGACGTGATCCATAGCCATTATTGTAGATCTGCCATGCAATATATATGACACATACTAAAATCTACTTTCAAGTAGACAATTTGTTCTCAAGGTCATTTCAAAATACTTCTAATAAAATAAGAATAGCTTGATAAACTATACTACTTAATGTGTTTTATTTTTTTAATGAGCATAAAAAGATTAAATCGATAATTAAAATGGAACAAAATGAGTGATTTGCAATACAAGATTGTGTGCCAAAACATAAATTCTATAGGTGAAATTTGTTGGAAATTTGCCTTTGGCGGGAGTTGCGACCGACCAACTTTAACGGCTTAAACACTAGTGTTACGTATGTTGGAGAATCCGGTTCTTCACACATGCATGATCTACTAAGTACGTAGATAACCGTAGGGCCAAGAATCGTCAAATTTCATTGAGAAATGAAAGAGATATTGGTTCACGAAGTAAGGTGTTTGAAGCATGGAAAGTGTGGTATTGTGTTCAATTCTCCCTCATCGGTAGAGGAAGAAAGAATTGTTGTGTATATAAGACTCGAAATTGGTTTGGGGTTTGGGACCCCAAGGGGTATCCCATGTGTTTAAAGGAGGGAGGACCTAGATGTGTTTCGGTTCGAGGAAAGACCACACGCGCGCCGCCGCCGCCGCCGCCCGCCCGTCCGGTTCCGGGTTCACGGGCTGTGGGTATTATCTTTTTTGGGCCAGAAAACTTTGCCAGAAGTACAGTTTGATTCCAGAAGTTTCAGATATACAGTTTGGACCATAATTCTTTCAGATGTGCAGTTTGGTCCCTGAAGTTTCAAGATGTACAGTTTGGTCCCTGAAGTTTCCAGAAAATCAGAATTTCGACGGTCAAAAACAGAAATGCCAAGCACTCAATTCAGCCATTTATTTTGGCTGAATTACTCCTCCTATAATGGCCAAAACAGTTGGTCTTTCTCCCATTTATGTTGGTGACTTTACTACCTCCATAATGGCCATTATTTGGCTATTATGGAGGCGATTCAGCGATAAACATCCCTCCCTCTCCTATATAAACACCCCATTACACCATTGTTGAGCACTAAGACATATGCACGAAAATACATAAACAGATGCAGAAAAACAGTGCACGAAAATTCACAACCAAAATAGTTTTCTTCCTACAACTTCCAAGGCATCATTTCGTTACTCAATATTCTTCACGGTAGCTTTTGAGTTTCCTTTGCTCAAGTGTTCCATTGCTGTTTTATCTTGGGAGACAAATTGTCCAGGACGTATAAATGATACATACGGGGCAATATTGTCTTAAGGACAGAGTGCCACACTCGACTCAGCAAAAACAATTTCAATTTTTCCATCTTCTACAAAACTGGAATTTCCAGTTTTCGTGTGTAACTTTTGTAATTTCAGATTCCATGTTGAATTATTGAATCTCTGTTTATCCTTTCGAATACTTGTAATAGTTATATACTTCCCGTACTACTTTATAAAGTACCATAGAGCAAAAATACCCAACAACTTAAGACAATATTTGTATAGTATTACTATTAGTGTTCGAAAGATGTCGGTCAAAAGTTGTGTGACCAAATTGGGATATGGAAATGGTTTTCTGGTAGAAGAGAGTGATGATGATGAACGTATTCATACTGTCACCGCTACCAAGACTGGTGGGAACAAGCGCTCTCGAGAGCCTGAGGATGTCAACTGGGACAAGAGGAGAAGACTGAAGATGTACTTCTATCTTGCAGCAGAAGGCCTGTATCTATCCCAGACAAAAGGTCCGAATGATGGTGAGAAGGAAATGGACACTCAGTCTGATGAAGTGACTGAAGTGATCCAGAATCCGAAATTAGGATAAGTATTTTTCTTACTTGTCAAGAATAAATGACAAGTATTTCTCTTACTTGTCAAGAATAAAGATTAAATGATGTCTGATTAAAAATGGATTAAAGTAAGGAGGAATATGAAAATAATTTATATTCCTTACGCTTTAAAAATCAGAAGTTTAATCACATCTTCTTTTCCGTTTAAAGATTGGATTGTAAAGCAACTTAAAAAGATCCGTTCTTTTAAGTGTAATTATTAAAAGTGTGTAAAGTATGTTCGCACATACGATGGAAAAAGATCCACTAACTGTGCGAAAGCTGTTACCACTCTTAAGTAAGCGCCAAGAATTATCTGGGCACCAATCACAACGGAAGAAGTCTAAAAGTTAAAGACGTTGAGCCTGTCACACCATTTGGCAGAAGATCTTTCATAGGATGATATTGGACACTCAGTCATATAAAGCCTCCGGGCGACTGGAGTGGGCCAAAATTCTTTTTGATATGATGATATTGGACACTCAGTCATATAAAGCCTCCGGGTGACTGGAGTGGGGCCAGAATTCATTTCATAAGAGAAGTAATGGACACCTAGTGTGGTGGGCCAGAGTTTCCAGGTCTTAATGATCTGAAGGCCTAAAGAAAGGCAGTAAAGAAATTGGACACTCAGTCTGCTAAAGCAACTAGAGTGGGCCAGAGTATCGAGATCACATATGATCCGGTTGCGCCCTAACCACGGGCAAGAGGTTGTTCATGTGAAGCAACGCCACCTCTAAAATCAAAGGGGCTGGAGAGGTTGTCCTCAATAGGACTTCAAGGAATGAGATCACTCTAAAAAGAGGTGTTACATGTTCCTAACTTGGTTTAAGGGACGCTGTTGGTCAAGCTAGTTTGATACTACTCCAACAGTGCGTAATAATCGAGAATGGTACGATGCGTGTAGTCAGAATGAATGATATATTTGTAATCCGTGCATCTATGCCATCATAGATTAAGACACGTTAAATAGCAAGTCATTCAAAAGCTAACGATGTTAAGATTGTTGCATCTTTTCGACATAAACCCTCAAAATGAATGTGAGGTAGGCGAAGAGGCAAAATCACCTTTCCAAATTCCGTCAAGGGAATAGCGAAAGAAGCACTGCTCCTCTAGAACTTAGTCACACCTACTTGGGTGATTTGAAGTTTATACAAAATAGAGGGGGGAGACAAGTACGTTGTGATCTTCATTGATGATGGTACAACGTATGGAATCCTTTGTTTGATAAAAAGCAAAGATGAAGTTGTTGAAGCGGATAAGCGCTACAAAGCAGAAGTTGAAAATCAACTAAGCCTATGGATTGCGAAATTCATAGCGATAGAGGGGGAGAATGTGAAGCAGCGTTCATTAAACGATCGCTCATTACTCACCTCGATCTAACGGTGTTAGCCAAGCTGCGCAAACCCGCACGCCTAAATTATGTGGGCAAGGCGATCCTTACCGCTAATGTGATTCTCAACAGAACTCCGCATAAGGATAAGGATAACTCTCCGTGTGAGACATGGAAAGGATCTCACATACAAAAGGTGGGATGTGGGGTGGCTTGGTAGAAGTTGGAGTACCGAAGCAGGTCAAGTTCGATCTAAGATCGTAGATTGCATATCCACTGGATCTGTAAATAACAAAGAGTACTTATCGCCATCAAGCGTCAAAGAATGCTGACTTCTTATAAGATAACTTTCCTTGAAAAGGAAAAAGGAGTAATTGCTCAAGGTTAACAAGACCCCGCGAGGGACTGACTGTCCGGAACTAGACGCTCCGTATCTACAGGACTCGAAAGTTCTTTGGCTATCCTAACTTAATATTCCGGATCTGCAGAACTCGAGGATTCTAGATGTTGAAACAAGATGGAGCAAAGAGGGGACAAATACTTGTTCCAGTCCTTCTAGCTTGTATGGTTAAGAACGAACCATGGACAATTAACAAATAATTGTTATCTCCAAAAGCGCTGCTTTAGAAAGAAGCTAAAGAGAGAAATAAATTCCATATATAGAACCATACATGTGTAATGGTTAATCTTCCTCCGGGAAAGAACCTTTGGGTTGTAAAATGTGCTCCCCTGTGAGTAGCCTAACATCCAGGGCCATTGTAGTCTTACGTGGCATGGATGTTGAACTAGCCTTCCCAACCGGAGAGTTGGAAGAAGAGGATCAGAATTGGTTTGCTGAACTGTTGGGCTTCTTTCTGAACTTTCATTTTGGTCCCTGAAATGTTAACATTTTGGTCCTGAAAGTCTCAGATAAAGCGAAACAATGAATCGACCACGTAAACATTAACTCACTGGTTAGAAAGCCACCAGTTGGAAAACCAACGGTCTGAGAGTGAAACTCATATTGAAACAAAGTCTCGATATGAAAGATATGTGTATCACAGATGACATCTTAGGAATTGGATTTCTAAGACATCTAACGGACTGGCCTATAGTTGACAGTCTCGTTGAAGCCACCAATGGATATGAATCATAGAATCGATTGGAATCATGGTGCACCCATAGACAAGGAGCGATATGCTCAGGTCACGTGTAGTTCAATGTATTGTACACACTACAACCGACCTGGTATCGTCCTACAAACAGATCAGTTGAACTAAGGTTCACTGATGATTTTAATACATGATCAATAGAAGGCGTTAAGTCGGATATGACGATATCTGAATTATTCGCTCATCTACGGATTATAGTATTCTGGATGTCGGCCGGTTACGGGAGAACACAGTGATGCAACCTGGATATCAGATCTAAAGAACACCAAAGCCACAAGTAAATGTGTATGGTGGATCTTGGAAAATCCTCTAAACAAACTTGCATCGTCCGATTCATGATGGTATCGGAGTTTATCGCTTTATACAAAGCATGAAAGAAGTTGAGTAACTTCACGACTCATTAGAGGACGTCCCTTATTGGGAGAAACTCGTGCCTTCAGCAGTTATACACTGTGGCTAGCCGGTCGGCTTTAGGAAGGACACGAATGACGGGGTCTGGACATATCTGTCAGATTTGTCGAGAGACATAAGATCGTATGGCGATTGATCATCACGGGTGCCACTTCCTTGTTTACTAACTAAGGGACTACCCGAGATCAAGTGTTACTGCCTGTTTGGGGAATGGGCTTAAAACCCAAAATATACGGACCAATACGGTGGAAACCCAACCTTACAAACCGGAGATCCCGGTAATTTGGTTCAATGGGAAAACTAAGTTGTAAAGGTTCACTTGATCGCTTGATGGAAGCATGAGCACTTCGGATAGTGATTTACGAAAAGAAACACCAAATCCAAAGCCGTTCGCGATAGACTTTAAGTGCTATCTGCAGTGTGGGTAAATGTTAAGTTTTCAAAACCTGTAATGCTCCTCAACAGTTGAGGTTAGGTTTTTGGGAAACTTTTAATGGTTCCTAACACTTGTGAAGTGGGGTATAGCAGGATACCTTGTAGGAGACCACCTATTTAAGTGCGAGGATGGGCCGCCTCAAAATGAACGCACTTAAGAATCCAAGACGTTGTCCATGGCCAAAACGGACAAAACATTACGAAGAAGAGAGTAAGGGAATTTGTTGTGTTGGTATCATTGTCTTGGCTTACACTAAACACTGACGGTTCAAGACATCACGTTCACCGCGCAGTAAGTAAGTCCGATGGTATTCAACTATGGAAGGTTCAAAGCTGAGGCTACCTCTCCTTATGCAACATCGGTCCGCTGAAATATTGTTGGAAATGAAAAAAAGACACCATGTGAGTGTGCCAAAATCTCTTTCAAGAGGGGATTGTTGGAAATTTGCCTTTGGCGGGAGTTGCGACCGACCAACTTTAACGGCTTAAACACTAGTGTTACGTATGTTGGAGAATCCGGTTCTTCACACATGCATGATCTACTAAATGCGTAGAATAGCAGTAGGGCCAGAATAAATCAAATTTCATTGAGAAATGAAAGAGATATTGGTTCACGAAGTAAGGTGTTTGAAGCATGGAAAGTGTGATATTGTGTTCAATTCTCCCTCATCGGTAGAGGAAGAAAGAATTGTTGTGTATATAAGACTCGAAATTGGTTTGGGGTTTGGGACCCCAAGGGGTATCCCATGTGTTTAAAGGAGGGAGGACCTAGATGTGCTTTGGTTTGAGGAAAGACCACACGCGCGCCGCCGCCCCGCCGTCGGTCGGTCAGGTTCAGGTTCAGATTCAGAGTTCCGGGTTCGGGTTCTCGTTCACGTTCACGGGTCACGGGTCACGGGTCGTGGCTGTGGGTCTTCGATATTATCTTTGGGCGAAAACTTTGCCGGAAGTGCAGTTTGATTCGAAGTTTCAGATATACGATTTGGACCATAATTCTTTCAGATGTGCGGTTTGGTCCACTGAAGTTTCAAGATGTACGATTTGGTCCCTGAAGTTTCCGTAAAATCAATTTCGACGGTCAAAAATGTAATGCCAAGCACTCAATTCAGCCATTTATTTTGGTGAATTACTCCTCCTATAATGGCCAAAACAGTTGGTCTTTCTCCCATTTATGTTGGTGACTTTACTACCTCCATAATGGCCATTATTTGGCTATTATGGAGGCGATTTCAGGCGATAAACATCCCCTCCCTCTCCTATATAAACACCCCATTACACCATTGTTGAGCACTAAGACATATGCACGAAAATACATAAACAGATGCAGAAAAACAGTGCACGAAAATTCACAACCAAAATAGTTTTCTTCCTACAACTTCCAAGGCATCATTTCGTTACTCAATATTCTTCACGGTAGCTCTTGAGTTTCCTTTGCTCAAGTGTTCCATTGCTGTTTTATCTTGGGAGACAAATTGTCCAGGACGTATAAATGATACATACGGGGCAATATTGTCTTAAGGACAGAGTGCCACACTCGACTCAGCAAAAACAATTTCAATTTTTCCATCTTCTACAAAACTGAAATT
Source organism: Anisodus acutangulus (assembly GCA_029783415.1). NCBI lineage: Eukaryota > Viridiplantae > Streptophyta > Magnoliopsida > Solanales > Solanaceae > Anisodus > Anisodus acutangulus. The sequence goes on from CM056498.1 coordinate 49,277,154, forward strand.
TCCAGTTTTCGTGTGTAACTTTTGTAATTTCAGATTCCATGTTGAATTATTGAATCTCTGTTTATCCTTTCGAATACTTGTAATAGTTATATACTTCTCGTACTACTTTATAAAGTATCATAGAGCAAAAATACCCAACAAAATTGACTATATAACTAATTCCAGAACCACAATTAGATATTATTATTATTGCCCTGTTCTCATCCACAAATACGCGTCTTTGTTGATTTGTTAATTGTTCTACATAATTAATTAAGAAAAAAATCAAGTCTAACTTGAAAAATTGTCATGTCAGTCATATTCAAGATTTAAAACACATTACTATTAAAATTTTGACCTCTAAGTCACTGAATATTGAAGGAAATTGTTGAACAACTTCTCTGCATGTTCATCAAACTTTCACAATTATTTTCTCTTCGAATAAACAAAATCAATTAGTACTATATTATAAACAGTGGTTTAGTAATTTGATTTTACAAACGGGACCACTTTTATTTTGCTTTTGTTAATGACCCCACATATCAGTGACCTAATTTGTCCATTATCCCAATTTCTAAAATCCAAAAAAAATATTCCATATTCCCACCAAGGCACCATTTAAATAGGGAACTTTACTTTTCGTTGCATTTACTTTTGTAGCGGCCATTCATTTCAACATTTCACTTTCGAACTGACGGAGATAGAGAGACATAATATACTGCTCTCTCCGTTTTTTAAAAAGGTCAATTTAATACATTTTCGAAGTAAAATTAGATTATCAACTCAGTACTCCTCCGAATAAAAAAAAATGTTCACTTAGTCATTTATATATTCTTAAAAAAATATTCACTTCTAGACAAAAATAAGTAATTTGTCTAAAATATCTTTAATTAAATAGGTATTGAGATTTGATAATCTAGCATTTAATAAAGACAAATCTGAAAAAGTAAAGTTAATATTTCTTTATTTGATAAGTGGACACTCTTTTTAACTCAAAAAATATACACCAAATAGATTATTATTTTTAATCCGGAGAGAGTATATTATAATTAAAATTTAAATAATCAAATACTATATGATAAATAGTGGGAGTGTAAATTATGGGGTGTGTTTGGTATGGAGAAAAAATATTTTCTAATTTTTTATGTGGTCAAAATATTTCAAAATATATTTTTGCAAAAAATAAGTTTTTAAAAAATGAAAAAAATAACTTCCCTAATAAAGGTAGAAAAAATAAGTTTCGTGGGTGAAACTTCAAGTTTATTGTGTCCCTCTCATCCACCCAATACCCTCAACCCCCATCTCTTGACCATCCCACCCACCCAATACCCTCAACCCCCATCTCTTGACCATCCCACCCCACCCCTATAATACTTTGCTGGATTACATATAAGTATTTTTTAGATAATATTCTTTTCATAACTTACTAAATACTACAACAACATACCCATTGAAATCTCACAATGTGAAATCTAAGAAAAATAGAATGTCAACAGACTTTACTTCTATCTTGTGAGATAGATAAATACGTTTTCGAAAGCCCCGGCAAGAAAAAAAGATAGATAAGGACAAAAACCCCACTTATTTTTCAAAAAAATATTTTCTAAAAAAAATTAACATTTTTCATTATACTTGTAAAATAGTGTAATTCTCCTTGATGAAGTTTTCCGTATGATCTTTACTTTTACATTATAACATTTTCCATTATACTTGTAAAATAGTTCTCTCCTTGAATAGTGTAATACTTTGCTGGAGCGGCCATGATCTTACAATTTGTCATTTTAGCCTTGTAGACGATCTCATATGCATACTTACGCTGACACAAGAACATGGCATGTGCGGATATGGTCACTGATATCATCAAAAAATAACTCAACTTACCCAAATCAGTCATAGCAAATTCAGACTTGAGTAGAGCAATGATCTCGTACTTCAGTCCATCTGAAGAAGCTGTCAGAACAATATCATCCACATATAACAAAATGAATAATGAATGATCACTCTTGCTGCACACGAAACCGATCTATATGATGTATGTAGCAAATCACTCATACGAAGCACTGGGGCTTGTTTCAGCCCATATAGCGACTTACGAAGACGACAAACATGATGAGGAGCCTCCGAATGCACAAATCTAGGCGGTTGATGCATATAGACGGTTTCTTTCAAATTCTCATGTAAGAAAGCATTATTTACATCAAACTGGTGAATAGGCCAATTTTTCCCCATAGCAATGCTCAAAATCGTACGGATGGTAGCTGGCTTAACCATTGGGCTAAAAGTCTCACTACAATCAACACCCTCTTAATGTCCTGTGTCATTGCCACAAGTCTGGCCTTGTAACGTTCAAGGGAACCATCATCTCTGAACTTATGATGAAATAGCCACATACAACGGATTACATTCACCCCATCAAGTAGCGGAACAAGATCTCCAGTGTGTTGTGAAGTAAGCGCATTAAACTCCTCCCGCATGGCAGCATTCCAATTCGGGTCAAGTTTGACTAAGGTTGGGTTTTTAGGAATGAGTGAGATGGTTTGAGTCGATAGGTTAAAATGAACTTTTGATTTGAACATCCCATGTTGTGCACGGGTTTTCATGCGGTGAGTGAGGACAATCACGGGTGGGGCATGGGGCTGGATGGTGACATGTAGGACTGGGCAGCGGGGTCGGGATTGGGCAGTAGTGACGGGCAGTGGGGCTGGGTAGGGTGGCGGGTAGGATTTGGCTGGCAGTGGTTGGGATGTTATTTCGGACAGTGACGATGATAGGATGAGGCAGTGGGGTAGGGTCGAAGAGACGGGTGGTTGGACGGCTAAAGATTGCGGATTTTGTAGTACATTTTGGAGTAGATGGGAGGTGTTTGAGTCATCAAGGAAACCATAATCAGTGACTCAAAATATTTGGATGTTGTCGAACAGGAAGACGTACTCAACAAACGTGACATGGCGTGAGATTAAAATTTTATATGTGGATATCTCATAGCACAAGTACCCCCTATGGTTTGAGGGATATCCGACAAAGACGCAAGGAGTAGAGCGAGGTGCTAATTTATGAGGGAGCGTGGAGGCCAGATTTGGATAACAAAGACAACCGACAATTCGAAGGTGATCATAGGAAGGGATCCGACGGAAAAGATTTTTGGTGGGTGTCCGATTTTGAATCGTACGGGTAGGTAAGATGTTAAGAATGTGTTCTACCATTTTTAATGCATAAACCCAAAGGGTAAGTGGGAGATACACATGAAAAAGAATGGTGCGAATCATGTTGTTAATGGTGCGGAGAATTCTTTCGGCTTTACCATTTTAAGGGGAAGTATGAGGGCATGAGAAACGAAAAGCCATGCCATTAACCGCACAAAAATTATGAAAGTGGGAGTTATTAAACTAACGACCATTATCATATTGAAACGTTTTAATGTCTTTTTTAAATTGCATTTTAACCAATGTACGAAATTCAAGGAATTTGGAGTAGACTTGAGACTTAAGTTTAAGTGGATAGACCCAAAGGAAGCGAGAGAAGTCATCCAAAAATACCAAATAATATTTCTGACCTAGGTTGCTAGTTATAGGAGATATCCATAAATCCACATGAATAATATCAAAGGGGTAGAAAGTAACACTTAGAGAAGACGTAACGAAAGTCTAACATGTTTTCCTAGATGACAAGAGAAGCAATTATGGGCAAGGTTCACTTTATTAAATTTAATTAAATTGTGGTTTCTAAGAAAATAAAAAATATGAGTTCCGGGATGTCCAAGTCTACTATGTCACGTTGAGGAGAAGATGGCAGCTAGAGATGTGGGAGGATTGACACTGACAGCGGACGTGGATAGAAAATGATAGAGTCCCACTCACTATTGCATTATCGTAAGAAATTTTTCGGTACGTAGGTCCGTTACAAAAAACCAAACGGGTCAAAATTAATGAATACGGAATTATCGGTAACAAATTTTCTAACAGAGATGAGGTTCTTGATAATGTTAAGGGCATATATGGCGTTTTTAAATGGAGAAGTGAGATTGCGGTGGTGGAGTTAGTGTGTGGCCAAACCCTTGAATTGGAACGTGATGACCATTTCCGATATAATAGATTGAGGAGTTTTTAAACTGCGCAGTTGAGAAAAATTACCAGAATTGTTGGTGAAGTGAGACGTGACGCATGTATCCATATAACACGCATCATCGGGTTGCTGAATTTTTAAAGAACCGAAAGCATGACCCAAATCCGTTGGATTGAGGCTGGGCGGCTGCTGCTTGGCCATTGTGTAGTGGGCCTGGTGTTGTTAGCCCGTGTACTGTGGGCCTGGAGATGGGCCCAGGATGCTGGACTGCAACGAGAAATACCATGCCATGTTCATGGATGATAGGTGAGATAGAAGAGGAGGTTGTTGAAGAACCTTAAAAGCGAGCAATATACTTTAAAAAATTATTTAAAACTAAAAAAAAGACCCTAAAATGTGTAATGTTATGGGTTCAACGCCACGAGGCCAGTTTCTCAACAATAAGCCATGCTCATTGTTTGTTCAATTTTGTTGGAAGCTGCAGAAGCAATATTTTACAGAGGACACATAAATAAGTATCACAGGGACTATAGAGAGAAGAGAGAGGGTAGAGTTTGACTTCTGATATCATGTAAATAGTATAATTTTCTTTGATTGAGTTCTCTTAGTAATGTAATATATAGAGTATATAATTATAGTCCTAATAAAATTAAATTTTCTATTTTACTTTAATTATAATTATAATTATAATCTTAATAGAATTAAAATATCTATTTTATCTTAATTACACTAAATATTAATTATAAAATATATTGAAAATATATTTCATTTATTCACCTATCAATGTAAATTTTAAAATACTAATCAAAACTCACTCTAAAATACTAATCAAAATTCATAAAAAAATTTAAGAAAAAACATGACAACTAACCGAGGACACACGAAAGTATTACAACTGGCATACATCAAAGTATTATTAGAATCACAAAAAGAATAAAATTTTCTGCTTCTTTTTTTCCGAATTGATTTCCTCTCAAAATTTCGAAAAAAACGTTAGAATTACAATGCAGTAATGCATCAGTAACTCAGTAACCGCTTCACCATCTCAAAAATAGGTAGAAAAAAAAAACATCGAAAAATCGAGAAAAAAGGTAGGTACTAGTAGTAATATCTCACTGTTAGATCGATGATCGATCAAATTTAATTTAATCCTCAAATCCAGTTTTCTCAAATATCGCATTTCTAACTCTACTCAGATCTCTTCCTTTAAGTGTCCTTCCAATTCCTTCGTGCACAGAAAACGAGGCGATTCTCGTCCTCGCTAACTGCCTCGCCAAAAACTCATGCGGCGGAATCCGATCATCGTCGCCGCCGTCGAAGTCATCATCGCTATCTATTCGCCGATTCTCTCTGTATTCATCCTTCAGTATCTTCGACCAGTCCGGTACGTTCACCGGCAACGAAGCTGCCGTCGCAGTTGCCGTTACTCCGGTAATGTTCCGATCACTTTTTGCTTGTTTTCTATTAATTCTCGAACTAGTTACAGATTTACGAAACTCCGGCGACGATGAACGTGTCGCCGGTGAGTTGTTCCATACGTCCGATTCGTCGAACTCGAACATCGTATCGGAAGTTACTGGAACAACGTTACGGTCACTTGATAAGAACCTATAGTTCGCCCTAGTGAAATAACTCTTTGATGCCGCCATTAATGATTTTTGTATTTTTCTTCAGTTCATATATATGCTTGAAAAATGTTTTTTTTTTCTCTTTGAAATGGATTTTGGCTTGGTGGTTTAAAGGAGTTATGATGTGCACTATATAAAGGATTTAATGGATAAGGTTTTATCCATAAAGTCCAAACTGTCCTTTCTCAATTTTTCTCTGCAACTTCTTTTATTTTTTTAAATTATTGTTTTGCCCCTATGGATATTTGGAAGCTCATGGTCCACCTTAATTCTTCTTCTGACATAATTAAGAAGTGATAAGAAAATAAATATGTATGGACTTTGGGAAATAGAGGTCATATAATGTCAATAAATTCAAATAATGTTTACTGATTGAATTACGACCATTTCTATTAAAAAGTTTACATTCTGTGTATAATTTAAGTTCATTATTTATTTATTTGATTGTCATAAATTCTCGATCATAGTAAATACTATTTCAACCACAATTTATTGACATGCTTTCTTTTTAATCAGTTTACAACAAAAAACACATTGTCTACTCCCTCAATCCTTTTAAGTTGTCAAATTTATTTTTTGATATCTTTTTAAGAAATCAATAAGAAAAACTTTTTCACTAAATCATTGAATACAAAAACTTATATTATAATTTTTTAAAAATGTTAAGACTTTTTAAACTTTCTTCAAGAAACTCACTCTACTTATTATGAGCCTACTCCATTCGTTCACGTATTTGTACTTTTCAATTTTAGATTTTTTGCTATGTGATTAATATTTTTTATTCTCGATAATGACTGGTAGTAAGGGTAAAATAAAAAAGATAATTATGATGATATTTTGAACTAACCACTTTTAGTAACCACGATAATTCAAAAAAAGGAGCTTGAGTAATTGCATATTTTTTAATTTAGAAACACTTTAATTTTATATTTCTCAAATTATACTTACTGAAATAGTTCATTAACACACAAATGTCTATAATTTAATTTAGATTATAAATTTCAACAAATTCTTCTTTACTTTTTAACTTTGTTTCTAATTAACTCTATAACGTACTCCCTCCGGATAAAAAAGAGTGTCCACTTAGCCTTTATTTTTTTTAGTTAAAAAGAGTGTTCATTTACCGAATCAAGAAAAAAAAATCTTATTTTTCTAGATTCGCACTTATTAGGTGTTAGATGGTCAAATCTTAATACCTATTTAATTATGAGTATTCTAGTCAAATTACCTATTTTTACATAAAAGTTAGTGTTCCCTCCGTCCCATATTATTTGATCATTTTTCCTTTTACACGCCCCTTAAGAAATCATAATTAAAAATAATATTTTTACTACACTACCCTTATATCTCTCTAATTAATTATACTCTAATCAATATTGATTACTTTAAAAAATAATTAATGTTAAGAATAAAATAGAAAAAAACATAATTAATTCTATTTTATTTTTAGAAAGTGACCAAATAATTTGGGATGAATATTTTTAGTAATGTGATCAACTAATATGATATCAAAGAGAGTTATTTTTTAAGGAATGTTGAAATGGCTAAATGAAGAATTTTTTTTATCCAGAGGGAGTAAATTAGGAGGGAGATAATTTTGTTGTTGACTAGTCACTCTTTAACCGTGACTAATGACCGGTACGGTAATTTTGACCTTTATCATCCATCTACCAAAAGCTACGTGTCGAGCGAGAAAAAGCAGGACAGGGGGGTGGGGGTTAAGTTTCCTGGGATAACGACTAAAAGAAGGCAAAAGGGTATTTTGGGAACACAGTTTTGTCTCTTAGTGAAAAGATAAGAAATGAAAAATGCAACTAAAGAGGGGCTTTTAAAATCTTTTTCGTCGCGACTCGTAGCCGAGGGTTGATTCACCTGGTGCAGGTCCCTATAGTTAAGCTATCTTTGTATAGCCGAAACGTGTCCCTTATCTTTTGTCAGATGGCCACGTGGCCCCAAGAAACCTCAACAAACTGTAAGGGGTGTGTGGGGGCACGTGAAGCGGGACCCACTGAACTTGTTTGGATTGGGTGTAGAGTTTCTGTGCCAGCTCACTCTTGGTTTGCTTCTGTTGTCTACATCGCGACAATCGAAAAATTGTCTCCATTTTTTTTTCTTTTCATCTCATCTGAATTTATCGCAGAAAATAAAATTTTGGAGAATAATTTTTTTGTTCCATAATAAGTGATTCTTTTAGTTTGTTTACCCCCTTAAAAAAATGCTCATTTTAAAAAAAATTAAGAATACTTTTTTTAATTTACCTCTAATCAATACCTAGAAAAAAATATAATTAATGAATGTTAATTATTTAAACAAAAACAATTTTGGTAGAACATGCTCAAAGTATTCTTGAAATTTTAAAGAATCACTTATTTTAAAAAAAATTAAAAGACCTAAACAACCACTTATTATGAAACGGAGGAAGTATTATTTTTTGTAATAATCTTTGTTTCGATTATTGTTATATATAATTTAATATATTTAATTACTAATTAATTAAACTATGTTCCTTCTTTTCAATTTATATGATTGACTGGATATTGAGTTTAAAAGAAGATGTTAAACTTTTAAAATTTATTATCTAAAATAAGTTATACAAAATTTGTGATTTATTTTATGTTATTAAGAGTAAAATAGAGAGTATGAAGATAAATTGTTATTAAATTTAGATGAATGTCATTTTTTAAATTTAATTAAAAATAAAAGTGTATTACATAAATAGAAATGAGGAGTATATTGATCTGTTTTAGAGGTATATTACACTCAAATATATTGTCAGAATATATTTTTAACATAGTAAGAAGTTAAACAGTGAAACGTAATGATTTTGAATATTCATAGTAAAACGATGAAGAGTGCACACTTCAAGAAACTAAAAGTTAAATATACGTAAAATTAAATTCTGATTTTTAATCTTTTTTCTTATAAAAATATACTAAAATCAAAATTTAACAATAATTAAGAAATAAAAATTACTATCCAACCTTTAAAATATTGTGCGAAGAATAAACTGAAATTGGGGTGTTTTTACATTGGCGAACTGAGTGGAATCATGCTTTACTTGTGATAATGATATTTATTTATTTGGAAGATAATCAATTTTTTATTTAGAAAAAAGGGAAGATGAAGGTGAAGTATTCCTAAATATGTCATATTATTAAGTATTAACAAAATGCCAATTCGATGTACTTTGAAAAAATAAGGTCGACGTAAAATATCTGCCACGTGCATTTACATAATTTATTTTGTAATACAACTAGAATTTCCTTAAATAAATATGTCATATTGTTTTGATTGCATTACTTGTGATTATGCTTTGTCTTGAACCGAGTGTCTTCCAGAAACAACCGCTCTACCTACTAAGATGGAGGTAAGGTCTGTGTATACTCTACCATTTTCAGACCACACGATGTGAAATTTCACTGGGTATGTTGTTGTTGTTGTTGTAGGAGGATGGATTTTGTAATACTGTCAACATAATTTTTAGTAGTTACTTGTCTTAAATTTCCTATTAACCATGTTCCAATCAGGGACGGAGCTAGCATAGGACTCGCGGGTTCGATCGAATCCATTAACTTTGGTATAAATTCTGCATTTATCTTGAAAAATTTATTGAATATGTATAAATTATTAATTTCGAACTCAATAACTTAAACGAATTAGAATTCCAAAACCACAAACTTTAAATCCTGACTCCATCTCTGATTCTAAATTATCTTTGTTGGAACAGTGCGTAAGTATGTTTATTAGCTATAGATATAACTAAATTCAGTATGTTCAATATCGAACATAGATATAATGCGTAAAAGTTTATCATATTTTAATAAGTATTTCGTATTGAATCCATAAACTTAAAAATAATAATTTTAATGTTAAAAGGTTTAAAAATTTTAAATTTAAATCTTGAATATGCATTTGAGTGAGATGACCAGAAATTGCCACTTGAACCATTTAGTAAAGCTTCAAATTAAAAACAATCTTTTGATAATCACCATTTAAATGAAATATTCTCCGATTATATTATAATAAGAATGTAGCTTTTGTACACTAATATAATAATGTTTAATTTCTTATTTAAGAATATGCCAAGTTGATGTAAAATATCTACTAGATGCATTTACGTTTTTATTAATTTCCTACCAACTGGCTTTTAAAAAAAGTTCTATCCATATGAAGTGGGTCATTGATATTTGTAAACCCTGTTAACAGAATTTTCTAATAGTTACTTGTTTTAAATTTTCATATTAAATTATTCCAAATAACATCGTTGTAGGATGAGTGGAAACCAAAAAATTTAGCAACCTTTTGATAATTACTATGCAATTGAATTTTTCACCTCATGAATTTATATCAAGAAGTCTTCATCATAGTAACAATTTGTACAAAAAAAGTTGGTCTGTTTTTTTTCTTTCCTCTCCATCACATTTCACTTCTTTTTTTCTTCGTTTCCTAATTATAACAAAATTGAATCTTATTCTGTATATTGAAAGGATTTGAGATCGAACCTTAGAATTTTCTTTTTCTTCCTTTTTTTTTCTCTCTAAAAGAGATCCAATCTTAATTTGCTTTTTTCAAAACATAAACTTTATCACACAAATATATAATATAGTACAGTATAGTACAAGCTAATCTCGTTTATTATATAGATATAGTACAAGTACAACACTGTTTTATGCCTAATGCCTAGCTAGTTTAGATGCCCGATCCAAGAACCACATTAATTTTATTTTTAACCAATAATGATGCTTTTCATAAAACAAAACAAAAAATAGTGCTCCTTCTATCTCAATTTATATGTCATTTTCTGCTTTTTGATATTTAAATTATATAAATTTTAACTAAAATTTTGGAATGTATTTTCGTCATATTGACATGATAATAATTACAAGTTATAACATTTTCCCTATGGTTTATGATGAATATCTTAAATATTAGTCAAATTGAATTTCTTGAAGCGAAAAAATGCCTTATAAATTAATACGGAATGAGTAATAGTGATGCTTTTGAAGAACAAATTAAACAGCCGCAAGTAGATAAGCTTTGCTTCACTTTATCAGGCATGTCATTATCTTTAATCACTTTTTTATTAATCTCTAGTCACTGCAACTAATTTTTGTTTCTGAATAAAGAACAACTTATAGACTTGATAGCTTTGAGTGACCCTATCTCTTTGTTCAATCATGTTAATTTGTCATTGGTGGGCTCATTTAGAAGAAAAAGTGAACCTCTTTTATATATAATAAAGTTGCTGTTGATTGTTGTTCCATCAAAAATTAAGATCAAATTAAATCTGTTTGGTTTTATAATTTCTTTTAACAAATATTGGATGAGGGTGTGGGTTGTATGAATTGAAGATATATTTGAGAAGAATTTGTACATCTCATGCAATGCAAGTGAAGCTATAACTTGTAACTACGAAAACAACAACAGTAACATATTCAATGAACTTTCATTAAATGCATTTTTGGGGAGGGTCAAGTATACATAGACCTTATCTCTACCTTGAGAGTTAGAGATGTTGTTTTCGATAGACCCATCGGCACAAGGACAAACAATACAAAATAATAAAAAAATAGAAATAACGGAAGTGAATAAGCCATATATTATTAAAAGCATGATAGAATAGTCTGAAAAAAGGAACATTAACTACCACAAATTAATATGATAATCGAAATACACGAAACAATGTATAGTAGCAGAAATCAAAGGATAAGAAGATATAAAATTAATACTACAACTACTAGTATGAAAGGACAAGCGGGACAACGCTCAACTACTTACTAACCTTCTACCATGTGTCATCGGTAAGATGGAATTGCTCATATCATGTCTAATCACCTCTTCACAATACTTCTTTAGCCTACCCTTACCTCTCATGAAACCGGTCATAGTCAACCTCTCAAATCTTCACACTGGGGCATCTGTGCATCTCCTCTCACATATCCGAATCATCTCAGCCACACTTCTCGCATCTTGTCCTCCACCGATGATACAATATTGAATACGAAAGATAAACAAAATAACAAGAAATTAAAGGATAAAGAGGTAGACACAAGAAATGAAATCAAAAGCAATCGAAAACTATATTAAAGCTAATAACCTCAATTGAATTAACCAAGACAAACACCTAAATCTATTAGGAAGACCTCAAGGGACTTTAATCAATCCCTTGCAACCCACCTTTTTAAGAAAAAAGTTCAATAAGAGCTTACCCATAAATCTCTCATAATCTCTGTCTCTCTCTCTCTCGAGAAACACTCATATCAATAATTCATATTCGTCAAAATCTTTCTAATGGAATAAACTAAGGTAGTATATATACTAACTAAGTAAAGAAGACTACTGTGACTATTATAATAATACCCTTAATGAAATAAGAGTCTTGTTTGGTGGTCTTCTCAAGGGATGAAAAGGCTTGTATTTAAACAATAACCTCTTTTGCACAAATAACCTCTTCCACCAAGCTACCTTACATATGTTGAATGTAATGATCCTGAAGCCTTCCATCCAAGCTATTTCCCATATCTTGAATGTCATTCTATGTTAAAATTTCATGATCCTCAAAGACTTTATCTTCATGATAATGCTCCCTGGTGTTTCCATGCACCCTCCAAGCATCCAAAGTAATGACTTGATGAAAAATTTATGAACTCCCTAACTCGCCTTTGTGTGCAAGTTCTTGATGGATCTTGACTTGCATCATTCTCTCATTCTTGAAAAGGATTTGTCCTCGAATCTAAACCTTGCAAGACCATAAGGAAGAGAAGTAACAACAAGGTCCTTAAAGAATGAGGGTTAGTGTAAGCATAAACCACTCTACCAACATGCCAAGAATGCACAAACTTATTATAGCCAATTATCAACCGTTTTCATGAAGAACAACCACTCACATAAGGCACTAAAAACTTGGCTATCCCAAATATCATGAAATAAAGATATCATAAAGGAATTAACGATTTCAAAATACCAAGTAGATAATGTAACAATGATTTTAATAGATATTAAGCATGAATGTCCTCTATTTTCAAACCAGACCAATCACACGAGTTTAAGACTTCACCGGGGTCAAAAGGAAAGGATATATTAAATCTTATAAGTGAACTAGATAAAGCGGAATCAGATTCCGTTTTATCTAGTTCACTTATACTGGATCTTACGGAGCTTGCTCATGTACAATATGATTCGGACCTGATCATAGAAAATATTCTCTTTAACCGAACCAGCCTATTCTCTATATAGGGCTTACACTACGATTGAAACAAAGACACATTTGGTTATGAAGTCCCATGTGGCAGACATATATCTCCACAGACTAATCAATAATTCAAGTCACACACTCCCATAATCCATTTTCTCTTCACAAAATTCCCTTCAATACCCCAGTTTAGTTGACATGAATAGTTAAAGGGAAATATCCAAATCCATGTCTTATTATTTTTAATAATCCATACTTGTAGCAATGAAATACTATATATTCCTCCACCAAGTGATAAATGATTGATTACAAATATTTAGGATATATTTTTCTTTTCTCTATAAAGGCCCAGAAATACCTTGTTTACGTATCATTGGAAAGTACATTAACATAAATACATCAGTAATAAGCGGTAATACAAAAGTGTGTAAACTATAAAAATGAGTCAAAGTAGATTGTTCCACAGTAGCGCTTCAACGCAATAATTCGACCAAAGGTGATCCTATTACAGGAATAGCGTCAGGGACACATGTTACTATTTTCACTGCCCAATAACCAATTTGGTCCCGAGGTAAGGAATAACCAGTTACGCCAAAAGATGCGGTTAATACAGCCAGAACCACACCTGTAACCCAAGTCAATTCGCGAGGTTTTTTAAATCCGCCGATGAGATACACACGAAATACATGCAGGATCATCATACTTGCCGACCATCGATGAACTGATCGGATTAACCAACCAAAGTTGACTTCAGTCATTATGTATTGAACAGAAGCAAAAGCCTCAGTAACGGTCGGACGATAGTAAAAAGTCATAGCAAACCCAGTAGCTACTTGTACTAAAAAACAAGTATGCGTAATTCCCCCCAAACAATAAAATATATTGACGTGGGGAAGACCATATTTACTAGTTATATCATCCGAATTTGCTTGAATCTCGAGACGTTCTTCGAACCAATCATATACTTTATTGAGATATGCAGAACTCCTCTTCTGAGAACCGTATATGAGACTTTCATCTCGTACAACTCAAGCAAAAATACCCAAATACTAGTTTCAACGGATATGAAATAGAAAGTTTTAAATTTATTAAGTTCTGATCCCATCTTCTCTGGAAAATACGAAAGCTCTTCTTTGTGGCGCTAATACCAAAATATCAAGTTGGCGCAGTCGTCTTTATCTTTATTTTGATACTTATGGGCCTCTTGAATTCTCTTTTTCTCTATTTCTTTCTAGAATTTATTTTTGTGGAATATGACTTTTATTATTTTTTTCTTTATTATTGATAGGAATTCTCTTGTTAAGACCCTATGAATCGATTAAAACCTCAGATTCATATTAGAACCACGATGATTCAATAAAAAAACCTAACCTAAATCAAATCAAGGATTCCCTGAATAAGAATCCTCGGATCATCACTTATTCCCTGAATAAATAGAATGACAAAAAATTCAAAGAAATGTTTTGCTTTTGGTCAAAATATAAATAGGGGTTGAAAGAAAAGAATCTTTCGATTTAGAAATTAGAATTCTTTGTTTGAAATTTTTTTGAAGCCCAGCCACGAGGTCTAAATATTAAGTATGAATCATAGTTCAAATATTTCTTAATCTATTTCGTGTTTCAAATATTAGAATAAATATCTGACGAAGTAGAACTATCCCTATCAAGATGACAGACCCATTCTCTGTACTATCAATAGGATCAATTATAACAAGTCACATACTCATACTTCGGATGGGAAATGAGGTCCCAAGACCATCTCTTCGACGATGTAGACAAAGGGTCCTATCATGGGTAAGAGATTATGATCCAACTACTCGGTACAATGATCTATTAGATCGTGTTCTTAGGTATCGTGATGCAATCATATCCCATCTCAACTGGGCATACATATCATGATCAAGAAAACAGTTATATACCCTATTAAAACTCTTCTAAACATAAGATGTAATCTCAACACAAACATGATTGTCATCTTAAGCAAATAAGTAGTAGAGGAAGGTGTCCCTTAATGTATAATCAAGTTAATTTCCTCCTCAACTAGAGATGACTTCTCATTTGACACCTTAAGACCACTATACTCAATACAAACATACATCTCGTCATATGCAAACAAATAGTAAAGAAAGGTGTCACTTAAAATAACTTGATCAATGTCATTCTCACTTGTAAGTGCATTATTGGATTCAAAATTACATTCAAGCTCAATGTTAAAGTTTGAACAACGCCAAGAACAAGTATCAATTAGCAAACAAATATCACCTTCTTTTTCAAAGCATTTCTTCCCCACAAATATGCTATCATCCCCAAGGGAAGGTCTCCATCATAGGGAAGAGTGTCATCACTCCATAATGGATTTTCAAACACTTTGTAGCCCCCACAGTGGCTACACTTTCAATATTACAATACATCCCACTAGACACTTCACTTTCAACAACCATATGATCATTCAACAAGGCATTATTTTTAAAGAGAGAAGGATTAATGAATAATGAGGAGTCAAAGCATGCAATTTCATTCTCAAAAAGACAAATGACATCTTTCAAAGTACTTTCATTCACATGAATATCCACATGACACACATCACCAACACAATCTTGAGTCCCATCACATGACACTAGATCAAAAGACTCATTTTTATATGAAGCAAACAAGGGTGGGATGTCATATTCTTTCAAAGGACCAACTACATCTACATCATCACTACTAGAGGCTTATTAAGCACATCACAAGATTCCTCAATTAGTGAATTAATATTACAAACAAGTTGATCAACATAAATATTAACACCAGTTGGTAGCATGCCAAACTCACAAAATTTACTAACATGATTACCACAATTTAATTGAACTAGTGTTTGAGCATCCTCATCACATGACAATGTATTATCATTCAAATCACAAGTATCAACACTAGATGGACACAAATAGATCTTGCAAGAAAAATCAATTCGGTCATAAAAAGATCAACTAGTGTATGAACACTCTCAACAACGACATTATCATCAAATGGTAAAGAATCATGAATATCAATGCAAGGTAACCTATCTTTCATACTTAACTCGACATCAAAATTACTCAAAGAAGCAGGAGTATAAGGATAAGTTATTTTACCTCGATGTTCACCCAAATGATCTTCTTTACCTTGCGCTAGCAATGGTGAGCTCACTTGACCAATGAAAGAGATGGTCTTATCCTCCATTCCTTCTTTCAAGCATAAGAGCTCTTCACATGAAAACACATTTAACAATTCTTTTCCTTAAGTACCTACAAAAGAGTATTTGCAACAAGATGAAGAAGTAAAAGGGTTAGATGTATTTTGCGGTAACTCCCTCACTTCACTTCTTACATCCTCTCTTTTTTCCACTCTTGAGTCGCCAACTTGCACTCCATCACTTTCCTCTTTCTTTTCTCTCTCATTTTTGGGGAGGTTAGGTTGACCTCCAAGAATTCCTTTTAGAAGGGTAGAATTCATGACTCTTATCTTTCTTGTTAACTCTAACGACTCCGTGTAGGCGTTAAAGACTTTCTCTTAAGGCAAGGGGGAAAGTAGAAACCTTTGGCAATTCATTCTTATAGAATACTTGTTAGTCTTCAAGTCATGTTTGACTATTCTTTTTATGGACTATGGCTTCCCAAGAAGTAAGCGCAATTTTTCATGGGTACTACGTCACAAAGAATCTTATCACTATATTTCCCAACACCGAAGTTTATTCACACTTGCCTTGTAACATCAAAGGTTTCTCTTTCATTCAACTATGGTAGTCGATAAGGTTGAAGATGTTTGAGTGTTTCCAACCCTAGTGCCTCAATTGATATGGTATTAATAACATTGAGACAACTCTCATCATGATCATGGTACCGATATTTCCCTCAAATCGACACTTAGTAAAGAGCAAATGTTATCTTTCATTCATGAGTTGGCGATTGCAAGCTACATTACACTCGTGAGAACTCATAAAATGGCCACTCTTTAGCAAAATACTCAAGTTCCTTGTTAACAAAGGCAACAAATCTCTTGGTTGCATATACGCACCAAAAACACCATCACATGAATCAGAATTCATGGATAAGTACCTATTTAAAACACTCAACAAAACATAAACAAACAATATTAATAATAAAGCAAACCTCACAATTGCTCGTGTTTACACACCTTTGCGCTTGGCTAGCACCACTAAATTAAATCCACACTTTCTTTCCTTTTACCACTCGATTGGTTGGCTTTTGTTGAATCTTATTTCGTTCCAGTGGTTCGCAAGGTGCACAATTACTATTTAAAGTCGGAATAGATTCTTGTTAAATGAAGAAAGGGCGACTCGATTAAAACTAGCTGACTTGAATTAAGAAGTTAACAATGAAGTAAAAATGAGAAAATCACGAAAAGAAATAGCACGAAAGAAAATAAGGACACTAGAACTAATTAACCTTAAGTAGGATTACTTTTCACTTGAAATTTTGGATCAAACCCTTCTTTTGGTCTTCTCCTTCACCAAGAACACCTATGAAAATTTGAAGATCTTCAAGAACACTATGAACTTCAAAATTCAATGTACCTCAATTTCAACTCGGGTTGGCTTCAATTTTCGGATCTAGCCTCCTCTCAATAAGGAGAACAAAATCCACTCCAAATCAAAATCAATTGAACTTGAAATCACTACTCACTTTGGTGTTCTTCAAAGCTTGAAGGTCCTTCAATGGTGATTTGTCCAAAACTCTTCCAAACACTTTGAAATTTCGTATCCAAGTAAATTTGACCTCTAGGAACTCAAAGTCAACCTCAAAAACACTTTTTCCAAACGTTGGATTGGGATTTTGGATCAAACCCTATTTTTTGCCTTCTTCTTCACCAAGAAAATGTGAAGATCCTCAAGAACACATGAACATTAAATATTTTCAGATCTTCAAATCAATCCGGAATGACCCCAAATTTTGAATTCTAGACCTTTTTCACTAGGAAAACAAACCCCAATAAATTTCAAGCTCTAATTTTCTCTTTTCCTACAAAATCCACTTTCAAGTTCTTCAATCTAACAATGGTGAATTCTTCAAATCAACTTAAAATGATCCCAAATTTTATATGTGCCCTCCTCTCAAGTTAAAGAACAAACACCAATACTTTTTAAATTCAAAAGAATACAAATTCTTCAAAACCCAACTTCAAGTTCTTCAACCCAACAACGATGGATGACTCAAATAAGCTCCAAATAACTTGAGGTTTTAGATGTAGACTCAAATAACACTAGGGAATGCAAATCTGATAAAAAACAATAAACAAATACGAATTTGAAATAATTTTTAATTTTTAATTTTAAGTTTTTTTTTGAAATCAAACCCAAGACTAGATTTGTTAAGACAAATCTATTAGTGGTTCTGATACCAACTGATATAATATTGAATACGGAAGATAAACAAAACAACAAGAAATTAAAGAATATAGAGATAGACACAAGAAATGAAATCAATTGCAACCAAAAGTTATATTAAAACTAATGACCTCAATTGAATTAATCAAGACAAACACCTAAACCTATTAAGAAGACCTCAAGGAAATTGAATCAATCCCTTGCAACCCACCTTTCCAAAATAAAAGTTCAACAAGAGCTTACCCATAAGCCTCTCATAATCTCTCTCTAGAGAAACACCCATATCAATAATTTATATTCATCAAAATCTTCCTAGTACTAACTAAGCAAATACTACTACTATGTCTATTACAATAATACCACTAATGAAATAAACGCCTTGTTTGGTGGTCTTCTCAAGAAATGAAAAAGGCTTGCATTTAAATAATAGTCTCTTTTACACAAATAGCCTCTTCCACCAAGCTACCTTTCATATCTTGAATGTAATGGTCTTGAAGCCTTCCATCCAAGCTATCTCCCATATCTTGAAGGTCGTCCTATGTTTACATCTCATGATCTTCATAGTCCCTATATTCATGATAATGCTACGTGAATGGTGATTCCATGCATCCTCCAGCATCCAAAGTAATGACTTGATGAAAAGTTCATGAATTTTCTAGCTTGGCTTTGTGTGCAAGTTCTTGATGGAGCTTGGCTTGCATCAACCGAGGTCACTCCGACCTTGTCCCGTATATCTTTATTTCTAATCATATCTCTCATAGTATGCCCACACATTCATCACATCCTCATTTATGAAAATATCATATTTTGAATGTGAGAGTTCTTGACTGGCCGACACACCCGCTTCATACAATATAGTCGGTCTAACCACCACTTTATAAAATTTGCCTTTAAGTTTTGGCGGCATATTTTTATCACACAAGACTCCAGATGCGAGCCTCCACTTCATCAGCCCTGCACCAATACAACTATATGTAACTAGGGGAGATAAAATTAGCTCATGAAAATATGACTCACTTAATCCATCTGCATTTGAACAGGTGTATAATTCGTTCATTTATTAACTCATTTCATTTTGATCCACCAAATTCGTTTCATCTTTAAGCTGACTGATTTGGGCTAAATGTAGCTCAAATCAACACATGAATAACCTTATGAAAAAAATCTTAAGAAAACTTTTTGTATGCCAGAACAATATAATAAATAATAAAAGTCTGTTAGGTAGTTAAATAAATTATAAGAAAATAAATAAAAAATTAAAACTTGATAAGAGGGGGGCGGGTGAGGTTATGATCCATTGTTACTCATTATATCTCAGTCCAAATAATTTTTGAGCTGGTGATGACTCATCTATGTATTAACTCAATAATTTTGATCCATTCAAATTCAGCTCAACCGGTCGTTTAACACGTTACTCGTAACTCCATTAGTCCTTGTTTGGCTTCATATTACTTTTATTTATTTTTGTGTTTTGTGTGTGTGTGTGTTGGGGGGGGGGGAGTGGGGAGACAGGAGGAGGGGTAGCTTCCTTCACTAGATTAACTTGTGGGGATTACCCGTTAGGTCCATGTGATATTCCTTCTATAATAAGAGTTATAATCTTTTCGTGTTAGGAAACATTTGTTATCTATCAAGGAAGGAGAATCAAAAGTAGATGCAATAATTTAACAATTTCAAGTTGAGTATCGTCTTATCCTAACTTATCAAGTATTATAACATAAGATCTAGCAAAAATATCTTTAGCTCATACCTTTTTTATATCTCTTTAACAAGAGAGGAAATATAATTAAGTTTTTTTTAAAGTAAAATATAACTGAGCTAAAAAAGGCAGTTTGGTGCACTAAGCTCTCGCTATGCGCGGGGTCTGGGAAAGGGCTGGACCACAAGATTCTATTATACACAGCCTTATCTCACATTTCTGCAAGAAGCTATTTCCACGGCTTGAACTCATGACATCCTGATCACATGACAACGACTTTACCAGTTACTCCAAGACTACTCCGCAACGGAGCTACATACATCTTAAAACCATTTATTTAGATAAAATGACAGCTGAAATACCAGACTACTATTCTTATATATGTCACCGAACTTCAATTCAAATAAACTTTTTGGAAATGATATATTCTAGTTAAAGGTTGTTGACGTGTGAAACACTTCATCAAAAAATTTACGTATCCAGAGAAAACACTTCTATGTTTTTATTTTCGATCTTCCACCCATGGGCGAATTTATGTGTAAAAAGTGGGTCACGTGAACTCATAGCCACTCGACTAACCTTAGTATATTATGTGTATAATTCTTATAAAATATATATAATATTAACTAAAGGAACTTATGGTCAAACCAGACCTAGTGGAGCATTGGTTAGCCGTCGGGCTTAAGATCTCAAGGTCGATGCTGTGTGTTTTTTTCCTTTATTTTATTTCTTCATTTCCCCTCTTTTAATGAGAATAAAAATGTAGTGTTTGTGATTTGAACTTGGAACTTCAAAGTAAATTTTGAATCCCCTAAATCATGAGCCAACCTCTAGTCTTGTGCTCAGGGGATTCAAAATTTATCTATGTCCATAAAAACTAAAAATATCACCTTATATATTGTTGGAAATTTGTCTTTGGCGGGAGTTGCGTCCGACCACCTTTAACGGCTTAAACACTAGTGTTCCGCATGTTGGAGAATCCGGTTCTCCACACGTGCATAATCTACTAAGTACGTAGATAACCGTAGGGCAAAAAATTGTCAAATTTCATTGAGAAATGAAAGAGATATTGGTTCACGAAGTGAGGTGTTTGAAGCATGTAAAAGTGTGGTATTGTGATTAATTCTCCCTCATCGGTGGATGAAGAATGAATTGTTTTGTTTATAAGTCTCAAAGTTGGTTTGGGGTTTGGGACCCCAAGGGGTATCCCATGTGTTTAAAGGAGGGAGGACCTAGATGCGCTTCGGTTCAAGGAAAGGCCACACGCGCGCCGCCGCCGCCCGCCTGTCCGGTCCGGGTTCCGAGTTCCGGGTTCCAGGTTCTCGGGTTCTCGGGTCACGGGTCACGGGTCGTGGGGTGTGGGCTGTGTGGCTTCATGACTTCTTAGAGGATGTTCCGTGTTGGAACAAACCCGTACCTTCGGTAATGATCCATTGCGACAGCCAGTCGGCTCTAGGAAGGGCATGGAATGCTATGTACAACGGCAAGTCTCGTCATATTCGACGGAGGCATAAGACTGTTAGGCAACTGATCACCACGGGTATAATATCCATTGATTACATTAAGTCAAAGGATAATATAGCAGACCCATTGACAAAGGGCTTACCCAAGGATCAGATGGCTTGCATGTCTAGTTGAATGTGCTTAAAACCCAAAATATAAGGACCAATACAGTGGTAACCCAACCTTACTAACTGGAGATCCCAGTAATTTGGTTCAATGGGAAAACTAAGCTGTAAAGGTTCAGTTGATCGCTTCAGTGGAAGCATGAGCACTTCGAATAGTGATTTCTGTAAAGAAACACCAAATCCAAAGCCGTTCCCGCGATAGACGTTAAATGCTATCTACAGTATGGGTAAAGGTTAAGTTTTCAAAACCTTTAATGATCCTCAACGGTTGAGGTTAGGTTTAGAGAAATTTTTAATGGTTCCTAACACTTGTGAAGTGGGGTATAGCAGGATACCTTGTAGGAGACCACCTATTTAAGTGCGAGGATGGGCCGCCTCAAATGAACGCACTTAAGAATCTAAGAAATTGTCCATGGCGAAAACGGACAAAACATTACGAATAAGAGAGTAAGGGAATTTGTTGTGTTGGTACTATTGACTTGGCTTACAATAAACACTGACGGTTCAAGACATCACGTTCACCGCGCAGTAAGTAAGTTCGATGGTATTTAACTATGGAATGTTCAAAGCTGAAGCAACCTCTCCTTATGCAACATCGGTCCGCTGAAATATTGCTGGAAATGAAAACGCACCATGTGAGTGCGCCAAAATCTCTTTCAAGAGGGGATTGTTGGAAATTTGCCTTTGGCGGAAGTTGCGTCCGACCACCTTTAACGGCTTAAACACTAGTTTTCCGCATGTTGGAGAATCCGGTTCTCCACACGTGCAAAATCTACTAAGTACGTAGATAACCGTAGAGCCAAGAATCGTCAAATTTCTTTGAGAAATGAAAGAGATATTGGTTCACGAAGTGAGGTGTTTGAAGCACGGAAAAGTGTGGTATTGTGATCAATTCTCCCTCATCGGTGGAGGAAGAATGAATTGTTTTGTATATAAGTCTCAAAGTTGGTTTGAGGTTTGGGACCCCAAGGGGTATCCCATGTGTTTAAAGGAGGGAGGACCTAGATGTGCTTCGGTTCAAGGAAAGGCCACAAGCGCGCCGCCGCCGCCCGCCCTTCCCGTCCGGTCCGGGTTCCGGGTTCTCGGGTCACGGGTCGTGGGCTGTGCTTCCTCTGATATTATCTTTTTGGACCAGAGAACTTTGCCATATGTACAGTTTTATCCCTGAAGTTTCATATGTACTGTTTGGACCAGAATTCTTTCATATGTACAGTTTTGTCCCTGAAGTTTCAAGATGTACAATTTGGTCCCTGAAGTTTCCAGAAAGTCAGAATTGGGCAGAGAGATCAGAAACGTCAACATCACTCAATTCAGCCATTTATTTAGGCTGAATTACTCTTCCTAAATGGCCAATCCGTTGCACATCTTCACCATTTATTTTGGTGGTATTACTACCTCCATAATGGCCATTACTTGACCAGTAATGACACTTATGGAGCCAGTTCATCAGCCCCTCCTTCTTTTATAAAAAGACCCCCTTGTCACCATTGTTGAGGTACACGAAAATACATAAACAGAAACAGATTTCAGTTCTTCCTACAACCTTCCAAGCATCATTTCATTACTCAAAATTCTTCACGGTAGCACTTGACTTTCCTTTGCTCAATTGTTCATTTGCTGTTTTATCTTGGGAGACAATTGTCCAGGACGTAGAAAGGATACATACGGGGCAATATTGTCTTAAAGACAGAGTGCAAACACTTGACTCAGCATACACCAAAGAATCAGTTCCAGTTTCTTGTTATACATTATTGTAATTTCAGTTTGTTGTTGAATTGTAATTTCAGTTCTTGTATTACTTAACAGTTACTTGTAATTTTCGTTTCCTGCATACTTTGTAACCAACATATATATCGTGTAATTTTTTGCCAAGGAAGTTAGGGTGAACACCCTTCCACCCCTTAAATCTTCCTCTGATTGTGCACTCATTCTCTTGAAATCCTGGATTCGCCTCTGCTTCGACAAATGAAAAGTTCTCTAAACTTTTTGCAGTCTAGAGTTAGAAGTAAAATTATGTTAGATAACTAATCGACATAAGAACCAAAATGCTAAATAAAAACTACCATAATTATCAAATGGAGAAAATTATTAAGGTATAACTTCTTCAGTTAAATGGATTCTAGCTAAAGCTTCCTATCGCTTTCATCAAATAGAAAATTTGGTAATACTTATTCATACTTAGAGTCACTACAAAAAAAAGGATCAAATTGCCAGGGTCAAATTTGATGAACTAGTTACACCAAATCAAGTAATTTAATTAGGATAATAAGAATTAAATTAAAAACACATGTCATTTAATTATTATTAAGTGAAAATGGGCTTAGAAAATATATATGTCTTATATTTATTGAGTTACTATAAATATCGGATACGATGCGAATAAGTTTTTATAAATCTAACAAATCTTGGATTTTTTTTAAGCCTTCTTACATGCCACTAGTCGGAAGGTGAGAAAAGACTACGTATATTGCTTGTGAAAACATGAGTCCAGCACTTAAATGACCCAAAGGAGGAAATGAACTAAAATACAAAAAAAATGTTACAAAAATACCATAGGGGTTGATAAACCGACCCATCGAGTTTTTCCCCACCATCGGTTCCCACTTATTTTTTAAAGTTTCCGCCATTAACACCCAAAAAACCAAGGTCCCACCATCCAAAATTGTCGTTTTCGCGTTAAATTTCAACCCGAAAGTCAATATTATCGATATATTCAAGTAAAAAAACAAGTGTCGAGGCTTGAATTTCGGAATAAAGCGCCGTAGAACTCTATTCCAAAACTCAAAAAATAACCTTCAATCTAGGTATCATACTATGAACTTTCTAATTATATTGTTAAATACATTATAATCTTAAGCATTATTAATATTTCATAGTGTCTAATTTCGGAAAAGTTGTATTTTTGGGCAGACCGCCCACTGCCCACCCAGCCCGATTTTTTCATTTTTTCTTATTTGTTAAATATTTGATTAGAAAAAAATAGAGTAATCTTCTAATTGTTAATTATTTGTTAATTGTTTGATTATAAAAAATATAGTAATTTCCTAATTGTCAATTACTTCATTTGCCCCAATTTATATGACATACTTTCTTTTTAGTCTGTCCTAGAAAGAATGATGCACTTTTTATTTGATAATAATTTAACTTTAAACTTTATTTTTTACGTTTAACGAGATGATCTATAACCATACAAATATCTTTGAATTATTTTAGATCACAAAATTTAAAAATCTTCATTTATTTCTTTAAACTTAATGACAAATCAAACTACATCATATAAATTGAAACTGAGTAAATATATAACATTGTGGGTCCATATAATTATAACCTCTCTACTAATCTACCTAAAGTGACAACTCATCAATATACGTGGACATTGTCCACTCCCACCTATATATATACTAGTGACGGTAGCCCGGACAAAGCCGGAACCCAATACTAACAAAATTATATTATTTTATTATACATTATACATTGTACATAAATCTGTAGTGTCCATGTGTACAACAGCCAAAAGCCAAGACTTAAAAGATTGTTGCAATATGTACAGATTAGAAACCAAACGAAGAAGCCCCGGACACAGGCGAGTTGTTAAGTGGCAAGGTGATTGGGGTACAATTACTCCGACGTTTCGGGTTTGAATTCGTGTGGTGACAGTCTTTACTGAAATATTGCAAGGGTTGTTGCTGGTTTCGTGTTTCGTTGGTCCTCTCCCTTGCAAGGCTGTCACTTGCGCATTTCGCCTTCGGGACTTTCCCCTTCCCAAAGAAACCAAACGAAGAAAATATTAATTGGACTGAGCGTGTTTCGATTGTCCTGCACAAGTAAAAGATGGGTTTTTAACTACACCTTATGTACCTGTTTTTAAACAGCTGCATCTTATTTGTCTTCCGTCCTAAAAAGAAAACATGTAGTTGTATCTCAGAAAGAACTCTCACATAGAGAGCATATACTAACATGAAAACTCCTATCCATAAGCACATCAGTAAACATGTTCTGACAGAGGCCTCGTCTTTTTATTAGAAAAATAGGTTCGAATAACAGGATTCTTTGTTTACTGAAAGAGTGTTTCTACTTCTATTATTTTAGCTTTCACCTTCTTTTTTTTTTTATATCCAGCTTCCCGGCTTACGCCATACTATTCCTGGAGATAGTAGTTCCGGTCCCTCATCAATACTACCAGTAAATCGCGGAATGTGCCTGAATGATCAGGTTTGAGAACAGAACAACTGATATCACCTACAAGGTCCTACCCCAGAAGAGAGTAAATTGCTCTCATCAGGGTGACACTGCAGGCCAACAGCTGAATTTTAAGTTCCCCTCTTTTGCCATCCAGCTATGCCCGGGGGACTGCTTTCACCTTTCTTTCTTATCTGTACAAGATCTTTTAGACGGTGTTTCTACTTCTATTAATTTAGCTTTCACCTTTCTTTCTTTACTGTACAAGATCTTTTAGATGGTGAGTTTGTATCTTTCAGAATAAGCTATACTGACTTTTTGAAGGACTATTTGGTGGTGCGGTCAGGAAAAAGAGCTCTAATTGTGTGTCGAGACAACAGCTTCTACTTTGAGGGATACACTTCTTCACAATTATATATTCGTATGATCTTCAGATAACAATGGAGCAACTACAAACTATGCATTGCATTTTTTGATGGCATTAAACATATTACATAATCACAACATTTACTTAGCCGAATCAAAACATCAAGACCACTTAGAATTGTCATATTTTTCTTTACTACATGAAAGCATGCAGGTAAGAAATAGTATTTTTTGTATGTTATGCCGCATTTTAATTTTTAGCAAGTCGCAACACTGCCTGGAAATAAAATAACCGACTAAGGAATTGAATGATCTTCCTATTTACAGAAACAATGATGTCCCTGATATCGTCCTTCATGCTTAACACTGGCGCATATTTGTAATCACGATCTTACAACTCAAAAGCATAGACAGAAACATCACATGAATACACAAAACAGCCAAACTCCAATAAGAAGGTGCCACAAAACACTTCTTGTCGGTCTGTCATGAATTGAAATGTCTTTGGAATTAAACTATAAGCAGGTATCACATGCAAACATGAAATCTAAGTTGTGATCATCAAGGTCAGTCAGTAGTGCAGTAGCTCCAGGTACTCATCTTTGATATTAAAATCACAAGTACAAAATATAAATGTTAACACAATCATTCTATGACAGCTAAGATTATTTTTTCTACCTTATGCAATACCATTTTAGACAACACATTTGATATGTATTCATCGAACTCCAACAACTCCTTCTGAGACAAAGTGTTTTGGGGTTTCGTCGAGCTCCAAATTAAACTAACTTCTGAAAAATCAAGAACGTGGTGCTAGAGAGTGAAAGAGATAACTCTTAGAAAGTTTCATCAAGGAACTACTAAAATTAGGGAACCTAAAGAGAAAATCTCTCATTACCAACTAAATTCAGATGCCAATAAAGCTATGCTAATTGTACACTCAAGATTGATTAACTTCTTAGCATTTACAAAGCATATTAAATAAAAGTGAAGAAGGGGAGCTTTGGAGTAACTGGTAAAGTTGTTGACATGTGATCAGGAGGTCATGGGTTCAAGCCGTGGAAACAGCATCTTGCAGAAATGTAAGGTAAGGCCGCGTACAATAGATACTTGTGGTCCGGTCCTTCTCCGGACCCCGCGCATTACGTGAGCTTAGTGCATCGAAATGCTCTTATTAAATAAACGTGAAATTAAAATATTGACATACAAAGTCTTCAGTTAGTAAAACTGAATTAGTAAAAAGGTGGAATAATCAGGCAATCATGAACTCTAACTATTTCCACATGCCAAAAATTTTGCCGCTAGGTCAAAGAGGCTAAAGGTATATTTGCTGAGTTTCCCTAGCAACCAGGTAAGGAGAAAGGTGAAAATAAGTAGTTTTCAAACTGTAAAACCTCACAACCCCCCTTTATATATGCTTCTCTACCATTATATGACACATTAAGTGAGTATCCTAGGATGTAAAACTGTTCAGAAACTACTCATATCATCCAAGTTTTGTTGTTTGATCTTTATTTCCATTAGTCTATGCAAGAATGATAATCAATATATCTATCCCTGTCTAATTCTGCCTCTACGATTTTCTAAAGGGAAAAAAAGAGCAACAAAAAGTTTTTTGTGTTTCACAATATAATTTTAGGTGCTAGAAATAAGAAAATAGACTTTCACCATAACATATTCTGATATATTGACACTTGGAATGAAAATGAAGTAAAAAGAGCTCTACTCAGTCCATGAAAAGGCATATGGAGTTTATTTAGTCCAGAGTACCATATTACAAACTTGATTCACCTTGACCATGATATTAACACGGAAAACTAATTTGTTAAACATTAATATACCGGAATGCAGAACTCTTCCGTGCAGTATCAACCTCATTTTGATTTTTTGCGTGAATTACCTTTTTCTCTCAGGAGCGAAATATTATTCCTATCAATATTCAACTTGCAGATACTTTGTTTCACATTAGCCTCTTGTCTCTGCCGGATAAAAGGAAAAACGAAAAAATTTATACTCCTCCGCCTTCACATTACTAAACACGGCTATCTACCGTATCTAGCCTTCATGGATCAGACACTGCAGTGCTCATTCAAAAGTTTTCCTGCTAGTAATTTCCCTCGGAGGAAAACAAGAAAAGCAAAACATCTTAAGGAAGGAAAAAATTAAACATCTTAGAAAATGGGAAAATGAAACGGAGATTAAAAAATAAAGTAGTTCTTTTCACACTTCAACCCGCTTTATACGGTGAAGCATAATGTTAAGAGTCCGGATATGGGATGTGTAATTGGTCTCCTTATATGTCGTTTGTGCAATTCTCCTCCTTTGAGCTAACTTTTGGGTTGAGTTAGGCCTAAGATCTAGTTTTACATGGTAACAGAGCCAGACCCATCCCAATTCTTTGTTCACTGATGTTGCGCCCCCATATTATATTGTCCAAGCTCCCCATATTATATTGTCCACGCTTCAGTTAATGAGGCCTGAGCGTGCGGGGAGTGTTAAGAGTCACACATCGGATATGGGGATTGAGTTAGGCGCAAGATCAATTTTTTACACATAACATAACAGAACTCACCGGAGGAATTTGCAGAGTTGAGGAATTTAACAGCGCCAGAGAACAGCAATACAATTTCTTTTCACACTTTTCTGTCGTAGATAAGGTTAAGTTCTGCTTCATTTATATGTGTAGAATTGTATTAATCTCCCTTGGGGAAACTTTTTCATTAATACAAAATATATATAGGTGTACAATGTGAAATCCTTATACAACAGAGATCCTAGTTCTACCATAATTACATAACACTAAATATGGTAAATATAGTACAAAGTACACGTGCTAATACACCCCCTCAGTCTGAGTGGGAGGAGGCCATACGCTAAGACTGGATCTGAAATCAAGGAAAAGCTGTCTAGGAAGGCCTTTTGTGAATATATCCGCATACTGATAAGCGGAAGGCACATGTAATACCTTGACATGACCGAGAGCAACCTTCTCACAAACAAAGTGGATGTCCATCTCAATATGCTTGATTCGCTGATGCTTAACCGGATTATGAGATAGATAGATGGCGGATATGTTATCACAATAAACCAAAGACGCCTTACGCAACGGACATTGAAGCTCCAACAGAAGGTTTCGGAGCCAATAGATCTCAGCAACAACATTAGCAACATCTCTGTACTCTGTTTCTGCACTTGAACGGGATAATATGGCTTGTCTCTTGGTAGACCAAGAAATGAGATTATCCCCCCAAAACACACAATAGCTGGAGGTGGATCGTCGCGTGTCCGGACAACCAGCCCAATCAGCATCCGTATATGACAACAACCTGGTCGGTCCTGAGGGGTAGAGATGTAATCCATAATCAAGTGTGCCCTTAACGTATCGAATGATGCGTTTAAGGGCAGTAAGATGAGGCTTCATCGGGGCATGCATGAATAAGCATACCTGCTGAACAATATAAGCAATATCAGGTCTGGTGAATGTAAGGTACTGTAGTGCACCTGCAAAACTTCGGTAGAGAGTGAGATCTGACACTGGATTACCATCCAAAGCACTGAGCTTTGATTTAGAGTCAACTAGAGTAGACATGATCTTGTAATTTGCCATTTTAGCCCTGTACACAATCTCCTCTGCATACTTACGCTAACAAAGAAACGTAGTGTCTGCAGATCTAGTCACTGAAATCCCAAAAAAATAGTTCAACTTCTCCAAGTCAGTCATAGCAAATTCTGTTTTGAGCAATGCAATGATCTCATTTTTCAACAACTCATACGAGGCAGTGATCACAATATCATCCACATACAATAATAAATATGCAATGCTACTACCTCTATGAAAAATAAATAGAGAATTATCACACTTGTTGTATACAAACCCAATCTGCATGATATATTGTGCAAAACGATCATACCATGCTCTAGGGGCCTGTTTCAATCCATAAAGTGACTTACGGAGATGACATACATACTGAAGGGCTGCAGGATTGACAAAACCAGACGGATGTTACATGTAAACAATTTCTTTTAAATTCTCATGTAGAAAGACATTCTTTACATCAAGCTGATGAATCGACCAATGCTTACCAATAACAATACTCAGAACTATGCGAATAGTATCCGGTTTAACAACCGGACTCAAAGTCTCACCACAGTCAATACCTTCCTGCTGATTTATGACATTAGCCATAAGTCTTGTCTAATATCTCTCAAGGTCACCACTGTCTCTGTATTTATGGCGAAAAAACCACATGCATCGGATCACATTCACCCCCTTCGGTCTAGGAACCAAATCCCAAATGGGTTGTTTTGTTAAAGCATTAAATTTCTCACACATGGTTGCATTTCAATTCGGGTCTAGTTTGGCTAATTTTGGGTTTTTGGGAATTGGTGAAATGGTTTGGGTTGACAAGTTAAACTGGACTTTGGGTTTGAAAATCCCATGTTGAGCACGTGTTTCCATACTGTGGGTGGGGGCAACGGTAATTTTGATATTTTTTATGGGAGTTGCTGTTTCAGGGAACTGACCGACGGAATGGGTGGGGAACGAGAACCGGTGTTGGCCATGGGGTGGGGTGTCGGGTCTAGGATTTTTGGGCATGACAATGGTTGTGGTGGTGACGATGATCTGGGCAGATCTATGGGATGTGAAGTCGGTGGTTGGTTGGGGACGACTAGTAGTTGTGTTGGTGGGCTCGGGTTGCTGGTGATTGGAGATAAGTCGGGGGAATGGTGTTGCATTGGAGGGTCGGCCATGGTGTGGTCTGGTGGCGGAGACACAACAATTTGGTGATGGGGTTTCCGGTGACTGGAAGTGTAAACAACGACGGACTGCCGGCTGCCAGAGGTGGTGGTAGTCGGCGACGAGTGAGACTCAGGCAGAGATGGTGACGGTGATGCAATGACGTTGTCAGAGGTGACAATGGTAGGTGGCAGTGGCGGACTTGCGGTGGTTGGCTGACGAGTGACTCTAGGGATGCATATTATAGAATATTATTAACAATCAATTAATAAATCAATAATTACAGATACCAAAATATTAATCTCCATTAATAATAATACGAACGTGTATAAAGTATATTTGTCCTAATACAAATTATCTCTAGAACATACATATATACTTTCAGTAAGATCATTACCAGCACACATCAACAATTAAAATTGCACTTTGTAAACACCATGGGACCTTAGTCACCTATTTAATCTAATACCATGAGACCCCCAAAACGTGGACACTTGTCCACTTAACCAAGTGTCTCCCCTATACTCTTAATTAATTCCCTCATATACCATTACATCCAATAATTAATTAATTACCTACATAATTAATTGTTTTATCTCAATTTACTTAAATAATCAATCATTTTTAACATACTTCATATACTTATTATCATCATCATGTGATATAACAATACTTCGTAGCTCGTTTTTGACACACACAAAATATTATTTCCAATCATCATCGACACACTTTTAAGTCTTAAATTATCTTCATCTTCTTATACACTGAGCTCTTGATCTGTATACTTAAGTATGCCAAAATTTTTCTAGGACTCGGATCTACTTATATATGTCAAACGGTTCAAACCATAGCTCAAAAATACGAGGTGTAATAATAAGGATGTACAACATAATCGGGATACAAACCCACGAGGTTCCGACACTAATGACTACTCTCAGAGCAACAAGTTTTCCGTTAAGTCGACGACTAAACAAAGTCATTGTTGATTAAGGTTTTTGAGTCCGGTCAGGCTGCTCGAGTGAATAAAAAATCGAAGAGAAAGAAGAAGAAGAAAAGGGAGTGAGTCATTTTTTTTATGATTTAAAAGGATGAGTGAATTTTAGTAGCATTGTTAGTCTAATTAACATACATCATAATTATTCCTATTAACAATGTAGTGTTTTTGCTTTTATCAGGTTCATTGGACGTAATTAACGCATTTAACTCTTAAATTCATATATTATTCATCCTACCAGTTGAAGGCGAGCTATACTTTTAACGTTCAAAATTGATACATAAAATACAGGAGGCATCAAATAAATACTTAAATTATGATCATCATATTCTATCAATCTAAATTTAGAGCTAACAAATAAATGTATGTCTATCTTAACCATAATCATAGAAACAACACTCGCGTATCACTTTTTGGCTATGCCTTTAAAAAGTAGTAACTGTCGTAGACTTTTAAATTTCATAGATAAAATTCTATAATAATAATTTAAAATTTCATTTATGGAAGTTGAAACACATGACAATGACTGTTTTATTATAAAGGCTGACTATTGATGAATTTTAACCCAACACCTTCTATTACCCCCCTTCCCCCCACCCCCACCCCCACCCCCACCCCCGAATTTTTAGTTGTTATCCCTTTTTTGGAAAATCGTTTAGTAATGACCTTTTATTTTCTCTAGCAAAATCTTATAAATCACGGTCTAGAGATCTCCTTTAAGCAAATTGAATTTTTTTATGATAAAGCGTTAGAGCGCGATCTAAATTTTATAAGTTATTATAAATATTAGACGATAATCTAATACTTTATCCGTAAGATTAAGGAATATATATATATATATATATATGAGTAAACCTTAAATTCAGATCTAATGTCATCCGAAGATTATTTTTTACAAAATGACCTTAAAAGGGAAATTGCGTAAATCAACCTATTACGATAAAGCCTACGCCCATGCATGACAAACCTAAAAGAACTAATGGACTTCTACATTTACCAATGACCCAAATGATGAGAACACTGATTAACAAGCCAATAGAGGATAAGCTCTGAAAAATCACTAGGTTTATAACTCTGAAATTTCCCCTCATTCTTCCATCAAAATAATAATCTAATTTTTTTTTTTATATATATATATATATATATATATATATATATATATATATATATATATGTAACTTTAAACATAACATAAATATTTAAACATAATTAGTGTATACTTTTTCATATATATGACTATTGTTTGTAATTAATTTTAGTGAGTTGTCAAATATGTAACTTTTTAGAATGAAGAAATTGCATGATTCGTCCCTAAAATGGACTGGTCTTTAATTTTTTTGTCCTCTAGCAATCCAATAAGTTCTTTAAGGACAAAAGTCACGTAAAACATAACTTGTGAAATAATATGATGCGAAAATATAAATTTATGCTCCGCAAAAAAACAGTTCGTTATGATGGAAAAAAAACTAAAGATCAGCACAAAAATAGGGACAAGACAAAATTTCTATATAACTTTGCCTTGCGATTTTTCCCCCCAACTCGGTTGGAATTGAATCCATCTGATTTCATAGACTAGCGAATAAATGTACTTTGGTCCATAAATTTTTATTAAAGGAGAAACAAAGATAAAAATTAAAAACCAGAGATTTAATGGGGCAAACATTAAAGACCAGTCCATATGAAGGAAATACTCAAAAAATGAATGGAAATGTATCCATAACCGATACTATTACCCGTAAAGCCTAGGCCCAGGCATGACAAAGCTAGAAGAACTAATGGGCTTCTACATTTACCAATGGCCCAAACGAATAATTATTTGTCATAGCTATTTCTAAGAAGTAATTATAATAATAATTATCATTTAATTTTATTATATTTAGTAGCTATAGTAATTTTGTAAATTATCATTCATAGCTATACTAAAATACATTATATTTATGACCTGTATTTATTCCTCACTCTCCTCTTCTCCCTCACCCCTCTCTCTGTCCCTCTCTCCGCCGCTGAGCTACGACGACGAACCACGACTACAAAACCTCTCTCCTCTTCCTCTCATTCACACGATTGCTGGATCTCTCCTCCGCTTAGCTACTTATTGGTGGACATGTTTGGTGGTCACGATCTCCAACAAATAGATAATGAAAGCTAACTACCCATATTAATAGTAGATGTCTCCCTTGTGCGATTCACTTGGTTTCTACAAAGGGTGCATACTGACATGTTACATTGCTATGATTTCGACCATTGTTGGTTTTATCGAATCAGGACGGCGGCACCGTTGCAGTATCTGAGTGTATTTCTTAGACCTGAGTATTTATATTGTTGTTGCTTGAGATGTATTTGTTTTTATGTTGAATACATAGAAAGAACTGGTTCGATCTTTACTGGACGACAGCACCGTTGCCGGCAGTGAAAAAATCTTCGGCGTTGTATTTAAAATCTGAGTGTATTTTATTTCTTTTATCTTAAATTTGAGTGTATTTTTTTTATCTCAGATCTGAGTTTTCTTCAGTGTATTTATTATTTTTTAGTGTAAAATACAATGTTTCTTTATGTATTTTTCGCTTGTATTTCGAATGAGACTTTTTGTATACAAATAAATACACTGAATTTGAATACAAATGAATATCCCTATATTTTTTTTTGCACTTATGTTGTTTGAATACAATGGAATTTAAAATATTTTTTTTTGCATTTATGTTGTTTGAATACAATCGATTTTAAATACAATAAATTGAATATCGCATAAAAATAGATACAAATGAATACAATTGAGTTGAATTCATCTGACTTGAATCTGAATATGTGTTACTGTAGCTACAAAATATAATTAACAAAAATATAGCTATGTCAAAAAAAGTTCTGAAAATATAATCATTTGTGTAAGTTTTACGACCATGAAACGACCGATTACAAAGCCCATTAAAAAGCCATAACCTCTTCAACACGGCAACACCCTAGCCTTATAACTCTAGTAATTGCGTAAATCAGACCTATTACCATAAAGCGTAGGCCCAAAGAATGAAACGGCTGATTACCAGCCCATAACTTCAAAACCCTACCTTTATAACTAATAATTTCCCATCACACAACCATCCTAACTCCTCAACAATGCCGCCAAAGTTCGATCCATCTCAGGTTGTGCAAGTGTTCGTCCGAGTCACCGGTGGTGAAGTCGGTACCGCCAGTTCACTCGCTCCCAAAATCGGTCCACTCGGACTATCCCCCAAAAAAATCGGTGAAGACATCGCTAAAGAAACCTCAAAAGACTGGAAAGGCTTACGTGTCACCGTTAAACTAACGGTACTAAGAGAAAACATCCAAAACTCTCTCAATAACAATGGAGTTTTAGCTACACCACCGAGCTTCATCGTCGTCGTCGTTGAAGCTTTCTCTCAGGTACTTTCATCGTTGTCGTCGTTGAAGCTTCACCTTTGCCTCTTTCTCTCCCTTGGTTGTGTTCACGTCATTCATAAAATGCATTTGGGTTCATATCTAACTCTTCAATTTCTTTTTAATATCCTATGCTTCTGTTCTATTTCAGGCGATACTCATCTTCAAGCTGTATTACTTTTTGATTTGAAATGTAAATCTATTTTTAAAATTTGTGTATATTTTTGTAGCTGTGAATATGAAATTTAGGAATTTACTAGTATAATAAAGCTTTTCTTTTGTATCGAAGAACTTATGAACACGAAAATAAGTTTAATTCAGATATTTCCAAATTTATTTTGAAATCAACACGTTCAATTAATTGAGTGTCAAATTTGGCTTGCAATTTTAGGTTTTGGTTACAAAATTAGCTTTTCTACAATGAATAAGTTTTCTAAAACTTCTTATAAGGGTACTAAAAACTCCGATTGCAGGCTAAAAAACTACTGAATGAAATTATTTTAGAACTATTTTTGATTCTCATAGGCTAAAAATTGTTGCTTAATCTGTATTTTTTTATTTACAGGGTACCCGGGAACCTATCCGGAACCGCAGGGTCCGGGTAGGTTCCGGGTAATGATTGCTACGGGTAGGTTCCGGGTAGTAAATTTAGGAATCGATCTTTTACCGGGTAGGGTCCGGGTAGTTCAAAAACGTTAGGGTACCCGAAATCGCTCACCCCAACATTTGTTATTTATGTATATCTAATAGATGTTGAATTTCTTTATTTTTTTTCCGTATATTTACTTATTCATATTTTAAATTCGCTTAATGAAAATTTTAACTCCACTACTTGGACTGCTTTGGTCTATACATTTAGTTCTCCAACTCTTCAAACATTAAAAGATCGTCTCCTCCTCATTAAGTACATATACATATCACTCATACCGGAGCCAAACAAATGTTAGATACTACAACTTCCGTTGCCAAGTGACACCAAAATACAAATTGCTTCAAGTAGAGGATGCATATTCCTTCTCTTAATTTGACTGTTTATTTCAGCACATGACTACAAGTGTAAATTCCACCCTCAATTGCATGGTAAACATGATTTTTTCCTTTTTGGCATCACGCGTACTTGAACGTTCTAGTTTTTTGCATCAGCTTCTTTAAGTGCCTTAGCCTCTACAAACGACTAATCATGCATTGATGCAGTATATTTCCATCTGTCTAAATATTAGCGCATACTACTTCGATACTTGTGTTAGTATTCTGGTAGATTAGTCAGGATGCGTGGAAGTTAACTCATCGATAATCCTAAAGAAATATGTTTCCTTGCCTGTCATTGATTATTGTGTACAATATATATAGTGTTATATAATTATTTACATGGCTACAAACTAGATAACTAATCTTCCTAATTACAATCGGAATATAAATTTACCTAATATAAAAGATATACAAAGATATAGAAATATTCTATCACACCCCCGCAGTCAAAGCGGGAGGTTCTCATATGCTGAGACTGGCTCAAAAATCATCAAAAAGTATGTGCGGAAGTCCTTTAGTAAATATATCAGCAATCTGATACCTGGAAGGAACATGAAGGACACGAACTTGTCCACGAGCCACTTTTTTATGTACAAAATGAATATCCATTTCAATGTATTTAGTGCGCTGATGTTGAACGGAATTGCCAGAGAGATATATCGCACTGCCATTATCATAGTAGACCAATATAGCTTTGCAGATTGGGCAGTAAAGTTCTAGCAGAAGGTTGCATATCCAACAAGACTCAGAGACAACATTAGTGACTCCTCTGTACTCGGCTTTGGCACTGGATATTGACAGAGTAGGTTGTCTTTTAGAAGACCAATAAAGCAAGTTATCTCTGAGGAAGACACAGTAACCTGACGTGGATCGACGAGTGTCTGGACAGCCACCCCAGTCAGCGTCAGAATAATAGGTAAGACCAGAGATTATGGACTTGTACAGGTGGATGCCGAAGTGAAGAGTACCTTGTACATAACACAAAATACGTTTGAGAGCATTCATGTGTGCATCCGTCAGGCTGTGCTTATGTAAGCATATTTGTTGCACGACATAGGATATATCTAGTCTTATAAAAGTGAGATACTATAATGCTCCTGCTAAACTACGATAGTGAGTCGGGTCGGCATACAGAGAACCCGAAGAGGCACTGAGTTTGGAATTAGTGTTCAGCGGTGTGTGGACCGATTTGCAAGACGTCATGCCTGCCCAATCAAGGATCTATTCGACATACTTTTTATAAAGAAATAAGCCACCTGCATATCTCGTAGCCCAAAAAATAGCTTAGGGGGGCCAAATCCTTCATAGCAAATTCAGAGGCAAGGAGCGAGATAATAGATCGGCGAAGTGCATTAGAAGATGTAGTGAGGATGATATCATAAACATATAGTAGGATGTATTCCATGTCATTACCCTTGTTATAGGTAAACAGTGAATGATCAGATTTGCTATGTGAAAAACTGATAGAGGATACAAAATCAGCGAACCGTTGGTACCATGCACAAGGAGCATGTTTTAGTCCATAGAGTGATTTCTTCAAAAGACACACATAATATGAATCCCTAAATCCCATAGGCTGATACATATATACGGTTTCATGAAGGTCCCCATGCAAGAAAGCATTTTTGACATTAATCTGATGAATATGTCAAGATTTGGACAAAGCAATATTGAGAACGGTCCGAATAGTCGTCGGTTTCACCACCGGGCTAAAAGTTTTATCACAATTCACTCCCACCTATTGAGACATGTCATCACCTACAAGACATGTTTTGCGCCTCTCAAAAGAACCATCAGATTTTTTATGTCAAAAAATCCACATATAACGAATAATATTAACATCGGGATGATGAGGTACTAGATCAAACATCTTATTTTTAATAAAAACATTATATTCGTCAATCATTGCATTTTTCCAATTAGGATCGGACAAGACATCTTTCCGATTATGAGGAACAGGGGAAGGGTCAACCGAAGTGGACAAGTTAAATAGTCATTTGGGTTTGGAATGTCGTGCATAGCACAGGTTTCCATTGTCCGTCAGGGTGCCGCTGGGGGTTGGACGGGATCAGAAAGGGGTGGCCGAGACATGGTAGCGGGATTGGAAATAGGCTTGGGAGTGAGGGGTGGGGCCAAGATGGGGCAGTGGTATCGGGGAGAGGGGGGTTGGCCGAGAGGCAACTGAGACGAAAGGTCAAGAAGGGCTATTCTGAGGCTCCCGTTGCTGGACTGGGTAGACTACCCGCCTCGGGACGACGGTGACGGGGCCAGTTACCGGTGATGGTGACGACTAATTTTGCAAGTGATGAATTAGAAAGGGATTTAGGCCATCATTTAAAAAGTCATAAGAATTTGGAGGTGGAGAATTGAGTTTGGCAAAGGGGAATTGGGACTAATCGAATATGACATGCCTAGAAATGATTATTTTTCGGCTTGACAAGTTGTAAAAATTGTAACCTCGATGATTTGGGGGAAGGTAACCAAAAATGACACACGGGGATGACCGAGGTTGCAGCTTCTTTATTTTAGTGGAGGGATATGGGGGGTAGCATAGACATTCGAAAGTTTGTAAATGCTTATAGGAAGGATCCCGAAGATAGAGAACTTGAGTGGGTGACTTGTGTTTGAGAGACTTATTTGGGAGAATGTTCAAGAGATAGGTTGCCATTGAGATGTCGTAATGCCAAAAATAGGAGGGATAGAGGTGTGGGCAAGGAGGGAAAAAAATTAAGTTGTTTATGATTTTAATTTTTCGTTCGGCTTTTCCATTTTGTGGAGAGGTGTATGGACTGGAAAAATGAAAAACAAGGTCGCGTTTGGTGCAGAACAACTTGAATTGTCGATTATCGAATTCCCTTCCATAGTCACATTGAAGACATTTAATAATCTTTTCAAATTGTGTCCTTATTAAAGCACTAAAGGAAGAAAAATAGAATAGACTTGGTACTTATTACCAATGGAAAAAGTCCACAAAAAGTTGGAATAATTATCCAAAAATAACACATAATATATATGCCCGGCTGTGCTTAAAATAGGAAAAGTCCATAAATCATTGTTTATTATATCAAATGACATTAAAGTACAGGCGGGTGAAGAATAAAATGGCAATTTGACATGTTTCCTAAAAATACAAGATTAACAAATAGGAGTATTAGAGCCATATTTGCAGTCAATAAATTTATTTTTGCTAAGGGAGCTAAAAACAGAATTTGCCGGATGTCCTAATCTATTATGCCATAAA
Source organism: Anisodus acutangulus (assembly GCA_029783415.1). Lineage (NCBI taxonomy): Eukaryota > Viridiplantae > Streptophyta > Magnoliopsida > Solanales > Solanaceae > Anisodus > Anisodus acutangulus. The sequence goes on from CM056498.1 coordinate 49,316,646, forward strand.
TGAGACGAAAGAGCTGCAAAGGTTGATGGAGAGGAGGTTGGATGGCCGACGGTGGTGGTGATAGGATAAAGGTCCCCGGTGCTGTCACATCTCATTATTCGCATCCATGTCATAAGGTCATTCATAGAAAAATTAAAAAGGATCAAATTCAAGAAAAACATTATTGTCGGTTGTGAAACGACGCACATAGATTAGATTTTTGATAAATTTTGAGGCATGGAAGACATTGTGTAAAACTAACGGCGGATGTGGTGGGGAGAGGGATGATTGTTCGTAACCTCAAATGGGAATGCCTTGTCCACTACCAACAATAATATTTCAATTTAAATAAGACGAGAAAGTACCTTGGGATGTCGTCATATGAGATGTGGCGCCAGTATCTATGTACCAACTGTCGTTTGGAATGTTGACAGACATTATGTTCATAGCCGCCTCAATATTCGTCGGTACGTAGGTTGAATGAGGAGAGACATGTGCACTGTATGCCTGCTGTAGACGTGCATCGAGGATGTTGGGCTGGGCTGTCGGGATGAAGGTGGGGCCTAGGAAGACATCGGGTAGGGTCACTGTAGAGAAGCCAAAGTCAGTTGGGCCCACGCACCCCATGGTGGGTAGGTAGCCCGCGATGGAGGCTGCTGCCATTACTGCTTCCACTGCGGGTGGCTACCGGCCGGCGATGGCTGCCATCTGCCGTGCTGCTACTGTTTCCGATTTGGCCACTGCGATTTCAACCGAAATTTTTCCCTTTGTTGTTATTCCGAGATTGTGAGCCACATTTTGGATCGGGGGCTTATCGGTGTGGCGGGCCAGAGGTCGAGCCACTCAGGTCGACAATAGTGCCGCTGGTGGTCACGAGGGTGGCATCGACGGTATTTGTGTTGGCCGCAACCTGCTTTATTTTCCGAGTTTCTTCAAGGATGAGTCTCGAACGGGCCTCATAGAATGGAGTCAATGGCGTGCTTTGTTGGAGGAAAGTAGCGACGCCGTCATAAGATTCATTCAAACTCGCAATGAGTTGCATCACCAATTGTTGATTGGTGACCGGTGCACCAACATTGGAGAGTTGATCGGCAATCATCTTAAGTTCTTGACAATAGGCTGACGCATTAGGAAAATCATCCTGATGAATGTCCTTGAATTGATTTTCCAAATACAAGGCACGTTGTGTCTTGCTATCATGAAAAATACTTTTCAAGTACTCACATGTTTGTCGTGCAGTGGCGTCGGTCTCAATGATTGTATGCAATAGATCATTCGAGATCGTGTCATAGATCCATTGTAGGAAAACCGCATCTAAGCGGGACCAAAGTTCATCATTAGAATCATCAGGTTTTTTAGGGGCTTTGATTTTGGAGGGATGATATGGTCAATGACTTTGTACACACGATAATGAATCTTAAATAATTCCGCCCAAGATGAATACTGAACCTTTTCCATCTCAAGAGTTATGAGAATGAAATTCTTGATGTTAACTGCAAGAGTAGGATGTAATTTAGGTTGTTCAGCCATTGAAAATTGGAGAAGAAGAGAGGAAGTAGGCTGTCGAGAAGTCGAAGAAAGAAGAATGAGGACGACGGAAAAATGGGAGGGCTGCCGAGGGGGGGGGGCTGGGGAGAAAAAAAATTAGGGTTTGGCTATGATACCATCTAAAGAATGAATATTGGGCCTAACTCAACCCTAAAAGTTAGCTTGTATGGTGAAGATTATCCAAGTCCATTTAAGGAATCCATGTTCCCATTCCATATCCGATGTGAGACTCTTAACACTCCCTCGCATGCCCAGACCTCGATAACTGGAGCGTGGATAATATAATTTGGGTGTCCAACATCGGTGAACAAATAATTGGAATGAGTCTGGCTCTGATACCATAAATGAATATGTTCTCCTTGCCTTTCATTGATTATTGTGTACAATATATATATATAGTAACTAATCTTCTTAATTACAATCGGAATATAAATTTACCTAATATAAAAGATATACAAAGATTCAGGAATATTCCGAAAATATTCTATCAAATCCCCCCAACTTGCAATTAACTACATCATTAACCAAATATACACTTATGACGGTTAGACACTCCCTCTGTCTTAATTTATATGATGTAGTTTGACTGATGTCGCGCCCTATTTTGACCTCGCTCGGGTCAAAGCGGAGCTCGGACGTATGGGGGTGATTCCTGGGTAAAAAGGGTTGAGGAGTCGCCACCTAATTATCTTTTACGGTGAATTAGGACACCTACATATTAAACTAAGTGCTGCAATGTAACTCCAATTTTAAGATGAAACTAGCGAGATTCTAGGTAAGGGTTCTTTATTATCCTAAAGGGAAGGGGTTAGGCATCCTTTAAGATCCACTAACTAGGATTTATCCCATTGTAAAACTCAGGTTAATTATTGCTAGAAAAATACATGTTTTACAAATATAATAGATAAAAGATGTTTTGCAAATAATTGGTAAATGATGCATTTTATACAAGTAATGTATTTAGATGACATAAAAAAGAAAGATACATGTAAAGTTTTGAAATAATATGCATTTTGTGACAATAAATTATTTATACTATCAAAGAAGTAAAATTTTGGGAATCAATGAATTGTAAATTGACAAAGATAAACTTATTGGTATGATTTAAAAGATGACAAAGTTGTTTTGAAAATCTTGAGTTCAAGCGTGGCGAGCCTAAAATAAATAAACTAGCGAAGGATTTCTAAGTTTGCGAGCCTACAAATAAATAAACTAGCGACGGGTTTCAAATCTTAAACTACCCTATGAATAAATCCTAAGTTTGTCTATTCTAAGCATTTCAATAATTACATAAGTGCGATAAATAATATTACAATACAAAGCGAGATAAAAGTTGAATTAAAGAAAGAAATAAATAAACTCAGGAATATTTGCCTTTATTTACTTTAGTCCCAAGTATCAAGAACAAGCGGTTAGAAGCGATTAAATACAAATAACTTCATATCAAGTATTCAAAGCGATGAATGTTTTGATCGCGGAGAACTCGAACTTAAATTTTGAAAGGAACATTCCAATCACGTCGCTGCAAACATATGACTAATGTAGTTTATTTTGATTGCCTCGCCTACTAAGCGTGTCGGTCTCTCGGGTGGAATAAAAAGATCACTATAATCACATCGTAGCTGCGAATATATAATTCACCTCGCCTACTAAACATGTTGATCTCGGATAAAAGGTTTAAGTCTTCATCATTGCCCGAAGTTATATTTCGCTCTTTGCAACCTGTATGTAGGCCTCAAAATCGGCGGATATTTTCATCGGCCCGTTAGTATCGTGTTCAAATCAAGAAATTTTAAATCGGAGCAGAAGAAGCAGCGATGGCGATACTTGAATATGATGAGCGATAGCGAAAAAGCAGTTTCGAAAAAGACGCGGTGTTTAATTTAAAAGCGATAAAAGCGATAAATCGGATATTTTAATCAAAACGTGGATCAAACAGAAAGCACATCTCGAAAGGTCGCGGTATTTATTTTAAAAGCAGTAAGAAGCGGTAAAGGCGATGCATGATGTCTGAAATCGAGCAAAGAATGGTAAGCAAGCGATGTTAAAGCGATTGTTTTCACCAGAAACAAGACAAAATGGGTTTAAAATAACGCAATAATGAAATTTGAAACGAAGCGATGGGTATCTAAACGGGAGCAATCAAAGCGAAACCGCCCGAGCAGGCGGTATTTATTCAAAACGAAACAAAGCGATAAAAGTCGAAATATTGCGATTGTCCAGCAAGTGTTTAAACCGGTATTTTATTAAAAAAGCTGACAATTGGGTTTTAAAAATAACGCAAGATGGGTTAGAAATCACGAGCGATGGTATTGTCAAACTTGACCTAAAGTAGCGTGCTTTTAGCCAAAAAGCAGCTGACAATTGTGTGTTGAAAACCAGCGGTGATAAGGCGTCAAATGGGCTCAAAATCACGGCGGATAAAATGTTTAGAAAGAAGTGTAAATGGTCCAGTTACGCGGCGGTGCGCGGCAAACGCAAAGAGAATAATGGCGCTCAAAAGTGCGATGATCGGCCCAAGTATTGCGGCAAGCGCGATCTCGTGAATCAGCGGCCAAAATGCAACAAAATCCATAACTAGAATTATTTAAAGATGACATATATCCCAGATCTCGAAGTGCACTGGATACCACAACTATTGGTAGACCAGCAAAGACATAAAGGAGAGGTAAACTTAAAGACCGATCCTCTAAACTTCAAATTTGAAAGATAAGAAGACAAAGAGGGGGCTACCACCATTCATTTCGATGCCGACAAGATTCAAAAGGCTTGTAACTGCCCTTGAGCATAGCCAGCTATCGAAGGCTAAACCCAACCCGAAGCTTGTCTTGGCTTTCAACCAACATATTAAGATAATAGGACAGTTCGACAAGGCAACTATGAAAGAAAACATTTGGCAATAAACATAGAATGCGTACATAGGCGCGAGTTTATAACACGACACAAAGCGGTTCAAATACGCAGAAATGCTAATACATATATCATTCATCAAGTTAGTAAACATAGCATGATATAAGATAACTTAAAGACTTTATATGATATATGTAGGCACTTAGCACTTCAACAGTTGACCGACGGCTGAAAATGTAATTAACTATCAAAAGATGATATTATTTAGACACGAAATTGTCTAATCTGGGCCAAGCAAAATGCATATATTATTAAGGTAAGCAACGCATATTAATAATATGCTCTAAGGACTTTCATGCTAGCACAAGGATCAAGCTTACGCTAAGATCAAGCAAAAATGGATGCATAATCACTCAAGATTGACATGGAAGATAAACAAAGCAGAGATTTACATGGCCATGTGGAAACAACATCTTAAGTATGCGGAACCACAAGCATTAAATAATTATTGATTGAGATAAAAATAACGAAAATAAAGAATAACAATGGAAGGAAACTAAAGCGGATGGCGATGTCGTCTGCCCCTATTTGTTTGGGAATCCCGAGGTCAAGAATGCAAGGAATGTGGATGCGGATCTTAATTTTAGGCGAAGTCATGATGAGTCTCATAACGAGACTCTTCGTTACTCCAGATGCATTTTCATGTAAAAGCGAAAAGAAAAGTAAAGTTGGTAAAATTTAATTTAATAGTTGGCGGACAAGGAATGAAAAATAAAAATAAATGGAAAGATAAGCGACAACCTTCTTAAACCAACACGAGAGGGTTCATGCTTTCAATCAAAAGTAAAAGGGAAGTCTCGATATTTTCCAGTTTCACTGGAAAACTAACAAGGGAAGGAATCAATCCAAAACAACTATAGCACCTTAACATATATCAAGGAGACTAGACAATAGTGACACATCGAATCTTGGATCATTTCAACCTATCTCATGTTTAACAATTTGTTTTATGTAAAATACTAGGCATTCTCACATAAACCAGATTCATACTGACTATAGAAACAAACACAATAATCCTAAATAGATAATTTTAAGCATGTGTGCACACCAAACGATGACCAAGGCATTTTTATTCCTAAACATGTCCTACTCAAGCCATTTGCTAGATTCCTCCATTTATAGTTAGATAATTTCAATACTAAATTATTCCCCTATACATGTCTTACTACATGAAGCCCTTCATTATTATTCAAGTGTGAATGCAACAGAGGCTACAACTTGATATGACACAAGTAAATCAGGGAAGTATATCATGCTAATGAGATGTTGATTCAATCATTCAATATACAAAGCATGTGTAACCATTTCAAATGAGACATATAAGATAATACAAAATGGAAATAAACACTTAGAGTTCGAGGATGAAATGAGTCTCTTATGTATAGGCTAAACCTTATCACAATATTCATTAGGCATAGTAAATATTGACACCTCAAAGCGGGGTGTATATAATCGAGGTTGATGATCAAGCATATGACAAGTCGACTAGCTTAGCATATCACACTAATAAGCAACTAATACCCTAAAAGAAGTGAATAAGTTAAGGGACTCGGCAAGATAAAGCATGGTTCAATATTATCTACGCCTAGCATAATCAACAAGTAACAGAGAAAACATCCACACAACACAATACTTTTTCCACCTCTCACTTTCTACTCCAAACTCATACACATAGATTTACAAGCATATCGATAAATTATCAATGCAGAACCTATATTATACTACTCATTTGATCATAGAGACACGCAAAAAGCAGGCCACAATAATATATTCGGACCTTAACTACCACAAATCATGATCTTTAAAGTAAAACAAGCGTCACATGTATCCCTATACTAATCACGAACTAATCTACATTATAATTTCACTAAGTAAATACTAAAACAAACACACTGACATAAATTACAAAAAATAGAGAGGATAACCCTTACCTTCTCGAGGCGTGACGATGCGTCGTTCGAATAAATCGACCGCTTCGGAGAGATTATTGTTTGGAAATCGATCTTTGTCGATTTTGGAATCTTGATTTTGGATCTTGACTTTTCTGTTTCGATGTTGACCCGGGCAGTGACGGAGCCGGAATCAAAAGAAAGCGATTGGAAGAACAAAAATTCAGATTTTTTAACACCACAAACCAATAATTTCAACCTATATTTGAATTTTTTAAGTTGAAGAACACATACAAGAACAAACAACTCTTAAGCGATTTGGATTGTTTCTTTTGATGAAGAACAACACCAACAAAATATAATGCCAAACCTTTAAAGGAGATTTCCCCCTTTTTCTTAAATTTGCCAGAAAAATGACCCGAAATTTCTCCAAAATCCCTTCAAAAAGATTTTACTCCTCAAAATGAAGAACAAAGGGGATATTTATAGGTGGATTCCCCCCCAAAAATCGAGTTTGAAATTCAAAATAAAGGTAAAGATTTCTGATTTTGTGGGTATGGGTCGCGGATTTTGCGGGTGTCGGCGTAACAGAGGGGGGTTGGTGGTGTGGGGGGTTGGTGGTGGCGGGGGCGAGGTGACGGGGGGCGGGGGGTCGCCGGTATGGGGGTGTGGGGTCGGGCAGAGGTGCGGCGTCGGCTTGGGAGCCTTTAGGGTTCGTTTGGTTTTTTGATTTTACGATTTTTGGTTTGGGGGGATTAAAGGGAGTAGGGATTTGGGGTGAGGCGTGGGTGAGGTGAGTGGGCGGTTTCGGGTGTGGTAGGGGGATTAAAATTGGGGAGTGGGCTTGGGATTTGGTGGGGAGTGGGCTTGTGGTGTTGGCGGTTATTTGGGCTGGGTATAAGATGGGGATTTAGGCTGGTCCAATTGGAAGGTGAAGTTTATTTTGGGATTGGGCTTGTGGGAATTTAATTTGGGGTTGGGCTTGGGCGAAAAAAATGGGTTTTAATTTAGGTTGGAGTAGAAATTGTATTAGGTTAGGAAATAAAAATGGGTTAGGAATTGAAAAATATAAAAGGGTTTATTATTAAAATATATTTTTGTAAAAGATGTAGAATTATTTAAAATAACATAACTGACGTGATAATAATAAAATATAATTTTCACGAAATGTTTAATGCTTAATGAAAGGGAAATCGATGCAATTTCTTGAGAATAAATTAAATTTTGGATAAAACTTATGATTGTGATAAAAATGCAAATGACAATTAAAAAATCACGAATAATAATAATAATAAGAGAATAATATGCATATATATATATATTTTAAAATTGTTTTAAAAGTGTCAAAATGTTAAAAATTACGAATAAAATCATAAAAGATGGGACAAAATTGGGTGTCAACGGATGCCCCTCTTTGAATGAGCGATGAAGAGTTTTCGGCCAAAGAAGTTGATTGAGTAAGCCAATTTTGTCCCGATCATCAGCGCATGGTAAGAAATAGAATCCGGGAAGAAGTTGAAAAAAGATGGTGCATATTCAAACAACGAATGCCCAGTGTCGACTTAGGATGACAGCGGTCGTTGATGCGAGAAACTAATGGGAAAAGCGGATCGGCGTTGAAGTAGTCGTTGACCAATTTGCCTCGGTTAAGTAGTAGAGATAGTCAGCGCGTGATGAAGTTCTGCAAATTAAAAACTCCACGCATAAACTAAAGCTTAAGATATAATTAGTGTATAATGAGAAAAAATTGTAGAAAATAACTTAAAATTCCTTGTTATAAGGTGGCGCTGTTGAAATTAAAATTCCCTTATTATAAGGTGGAGCACTGAAATGGCGTCGTTGGATCGGCGTGTTGTGTGAAGACGTCGTTGTAATGTTGTTGGCGTCATTGTTGTATAGACTTTCTTTGATGTCGTCGTTGTATAGGCGTTGATGATGTCGTTGTTGTTGTAAAAATAGTTGTCGTCTTCTTAAATGCCGTCGTGGGCGTTGTTGTAATCTTGTGAAGATAGTTGATGTCTTTGCGATTCACGTCGTAGCGTTGTTGTAATCTTTGTAAAGATATTTCTGCGTTGAGACGTCATTGTAATGTTGTGGCGTCGTTGCAATCGCGTAAAGATATTTGTTGTCTTTGTTGCGTCGATGGCGATGTTGTAATCTTGTTGAAGATAGTTGATGTCTTTGCGATTCACGTCAATGGCGTTGTTATAATCTTTGTAAAGATAGGCTGCTGCGTTGAGGGCGTCATTGTAATCTTTGTTGGCGTCGTTGCAATCTTTGTAAAGATACTTGTTGTCTTTATTGCCATAGCTTGTCGATAGCGTTGTTGTAATGATGTTTGTTATTGCGAATGCATTTGTTGTCTTTGAGGCGTCGTTGTAATCTTGTTGAAGATAGTTGATGTATGTTGCGATGCGTCAGCAGCGTTGTTATAATCTGTAAAGATAGGCGATCGTCGAGGCATTGTAATCTTTGTTGGCGTCGTTGAGATCATTAAAAGATATTTGTTGTGTTGTTGTAAAGATAGTTCTTTCGGACGTCATTGTAATCTGCCGTTAGCGTCGTTGAGATCGCGATAAAGATAAGTTCTTTGCATTCTGTAAAGATAGTTCGGCGTTTGAAGACGTCATTTGACGTCTTTGTTGGCCCGTCGAGATCTTTGTAGAAGATGATTGTGTGTCTTGCCATACTTGTCGATGGCGTTATTGTAATGTTGTCTGTTGTAAGAGATGTAAGTAGCGTCCTTGCCGTCGATTCTTGTAATAAGGGCTCCACGTTGTCTTTGAATCTTACGCCGATCCAAACTCATGTGAATTGAAATGTCGTCTGGCACGGGCGAAAATGTGATCTGCGGCGTCTTTCGCGTCGGGTTTGTCTTGTTATCGTTCTTTGTGATCGAAATAACATCTTTGTGCGGAACATAATAGTCGGGACCACAGAGTCGAGATGATGTCTTCGTATAAATCTCTGAGAACAAGAGCATGTCGTTGTAGTGAGTTGTAGTCAAATTCTTTGGGAATTGATCATAATTGATGTGGCTTCCCTGCTTTTTCAACCTGAAGAACGTACTCAAAGAAAATTTGTGAGTTTGGGAGAGGCGGTTGATTAGCGTTGACTTGGTGGCTTTGGCTCTTGATAAAGTGCATATCCTCTTGATTCGGACTGTAGCCTGTGCAGTTCCCAGTCTTGACTAACCGTTAATGAAAACATTTGTTGAAAATAAGTTGTTTATAAGAAAGTATGCTTTATCATTAAAAAGTTCTTGTCGAACTCTAATGAAAAAAATATTTGGTGAAAATGATTTGCTTATAAGAAAGTATGCATATATGTAAAATATCTTGTCAAACTCTAATGAAAAATATTTGGTGAAAATAAATTGCGTATAAGAAAGTAGGCATATATGTAAAAATTTATGTCGAACTCTAATGAAAGTATTTGTTAAAAATAAATTGCTTATAAGAAAGTATGCATATATGTAAATATCTGTCGAGCAGTGACATGCGGTGAAACAGAGCAAACGTCTTATCCAAAACCCTCTTAAATTTGAAGACTTAGTTCTGCCGATGCTTTTCCATGTTTATCGGCGTCCTCTGGCGGTTGATCCTTAAAAAATGCCCGGTTCGATATGTGAGGATGATGATCTTTTAAGCGGACAACGAGTCTTGTGTAGATTGCTTTGTCCTATCGAGGGTGATCGGATGGGTGCGTTTTGTCTTTGTGAGATAAAGGAGAAAATATTTCCTAATGGTGGGACCCGAAGCCGATTTAGGCCGCCTACGTATCCCCATGAGAATCAGGTCGTGGCGTAGTTCATTACAAGTAAAGAGGGTTGTAGGGTTTTCTAAAGAGTGGGACCGAAGCGATGTGTAGCGCCTCGTATCCGCCCAGGAATCGGTCATGGCGTAGTTCGAGTCAATCTTTGGCCATTCTATTAGATAAAGTTGCCGGATAAAGCGTGTTCATCGACCTTCCGTACATGATTTTGTATCCACTTGGGTGAAGATATATTATTGCCCGATAGAAGTCACGATTGTAGTGTGGTAGCCCCAAGAGTACCAATGGCAAGCTGGCGTCCAATGCTTTTAGCATCAACCATCTTGATGTTTCATCCAAATCGGCTTTGACTTATTCCAAAAACGCCTCAATTCTTAGGTTGTGATTCTCCCTTATATTCTCTGACCTTGCTTGTTTGGGACCTTGTTTGCTTGTTTCATTATATGTCACATACCGGCAAACAAATTAGTTTGCATGATGAAAAAGAAAAAGAATTATTTAACAAAACATATTTTAAAAATAGCAAAAGCAATGCAGATTTGTCTTTTAAGCTTTCAAAAGGTAGAGGCAAAACACATTAAATGCATATATGTGATTCAGGCCTCAATTTAAATCGCGTTTTCATTAAGTACTAATACAATTTGGATAGGCATGATTGGGAAATAACGGATGGGGTGCTCGCTAGTTTTAGTCAACACGAATCAACTTTTGGGGAAATAAATAAGGCAAAATGAATCTCCTGAAAAATGAAGAAAACCAAATTAGTATAAGGTGAGTAATTATTGATTCAAATAATATACCTGCAGTGGAAAGCGATGAAAATAGCAAGCAAATTGTATATCGCGTCCTAATATACAAAGGGGCCTCTCTTATGCCAGGTGGGCCTAAACGCCAGATATGCGGGATTCTGACAGATTTGATCCAAAATTTGCTAAACTGCAATGCTTTGTTGGAAATGAGACAAAATGAATGTACATTTTCCAATTTCACATGTCATGATTAGTCTTGGATTAGTCTATCCTTATCACGCTACACATAATATGATGATTAATCGTTGGGTTGTGAGACGTAGACATCTTTGGCGATTTCTTAATTGTGGAGTCGATACCAAGGATCGACCCACCTAAGAATAACTGCATGCATGACTTAAAATAAAGGGTGATATAGCTCTATCTTATATTTTCTAAGATTTGGTGACTAGACACAAGGTTCAGAAGCGGACTACTCGAGTGAGAAGGCTCTGCAGCCACCGGATGTCAGAGTCACTCGCGCATACGCCAACTCTCCCTAAATTTTGGTAGATTGAAAGAAATTTGCGGGTGCGTAAAACACACCTCGCGTGTAGTGTGTGATAGTGTCAATTTTCAGTGGAAGAAATATGAAGCTGATGAAATGCCAATTTAAGGAAGCGATAAGAGAATATAGTAATTAAAGCGATTATGCATACAAAATTTCAACGAAAATAATTAAAATAATAGATCAAATAAGGAGCAATATAAAGCACAATAATGATTAACCTTTGAACTTGTTATGGTTAAGAACCTGAATATTCCCCAGTGAGTCGCCATCTTTGTCGCGCCCTATTTTGACCTCATTTCGGTCAAGCGGGCTCGGGCGTATGGGGGTGATTCTGAGTAAAAGGGTTGAGAGTCGCCACCTAATTATCTTTACGGTGAATTAGGACACCTGCATATTAAACTAAGTGCTGCAATGTAACTCCAATTTTAAGGTCTGAAACTAGCGAGATTCTAGGTAAGGGTTCTTTATTATCCTAAAGGAAGGGTTAGGCATCCTTTAAGATCCACTAACTTGCGGTTATCAGGTAAAACTCAAGTTAATTATTGCTAGAAAAATACATGTTTTACAAATATAATAGATAAAGATGTTTTGCAAATAATTGTTAAATGATGCATTTTATACAAATCGTATTTAGATGACATAAAAAGAAAGATACATGTAAAGTTTTGAAATAATATGCATTTGTGACAATAAATTATTTATACTATCAAAGAAGTAAAATTTTGGGAATCAGTGAATTGTAAATTGACAAAAGATAAACTTATTCGGTATGATTTAAAAGATGACAAAAGTTGTTTTGAAAATCTTGAGTTCGTGACGAGCCTAAAATAAATAAACTAGCGAAGGATTTCTAAGTTTGCGAGCCTACAAATAAATAAGCTAGCACGGGTTTCAAATCTTAAACTACCCTATGAATAAATCCTAAGTTTGCCTATTCTAAGCATTTCAATAATTACATAAGTGCGATAAATAATATTACAATACAAAGCGAGATAAAAGTTGAATTAAAGAAAGAAATAAATAAACTCAGGAATATTTGCCTTTATTTACTTTAGTCACATAGTATCAAGAACAAAGCGGTTAGAAACAGTTAAATACAAATAACTTCATATCATTATTCAAAACGGTGAATGTTTTGGTCGCGGAGAACTCAGACTTAAATTTTGAAAGGAACATTCCAATCACGTCGTAGTTTGCAAACATATGACTAATGTAGTTTATTTTGATTGCCTCGCCTACTAAGCGGTGTCGGTCTCTGGGTGGAATAAAAAAGATCACTATAATCACATCGTGGCTGCGAATATATAATTCACCTCGCCTACTAAACATGTTGATCTCGGATAAAAAGGTTTAAGTCTTCATCATTGCCCGAAGTTATATTTAGTCTTTGCTGCTGTGTATAGGCCTCAAAATCGACGGATATTTTTCATCGGCCACGGTGTAGTATCGTGTTCAAATCAGTAAAATTTTTAAATCAGGCAAAGCGAATAGCGATACGATACTTGATAGCGATGGCAGAAACGATCAGAAAAAAAGGCGCGGTGTTTAATTTAAAAGCAGTAAAAGCGATGCATCCGGATATTTTAATCTTTGAAACGATTAATTTGAAACGAAAGCAATATCTCGAAAGGTCACGGTATTTTAAAGCATTAAGAGCGGTAAAGCAGATGCGATGTCTGAAATCGAGCGGTGGTAAAACGAAAAGCGATGTTAAAGCGGTTTTTGACCAACAATGACAAAATGGGTTTTAAAATAGCAATAATGGTGAAACGAAGCGATGGGTAATGTCTGGCAGAACAAGCGAAAAGCGAAAAAGCGACAGGCGGTATTTATTCAAAGCAGTAAAAGCGATAAATCCCGAAATATTGCAGTTGTCCAGCGATTTTAAACGGTATTTTCGGTAGAAAAAAAGCGACAATTGGGTTTTAAAAATAACGCGATAGTATGGGTTAGAAATCACGAAGCGGAATTTGTCCGAAACAGCCTAAAGTAAGCATGCTTTAGCCAAGAAAACGACAATTTGTGGTTGAAAACCACAGCGGTGATAAGACATCAAATGGGCTCAAAATCACGGCTGATAAAATGTTTCCAGAAAAGAAGTGTAAATGGTCAGATTGCAGCGGTATGCGCGGCAAACGCGGCCGGCAATGAATAATGGCTCAAAAAGTGCGATGATCATTGAAAGTATTAGCGACAAATTGGCGATCTGATCGTGACAAAATGCAACAAAATCCATAACTAAATTATTTAAAGATGACATATATCCAGAATCTCAAGGTGCGGTGGATACCACAACTATTGGTAGCCGCCAAAGACATAAAGGAGAGAGTAAACTTAAAGACCAGTCACTCTAAACTTCAAATTTGAAAGATAAGAAGACAAGAGGGCTACCACCATTCATTTCGATCATGCAACAAGATTCAAAGGCTTCTTGAACCTTGGGCATGGCGGGCTATCGAAGAAGGCTAAACCCGACCCGAAGCTTGTCTTGGCTTTCAACCAACATATTAAGATAATAGGGCCAGTTCGACAAGGCAACTATGAAAAGAAAACATTTGGCAATAAACATAGAATCACGGACATGGCGGTTTATAACACGACACAAAGCTGGTTTCAAATACGCGCGAAATGCTAATACATATATCATTCATCAAGTTAGTAAACATAGCATGATATAAGATAACTTAAAGACTTTATATGATATATGTAGGCACGCACTTCAACAGAGGTTGAGGCGTACAAGCAATTAACTATCAAAAGATGATATTATTTAGACACGAATTGTCTAATCTGGGCCAAAAAATGCATATATTATTAAGGTAAGCAACGCATATTAATAATATGCTCTAAGAACTTTCATGCTAGCACAAGGATCAACTTACGCTAAAGATCGGCAAAAATGGATGCATAATCGGCTCAAGATTGACATGGAAGATAAACAAGCGAAGATTTACATGGCCATGTGGAAACAACATCTTAAGTATGCGAGAACCACAAGCATTAAATAATTATTCTGACCAGGATAAAAATAACGAAAATAAAGAATAACAATGGAAGGAAACTAAAGCGGATGGCGATGTCGTCTCGCCCTATTTGTTGGGAATCCAGTAGGAAGAATGCAAGGAATGTGGATCACGGATCTTAATTTTAGGCGAAGTCATGATGAGTCTCATGCTTGAGACTCTTCGTTACTCCGATGCATTTCATGTAAAAGCGAAGAAAAGTAAAGGATTGGTAAAATTTAATTTAATAGTTGGCGGGACAAGGAATGAAAAAATAAAAATAAATGGAAAGATAGCGCCGACAACCTTCTTAAACCAACACGCGAGAGGGTTCATGCTTTCAATCAAAAGTAAAAAGGAAGTCTCGATATTTTCCAGTTTCACAGAAAACTAACAAGGGAAGGAACCAATTCAAAACAACTATAGCACCTTACCATATATCAAGGAGACTAGACAATAGTGACACATCGAATCTTGGATCATTTCCAACCTATCTCATGTTTAACAATTTGTTTTATGTAAAATACTAGGCATTCTCACATGATTCATACGGTATAGAAACAAACACAATAATCCTAAATAGATAATTTTAAGCATGTGTGCAACCAGCAATGACAGAGAGGCATTTTTATTCCTAAACATGTCCTACTCGAGCCATTGCTAGATTCCTCCATTTATAGTTAGATAATTTCAATACTAAATTATTCCCTATACATGTCTTACTACATAAAGCCCTTCATTTATTATTCAAGTGTAGATACTTGAGGCTACAACTTGATATGACACAAAGTAAATCGGAAGTATATCATGCTAATGCAGGATGTTGATTCAATCATTCAATATACAAAGCATGTGTGTAACCATTTCATTAGACATATAAGATAATACAAAATGAAATAAACACTTAGAGGTTCGGATGAAGAGTCTCTTATGTATGAGCTAAACCTTATCACAATATTCATTAGGCATAGTAAATATTGACACCTCAAAGCGAGTGTATATAATCGGGTTGATGATCAAGCGTATGACAAGTCAACCCTTAGCATATCACACTAATAAGCAACTAATACCTAAAAGAAGTGAATAAGTTAAGGGACTCGGCAAGATAAAGCATGGTTCAATATTATCTACGCCTAGCATAATCAACAAGTAACCAGGGAAAACATCCACATGACACAATACTTTTCCACTCTCACTTTCACTACTCCAAACTCATACACATAGATTTACAAGCATATCGATAAATTATCAATCTTGAACCTATATTATACTACTCATTTGATCATAGAGACACGCAAAAGCAGGCCACGATAATATATTCGGGACCTTAACTACCCTGAATCATGATCTTTAAAGTAAAACAAGCGTCACGTGTATCCCTATACTAATCACGAACTAATCTACATTATAATTTCACTAAGTAAATACTAAAACACCACGCGTAAATTACAAAAAGGCGAGAGAGGATAAACCCTTACCTTCTCAGAGGCGTGACCGTCGTCGTTTAAATCGACCCATTTCGGAAGAAGTTATTGTTTGGAAATCGATCTTTTGTCGATTTTGGAATCTTGATTTGGATCTTGACTTTTCTGTTTCTGATATTTGACCCGGAGCGAAGTGACCCGACAGGAATCAAAAGCAGTTGGAAAGAACAAAAATTCAGATTTTTAACACCACAAACCAATAATTTCAACCTATATTTGAATTTTTAAGTTGAAGAACACATGCAAGAACAAACAACTCTTAAGCGATTTGGATTGTTTCTTTTTAGTGAAGAACAACACGACAAAATATAATGCCAAACCTTCAAAAGATTTCCCCCACTTTTCTTAAATTTGAATGAAAAATGACCGAAATTTCTCCAAAAATCCCCTTCAAAGATGATTTCGGCCCTCCTCAAAATGAAGAACAAAGGGGATATTTATAGGTGGATTCTCCCCAAAATCGAGTTTGAAATTCAAAATAAAGGTAAGATTTACGATTTTGTGGGTATGGGTCGCGGATTTTGCGGTGTCAGGCGTGCGAGAGGGTTGGTGGTGTGGGGTTGAGTGGTGGCAGGGGCGAGGTGACCGGCGTAAGTCGGTCACGTATGGGGTGTGGGGTCGAGGCGGAGGTCGGCGTCGGCAGGAGCCTTTAGGGTTCGTTTGGTTTTTTGATTTAGATTTTTTGGTTTGAGAGGGATTAAAGGGTAAGGGATTTGGGGTGGCGGCGAGTGGTGGGTAGTGGGCGGTTCGAGTGTGGTAGGGGATTAAAATTGGGGAGTGGGCTTGGGATTTAATTGGGGAGTGGGCTTGTGGTGTTGGCGATTTGGGGTGGGTATAAGATGGGGATTTGGTGAGTCCAATTGGAAGGGTGAAGTTTATTTTGGGATTGGGCTTGTGGGAATTTAATTTGGGGTTGGGCTTGGACGAAAAAAAAATGGGTTTTAATTTAGGTTGGGTAGAAATTGTATTGGGTTAGGAAATAAAAATGGGTTAGGAATTGAAAAATATAAAAGGGGTTTATTATTAAAATATATTTTTTGTAAAAGATGTGAATTATTTAAAATAACATAACGACGTGATAATAATAAAATATAATTTTTGCGAAATGTTTAATGCTTAATGAAAGGGAAATGCGATGCAATTTTTGCGAGAATAAATTAAATTTTGGATAAAACTTATGATTGTGATAAAAATGCAAATGTGATAAAAATGCGAATAATAATAATAATAAGAGAATAATATGCATATATATATATATTTTAAAATTGTTTTAAAAGTGTCAAAAATGTTAAAAATTACGAATAAAATCATAAAAGATGGGACAAAATTGGGTGTCAACAACTGAGCACGAAGTTTAAGAAATAAAAAAAGATTTTTGAATCTTGTGGTCTAAAACAAGTCAAATGTATTTGTGTGGTTAGAGATCATCTCGTTAAGCATAAAAGGTAAAGTGTAAGTTAAATTATTGATAAATAAGAAAATGTGTCATTCTTTGTGAGACTGACTAAAAAGGAAAATGTGTCATATAAATTGAGATAGAAGGAGTAGTTTGTAATATATAGAGGTCTTAAATTGAACAAACACATATATTCGTAAAAGAACATGACTATTCTGCAAAGACATCTCTCAAGTTTTACAAATATAAGGATTTTCTAAGTGCGTAAGAATACAGATATAAAAATAGACTTTGTTATATTTTGAAGGGACTTGTATTTTCCCCAATCTATATACGATTAATCACTTTAAAAAAAATCGATTCTTCTACTTCTCAAAGCCATTTCTTTGATTATGTTTTTCTATTTTTCTATGGGTAACCAGATAGATACTTGTTCCTACCAAAGTTAGGCGTTTGACATTTCAACCCAAGACCTTTTGAAACTGATAGGTGTTAGTTGCATGCATCGATCATTCAGAAGAAGCCAAGCTTTAGCTTTCTAGTGGGTGCCTCTTTGTTTTCTCATTCATTTATGGCATTCTACACACGTGGAATTGCATGAACCCGTCCAATAATAATACTGTGTTTGATATTTTCTCATTATTCAGTGTACCTTCTAATTTCCTCTCCTATTTAAGCCCTCAAAACCATTTTCTTTTCTTCCTCAAAACAATATCAGCAAGCTCTGATTATAAGTTTCTTTTAAATTTATTACTAGTATTCTTTCTCAGCCTTTATTCCAAGAGAAAGGGAGTAAGTTATGTCTACCTTGGTTGAATTTTGTGTCTCTGGTTTTCCATATTATAGTGTGAGAATGGCTAAAAAGATGGTGAATATGAAGCCTTGGATTGAGGTGGCACCATCACTTGTTATTTTTCCTACAAAGATTTCTCATTCTCCAAATCTTGAGACAATCAAAGAAGAAGATCAAAATGAAGATGACATAAAAGCTTCCTCATTTTAGCTTTAATTTCTTCAAGAATCTCTCTAGTTTTTCTTCTTCCCCTTTGAGTTTAATTGTTAAGGGGAAGAAGTGTATGGACAGTATTAACTGTTAGAGCAATAACGTGAGCTCTCGTATATCTTCAGTATGAGTATGTATAATTGTATATAACGAATGAAGTGATTGGATCCTTCACTTTGCTTGTGTGTGTTTTATGTCTCTATGTTTTTTTGTTAAGGATATGATTGTGAACAATCTATCGTGTTTCATATGGATTTAGAATTTAAGGTTTATGAATTTCTGCTGTGATCGATTAACATCAATAATAATTTAATTAAATATTTATGTATATATAGTGGATATTTTAATATATATATATAACGTTTGGGAAAAGGTTATTGAGTTTCGTAAACCTTTAAATTACAATGTAGATTTGCCTGTGGTATGCGTGTATACAACATTTCTTTGTTTCTACCATATTGATATATAGGGTGGGTTCGGTATTGAGAAAAATATTTTCCAATTTTTTATGTTTATTTGGTCAAAAATTTTGGAAAATATTTTCTTTAGGAAAACAAGTTCTTTAAAAATTGGGAAAATGACTTTTCTAATAAAAGTAGGGAAAACAAGTCCGCAAATAATATTTCACCAACCACCCTACCATCACCCAACCCACAATCAAACCCCAACCACTCCCACAACCCCACGCACCACCCCATCCCACCCCCACCCCACCCCCAATTTTTTTTTTCTTAAAGAAAGTTTTAATTTTTTTCTTTTTTGGTTTTCTACCAACCAATCGAACATGAAAAAATAAGTAAAAAATTACTTATTTTTCACTATCCAAACAACCAAAAAAATAAGTAGAAATTAACTTATTTTTGAAGAACATATTTTCATGGAAAACATTTTCATCCGTACCGAACACACCCATAGTTTAAGTTCGTGCGCTGATAGTTGAAGAATATTTATACAACCAGGTATTTTTAAAAGTAATTAACTAAATAGTATCTAGGATAAGTAGTCGTATTGATAACCTAGTAGTAAATTGAGAAGTAGTCATTTTTCACCATTTTACTTGCTACCCTTGTGTCTATCCTTGGAGTCATTTGGATGGGTCAACAAGGAATATTCCAATGGCTAAACAGTAAACTTGAGAAAGTTAGTCCAATTTTGCCTTAACTTAAGGCTTTTGTTTGAAATTCTAAATGATTAATGGAACCCCCAAATCAGTATGATACTTATTCAATAATCTAGACAAAAATATGAAAATGTTGAAAGGGCCATGAACATCTCACTTTAATTAGCAGTGGCGTCTACGATCATAAATTTATTGCCATTATCATGCATAAGATTGTACTTCTTAATTTTTACCACCAGTTTAGTGATAGACCTTGACTATTCAACCAAACTTTCTTTACTTCAATTGTGTTTGTTAATATCAAATGGTACTTTCTTCATAAATAAACTGTTCAGCTTAGGGAGCGTGATAGAAATATAAATTATATTTGTTCGATTGTTCCACATCTGGTTAAGGAAATATGTTATTGGGATTTTTATATTACAAGTCAGTCCAACAAAAAATAATCCTAATCTTTATTTGTTACGAATTTTAGCCAGTATAATCACTGTATTATACACATGTTATATGTTGAATATACACCGACAATGGCCTACAAATGGTTATAACTAGGCGACTGAAAGTTTTTCTAGCTGTCTGACTAAAGATATTAATTCCTACATTATTGTCTATTTATAAGATCTTGTATAATCTTCGTATTATGAGCTTATTACTTTTGGAATCAAGTTAGATTAACCATTTATTTTCTTAATAAATTTCAATATTGCTTAAGTCATAAGAAGCTGGAAAATCCTCAACAAATCATAAGTTTATTCAGGAATAGAGAAATCAGAGTCATTTAACATAAGCAAATGCTATGTTCCGAGCATTTGAAATGAAATAATCAAGGGAGAGGATTCCAAGTATCAACCTGGAAAGTAAATTTGTAGCTGATGTTTATACCAAACTATATTAACTTATCCTGGCTAAGTAATTTAATCTAGTTAAATAATAGAAGTCTCTAGATACAAATACATATTATACATATATTAATTTACTGCAAACATCAATTGCGAGTAAATTTTACATGACATGCAATATATCATCTCTGAATATTTCATTGATCATAACGGTTTGAGGAAATATACCGCATGAAAACATCTGGACTAGTTTATGGGAATTTTAAGTTGTTTGCTTCATATGTGCATTAGATTTGAGTTATATATACGGATAGAATGACAATAAGCATCGTTGTGACCTTTTATAACGATTACTTATTACTTTAACACTACAATACAATGTATCTATAACTACGAAATCTAAGCTATGAATGTAAAAATCATAGCTATTACTTAGTAATAGCCATACAAATTCAAATTGCATAGCTATCTTCAAATTTGTAAAATTTCTTAGCTACGAAAATCAAATTGACAAAGCTAATTCCTTCTTTTTGCTATAATTGTTAACAATCGTGACAATAATTACCTAAATAGCTACAACTTTATTACTATACTAATGTTTCGTAGCTAGTTATTAACTTTTGCCACGAGTCGAAACTTACTGTAGCAATAGTTAACCTTTTAACCACAATAAACTATTCGAAACAAAATGTTGTAGCTAAATAAATATTTTTGCTTCAAGTTATAAAAAAACTTGTGGCAATAGTTAAACAATATAGCCACAAAGTTTTAGCTATAGTAAGATTTTATAGCTAATTATTAATCTTTGCCACGAGTTGAAACTTACCGTAGTAATAACAACCTTTTAGCCACAATAAATTATTTCAAATAAAATGTTGTAGCTAGATATATATTTTTGCTTCTAAGTTATAAGAAATTATGGCAATAGCTAAGTGATATAGCCACAAACTTTTTGTTATAATGAAACTTCGTAGCTAATTATTAATTTTTTTCACGAATTGAAATTTGTTGTAAAAATTGTACCTTTTAGCTACAAAAAATATTTAAATAAAATATTATAGCTAAATAAATATTTTTGCTTCAAGTACTAAAAAATTGTGACAATAATTTGCTTAGTAGCTATAATCATCGGTTCCAGATTCTGATTTGATGTCTTCAATAATATCATCAGTTAAAGTAACATAAGTGCTGATAATATCAAAATTATAATTAAGAAAATAAACCCTATCTAATTAATGTGTGAATAACTAATTTATAGAATTTAAACAACTATAACCTTGTATCAATTGTATTGTATAGCATATTGTATTTATTTAGTCTAGACAATAAAAAGTGGTATAATGTATAGTCGTGTACTATCTTAATAACTTATTAATTATCGTAAATCAAATAATCTATTGAATTCAAAAATTAGAAATTTAATATGATTCATGTACAATACACGGTCTTGTCTCTTTTGTGATTATATTTGACATTTTATTATATCTAAATTATTAAGAATTATATTTTAAAAATTCAATAATATATATATATATATATATATATATATATGTGTGTGTGTGTGTGTGTGTGTGTGTGTGTGTGTGTGTGTGTGTGTGTGTGTGTGTGTGGGTGTGTGATTGATATAGAAGTGCATAACAATACTAACTACCTAATATATCATAATTCGTATTAAATGAAGAATTACTTGTAATTTTCAAATACAATTTAAATGAATATTTATTAAATTTGAATATTTGACTATAATAGATTTAAATAACTATGTTCTTATATTTATTTATTGATCATTATTTTATCCAATTGAAATAAACAGAAGTTATCAATTTGCTAGTTATCAGGAATCTAATTAAGCACAAAAATCAACAATTTCATATAATTTACATAGGAGCATATAACTTGTAACGTGTTTTGAAATCTTAAATATGGATTCCTAACCATATTATAAAATTCTTGTTATTAACCATGCTTGTGGATTTTTTTAATTTGTAGTAATGGAATTGTTGAATGCGCAACTAAATATATTTAATTGTCGTATAAATTTTCACTTCTTTTCGTAGCAAATGAAGAAACATTTTAGCTATGATTTTCATGGCTAAAGATAGATTCTTAGCTACAGTATGAAAATGTTTGTGGCAAATACTTCAAATTATAGCTATGAATTTTTTTATTCGTAACTAAATATGAATACTATTGCCACGAGATTAGGCTAAAGAAATAGCCACGATATATGAGTCTGTGTAGCAAACAAATTATATATTTTGCTACAATATAATAGCTCGTGACTACAATATGAAGATATCTACATCTTTTGTTTGCCGTGACCAAAGAATAGAATCACTTGCTATATGTATATTTTTTGTGGCAGAAGTTTTTTACCATTACAGCTACAACACAAAAAAAATTCTGTAGCAATAAGTATTAGTTCTTAGTCACGGACCATATAAAATTTGTAGCTAACTTTTAGCTATGCTATATTTTGCTACGAAACAAAAAGTTGTGTCTAAAGTGTTTAGCCACTGAAATTTTCATAATTAACCACAATGTAATTCGTGGCTAAACATACACAATGTATGTAGTGTAATTTAGGTTATTAATTACCGTTGAATAAATATAATTACATCCAAATATGTTTAAACAATTATGTATAAATTATTGTCAGTGTATAACTCATATATATATTTGATTGTGCCGTTTATGAACATTAACTGATTAAAGATTTTTTTTCCTCCCCCGACAATTAGTACATATCGAAAATACTATGTCTACGAGTACCACTGCCAAATGGCACCACACTAAAATTTGAGCCGTGAATGTCATTTTCTTTGATGAAAAAAAAGGGAAAGAACAGAAACAGTTCAACTATCTAACATGAATACGCAATTAAGGGGAAAACAGCAACACAAAAAGGATGTTTTTGGAAGTGCACAGTAATTTTGAAGGGAATAGAATTAAGAATTAACAGTGCCTTGGTCTTGTTTGTATGATGATATTTGATTGAATATATATAATTACAAAATGTTAAGTACTATTGCTGTATTTCTCTGACCTAATATGTCTATATTAAAATTATCCGTTATTTTTTATTATTATTTTAAGCCATTAACCTCTGGCATGGTGCCATTGGTTATGAGGGGTTTGGCTCGACCCCCACCATGTCAATAAATCCCACCAAAAATTACAACTTTGAAGGGGACATGGACCTTACCTCCAAAAAGGTTGAACAAAAGTGAGTAAATTCAACTAACAAAAAAATTAGCCTTATCATATCTTATTCTAAAACTTGGAAGTTTCCATCTATCAAGTTAAAATGTTCCCTTCACTTCTCTAGGTAATTGGTTAAAGAAAGTATAAAAGGTACTATTTGCACTTAGAGATGCAATTTTAGCAAGGAAGTCTGACACTTGATTTGCTTCCCTAAAGCAATGCATAACCTGAACATTTGCAGCAGTCGTGAGTTGAACTATGTCTCTGATCAAATTTCGCAATTTGAGGTTAGTGTCACCACTGTTGATCATGTTAGCAACAATTAAGGAGTCCAGCTCCAAATCATAGTTGCTCATGGAATTCTGAGTGCATCATTTCACAGCATATAATGCTGCCAAAGCTTCCGCCTGATTGTTGGATGTGCATTGAGTAGAAACTGAAAAAGCTGTAATGATATCCCCTGTTTCATTTCTAATGATGCCACCTATCCAAGATTTACTAGTTTTAGGAAGAAAATTACCAACCATGTTCACTTTAAAACGATTGTTACCAGGTTTGCACCACATAACTTGTCTCTCAAGTATAACAGGTCTGAATTTCTCAGCAATGTCACACATATGTTTTCAGCTACCCTCAAAAATGAAATTAGGAAATGCAATTGAGAGGGAAGTTTTCGTGTTCCAACAAATCTGGAATTCTATCTTGGACAGATTTTTTTTTTTTTTGGTCGCCATATTTTCAAGCTACCCAATTCTTTCATATTTTCCAGTAAGTACAAATCATTTTGTGGATGTTGTTTAAAGGCTTGGTGTACCACCACACCTTCAAAATCCTCCTAATAGGCCAATTAAAGTGCCTAATTCCCAAAGGGCCTCCAAAGAATTTTCATAGGTAGTTGGCAGCCTCACCCTCAATAAAAATATGATGTATGCTATTATTTTATGGTGTTGTGCAACAAACACATCTATAAACCAACTGATTCCCAAAGTTAAACCCAAGAGCAATCTCCACAGTAAGAAAGACATTTTAAAGGGTATAGAAATATGACATACCTTACTGAATATCAAATTCTTTTATTTGGATGCTCTAATATTTTTCCAAGAAGACACATTAAAGTATTGACCATCATGACTTGCATTCCAAATATCATAATCCTCTTGGTTGGAGTGACCTATATCAATTCGTTTAATGTGTTGAATAAGATGCTCGGGCATTAGGGTCCTTAACTTTTCTTGATTTCAAGCTCCATCTCTAATAAAATCCTTCACTTTAACCTTGGAACTTCTAGTGGAACCTGAAATCAGATTAGCTAGGACCCCTCTATCCGACCAATTTTCCCACCACATGGAGTAATTTCCATTGTTGATCTTCCAACTTATTTGTGGTTCAACATATTTTCTAATTGAATAAGTTGCTTCTAAGCTTGAGAGCATCCGAAAGTACTTTTCTAGCAACTGGATGAACCATCTGGCAATACTTAGCCTGTATGAACTCTGACCAAATGGACTTCTGAGTCTTCAGCCTCCACCACCTTTTAGTAGCTAACGTATTAGCAATTATCCTCCATTTCCCTAATTCCAATTCCACCTTCATTTTTTGGGAGACAAAGGTTTTTGCAAGAACTCCAATGATGTTTGTCTTTATCACTATTAGATCCCCAATAAAATCTTACAAAGTGTTTTTCTAACAGTTTTAAGGTAATTTTTGGGGGACTAATTGCAGAGAGTGTAAGTTGGGATGAATTGTAAAACACTCTTGATGAGAACAACTTTGCCACCATAAGATAGAAGTTTTCCTTACCATCCATTGAGTTTTTGGATAACTTTAGTAGCCATATTGTCAAAGTAGGATATTTTTTTCCTTTCAATATATACGGGACATCCCAAGTATGTGAAAGAAAAGTTTTAATTCATGAAATCAGTGCAATTTCTAGTTCTCTTTGTTGACTTTGTGTCCCAAAGTTTTTTCATAATTCTTGATTTGTTTCATAACAAACTTGATTGTTCTGCTCTTCCCACTACAGAAGATGACAATGTCATCTGCATAAGCTAGGTGATTGATCTGGGACCCCCCTGTCATTCATAGAAAAGGAATAACATTATCATTAATGCCAGAAACGTTTTGTAGTAAGTGCAAAACGTTTCAGAAGTTTAATGTCAAAACTGTTGGCTTTCTGGTTGCTTCCTGAAACTGTATTTACAGTTTGGGGTCCAAAACGATAATATCAGAAGTAGACCAGAAGCCCAAAGCTCTCGACCCGAGCCCGGACCAGACGGGCGGCGCACGTGTGGGCTTAGCCTCGAACCCAAGCACACCTAGGTCCTCCCTCCTTCAAACACATGGGTTACCCTTTGGGGTCCCAAACCCTTATCCATTTTTTAGGCTTATAAAGAAACAATTCTTCATTTTCCCACCGATGTGGTAGATTTGTCTCACACCAAATTTTCATGTCTCAAACACCTTATTTAGTGGACCAATATCTCTTTCATTTCTTAACGAAATTTGACGATCCTTGGCCCTACGGTCATCTACTCACTTAGTAGATTATGCGTGTGAAGAGACAAAACCTCCAACATGCGGAACCCTAGTGTTTAAGTCATTAAATATGGGTGGATGCACCTCTCCAAAACAAAGGCAAATTTCCAACAGTACTATAGATGCAAGTTCTGTAGTCAACGATGTAGCGGCACGATTAATAGATTGAATCAATATTTAGCAAGCACCCATAAAGGAATAAGGCCTTGTCCTAGTGTTCCGGATGAAGTAGCGGAAGAATGCAAGAAAGCATTACAAAAGCTTCAAACTGCAAAAAAATGCGAAATGCTACTTTAGAAAAAATGCGAACTGCTGCAACTAAAAGTGTTAACATGGATAGTGAATCAGGTTCTTGTCCAACTACGAGAAGTCTACATCCAAAGGCTAGAGGTTCGATAGATTATTTTGTGAATTCTCAAGCAAGGCAAGCTAATTTGAACTCCAAATGAAAAAAAGAAAGAAAGAAAGAAGTTTGTCAACGAATTGGTAGGTTCTTCTTCTCAACTGGTATACCAATTAATGTTGCGAATGATCCATACTATTTTCCCATGTATGAAGCAGTTGCAAATTGTGGCCCTGGTTTTATGCCTCCTTCAATGCATGAGTTGAAAACTTGGATACTAAAAGATGAGGTTACGAACATTAACAAACTCCTATACTTTTAAGGGTCCGGTGCGAGAAATAAAAAGAAGTCATTTTTTATTTACATAAAAAATTAAAATTAATTAATTAATCAATATTAAAAAAAAATTAAAGAGGATTGAGACTTGGGGTCAAATCTGATTTTGTGTTTAAAAAAAATCTTTCACTGCTCATTGGATTCAAACACACGACCTCGAGAAGCTTTTTAAAAGGAGCCCTCAACCGCTAGGCTACAGCTCTCACTATTAAAATTAGAGTTATTTTTAATACATATTTTAATATTTGAAACCAATAAAAGAAAAATAAAAATTCTAGGCCGGGGCCTGTGCGACGGCGCCGCCTCGACTGCCCCAAGGACGGCTCTGATTAACAGGATGTTAGATGAAAATAAGAAATTTTAGAAGCAATATGGTTGTTCCATTATGTCTGATAGTTGGTCGGAATGTAAAAGTAGATGTTTCATCAAGTTTTTGGTTAATAGTTCATCAGGTACTTTCTTTTTTAGATCAATTGATGCTTCTGATTCTATAAAAAACGGTGAAATGCTTGCGTTGTATTTAAACTGATAAAGTTGGAGAAGAGAATGTTGTTCAGATAATAACTAATAATGGTTCTAATTATGTGAATGTTGGAAAAAGAATAATGAAAATTAGATCTCATGTTTACTGGACTCCATGTGCAGCACATTGTATTGATCTCTTGTTAGAAAACATAGAAAAATTGAAAATTCATCAAGACACACTTACAAAAGCAAAAGCAGTGGTGAGATTTATTTATTGACATACTTGGATGTTATATTTAATGAGAAAATTTACAAATAGTCATGAACTTCTTCGTCCTGCTGTCACTCGCTACGCAACAACATATCTCACACTTCAGAATATTCAAAAGCAAAAACAAGCCCTTATAAACATGTTTTCTTCTGAAGCATGGAACAAACCCCCTTGGGCTAAGAAACAGGAAGCGGCGGAAACGGAAACAATAATGGTAAAAAAACGTGGCTCAAACCGTAATAATAACAAAGGAAAAAATAATAGTGGAAAGGGACGGGGCAGGGGTGGCGGGCAGCCAGCCGCCAGTAGCAACCAAACTGGGCAGTGGCAGCCTAACCAGTGGCAGCCCACTGCCCAGTCCATCGGAAATCAGTGGGGGCAGTACCTACCGTGGGCCTGGCCCCATAATGGACTGCCCTGCAATTCCCAAACCCAACCTCAAATTGGGCCAGGCCCCCCTCTTCAAACCGCCAGTCCGAAGTCCTCGGGCCTCGTCCACAACATGCATTTGCAGCCCAAGCACCATCATCTATTGGCTATGCTCCCACGGATCTTGAACAGGCTATGAACACTATGAATCTAAATGTTCCAGATGAGTTGTGGTATATGGATACAGAAAATTATTGTCGTGGTATATGGATACAGAAAATGTTCCAGATGAGTCGTGGTATATGAATCTCTCGTCTTATTGTAATTTAAGCACTAATAAAAATATTATTTTCGGTAGTGGACAGAAAATTCCAATTCGTGGTATTGGTCAGGTAAACCTACCACCTCCACACCCCTCATTAAAATTGAAAAACGTCTTACACACACCAAAACTAATTAAAATTTTGATATTTGTGCGACGTTTTACAACTGACAACAATGTTTCTGTGAATTTTGATCCGTTTGATTTTTCTGTGAAGAATTCCAAAAAAAAAGATTTTTTCAAGCGATTGTGTGATAACTTTTTCTTCTTCTCAATCATTCAAGATATCATACGGGGATACCACTAATGAGATGCAATAGCATGGGGAAATTGTATCCTCTCACGACTGTTTCCAATAATTGTGTAACCAAACCATCTACTTTTGCATCTATTTCTCCTATTTTGTGGCACAACCGGTTGGGACACCCGGGAGCACCAGTTTTTGATAATCTTAGGAAGAATAAATTTATTTCTTGTAAAAACTTTTGGACTCTTCTGTTTGCCAAACATGCGTGTTTGGTAAACATGTTAAATTTTCTTTTGCATCTTCTACCTCAAGTACTCTTATGATATTTGATCTATTGCATTGTGATTTGTGGACATCACATGTTTTGAGTTCTGCAGGTCATAAATATTATCTGCTGATTTTGGTTAATTATTCGAATTTTCTGTGTACATTTTCATTGGGGAATAACTCGCAAACCTATGCCATTTTAAAACAATTTAGTGTTTTTATCAAAACTCATCTTGAAAAATTCATTAAATGTTTTCAATGTGACAATGGGGGAAATTCATAAATGCCCATTTTAAGAATTTTTGTCACCAAACTGGAATATCTTTGCGTGTTTCATGACCACATACCTCTTCACAAAGTGGGAAAGCTGGAAGGAAAATTCGAACAATTAACAATATGATTCGTACTCTCCTTGTGCATTCGTCCACACCACTAAATTTTTGGCACCATGCACTTCAAATGGCCACATATCTTTTAAATATTCTTTCTAGTAAACTACTCTCCAATGTGTCACCCACGACAAATGTTGTACCACTGTCTCCCATCATTTACACATTTACGGGTTTTTGAGTGTTTGTGTTATCCTTTATTTTCATCCACCACAATTAACAAACTGCAGGCCCTTTCCACTCCTTGTATGTTTTTGGGATACCCATAAAATCATAGGGGATATAAGTGTTATGATATGGCAAATGGGAAAATCATAGTTTCTCGTCATGTCATTTTTTATGAATCTACATTCCCGTTTGCAACATCTCGAGTGGCATCCTCACCTTCATATGATTTTCTGGATGACGGAGTACATCCAATTATGAGGTATCATCTACACACTCAAAATAATGTAGGACTTTCCCCAACCCAAAACCCTCTGACCCAAACCCGAAATAAGAATGGGTCCGTCCGAGGGGCAGAGGTCACTCTTCCCTTGGCCTCAGCCCAATCCGTCGTGGGTATCGGGAAACATCCACCAAGGGAAAACCTTACAACCTCACCCGTGACACAACCCAATGCACATGCCATTGAAATCCGTGCAAGTCCAACTATCCAACCTTGGACCATTTAAACTCGTGCAATGCACCGAACGTTTTGACCTGAGCACCAGTTTAACCTAACCACCTATGTCCAACCATCACCCATACCAAAAAATCACAAAGCTGCCTTATCCTACCAGAATTGGAAAGTTGTCATGTTAGATGAATTTAATGCTCTTATTACATATAAGACGTGGGAATTAGTACCACGTCCATCTAATGTGAACATCATTCGGTCTATGTGGGTTTTTTGTCACAAAAAGAATTATAATGGTTCTTTTGCGAGATACAAAGCTCGTCTTGTTGGTGATGGTAGGTCTCAGCAGGTTGGAGTGGATTGTGGTGAAACATTCAGTCCGGTAGTTAAGCTAACAACTATTTGGACTATTCTCAGCGGACTGTTCTAAGCCTGACACTTTCCAAATCTTGGTCTATCCATCAGTTGGATATTAAAAATGCATTTCTACTTACAGGAAACAATGTACATGCATCAACCGCTGGTTTCCGAGATTATACCCGTTCAGATCATGTTTGTCTGTTGAAGAAATCCTTATATGGTTTGAAACAAGCTCTTCGGGCGTGGTATAACAGGTTTGCAGGATTTGTTTCTGAGTTGGGTTTCTCTCACAGCAAGTGTGATCAGTCATTGTTCATTTATCGGAAGGGCACTGACATGACATATATACTTCTGTATGTCGATGACATTATTCTCACGACATCATCATCTTCACTTCGTCAATCTATTATGTCCTTTTTGGCTGCTGATTTTGTAATAAAGGATTTGGGTCCATTGAATTATTTTCTTGGCATTACTGTGACGCAATATGCAGGTGGTCTGTTTCTCAGTCAAAAAAATATGTCGAAGAAATAATTGACAAAGCAGGGATGTCTTCCTGCAAACCATCACATACTCCAGTTGACACAAAGGCGAAATTGAGTAATGTTGTCGGTACTCCATACAACGATCCTACACATTACCGCAGCCTAGCTGGGGCCTTACAATATCTGAATTTTACGAGACCTGATATTTCCTATGCGGTTCAGCAAGTTTGTTTACACATGCATGATCCGAAGGAAGCACATTTGGGGGCTCTCAAAAGAATTCTGCGGTATGTTAAGGGTACTCTTCATTTCGGTTTGCATCTATATAAGTCCTCCATCTCGAGGCTCTCATCCTACACAGATGCGGATTGAGGTGGCTGCCTGGATACACGTCGTTCCACGTTCGGCTATTGCGTGTTCTTGGGGGACAATCTCATTTCATGGTCGTCAAAACGACAATCCACACTGTCTCGATCAAGTGCTAAGGCAGAATACCGAGGGGTAGCCAATGTGGTGGTTGAATCATGTTGGCTTCGTAACCTACTGTTAGAGTTACATTGTCCCATTAAAAAACAACAATGGTCTATTGTGACAATGTGAGTGTGATATACTTATCCGAAAATCATGGTCAACATCAGCACACGAAACACATTGAAATGGATATCCTATTTGTCCGAGAAAAGGTTGCTCGTGGACAAGTCCGTGTTCTCCATGTACCATCCCGCTATCAAATTACAGATATCTTCACAAAAGGTCTTCCGCGCGTACTCTTTGATGATTTCATGGACAGTCTCAGCATACGAGAATCGCCCGTTAAGAGTGCGGGGGACAGTTAGAATAATAATTATGGGGAAATTCCATAATTCTTATTATTTTCCATTAATCAAGATATGATTATATTATAATTAGAATTGTAATAAATTAGAATCAATTAGTATGATGATCGTAAGTAATTACTATCTTATATTTTAGGTAAACTAGATTAGTTGTATATCCTATTGTTGTATATATCTTCTATGATTGGAATGAAATACTCAAGGAATCAATTTCCAATAATATTCATATGACCAAGTGAAAGGAAAATTTGAATCTCAGATAGCTATGGGTTCTAGAAAAGTGAAATCTCCTGCAGACTGGTGTGTTAAACAGAGCCATATACATGTGATATACACTGAATATATAACAGTATATATCACATATATATGGCTAGCATACCGATGAGGCTTTAGGCCAAACAGAAGCGGCCCGGAGGCTTTGCATCTGAAGCTGACCATTGATGGGCTTTCGGCCAAACAGAATGTCAGCCCTCCTTCGTGTGTTTAGTGTATATTAGGAAGTATATATTAATGTAATATAGTAGTATAATGATTACCATAATTAGAGTTATACACCTACCATAATTGTATAGTTAGAGTTATGGTAGAATAAGGTTTTAGGAATAGATTAGGAATAGGATTCTCCTATTTTGTAACTTGTATATATATCTATTCAATCAATGAAAATAATCAAGGGGATTATTTCTTTCATGGTGGATGCGCTTTGAGGGCTAAACTCCAGAGTTGACTAAATTTGCAATCCGTGTGTTGAGTCTCACTTGCAGCTCCTCGGGTTATGAAAGAAATTGAAGTACCTTCGAGTCGGTAAGAGTTATGTTTTTATAAAACTTTTGTTATTTTTTCTTTTTGCTTATGATAACTTATTCTAAATTTTTCAATGTTGGTTAGATTCATACCAAGAAACGAAGCATCATAGACTAAATGCTCTAGTTTATGTAAGATACAACATTAGACTAAGAGAACGGAGCATCAAAAGAAATTAAATTGATGATGAATGGATTACTGAAAAAGAAGATCCCGTGCTTTCAGAAAATCCTTGATGTTGGTAGTTTAAGAGATACAAGTGAAGTAGCTGGTCTCTGTAGTAAAAAACGAAAGGCATCAGGTAAGTTACAGTATACTATTCTTCTCTTCAAACAAAAAAAGTTACAATATAGTATTGTGCTACTGTTTTTTAAAAGTTGTATGCTATTATATTTATGCCATAAACTAACTTTGATCTACGACAACAAAAATCAGTCCAGGTTGAGGATGATGAAGGATTAGTAGATGTGAAAGTTTATAATAATCTCATTTTTGATAGCGATGGATAGATGTGGTGACTTGTGAGGCTTTTTGGAAAATATGTGAATAATAACTTTTGATACAGAGAGGTACATTATTCAGGATATTTGAGTGTCTGAGATGTAAATGTAATTTTTGTACAAGTACTAAATTTTTATTTGTTGTCTTATTTTTTAACATGAAATATATTATTGCAGGCAAGAGATATCAAGGAAAACAATTTATATGGCTTCAAAGAGAACTGGTGATGAAGTTTTGCTTAAGTTTAGGGAGGCTCTTGACATGTTGGAATAGAATTGAAAATTTACTGTTGATGCTTGAGAAATGATATAGTTGTTGTGCTTTTTTTTTTTTGCAAGAGTGTTAGTTGAGCTCTCAATGATGATATTTGTATATCTCTCATCA
This sequence comes from Anisodus acutangulus, assembly GCA_029783415.1. Lineage (NCBI taxonomy): Eukaryota > Viridiplantae > Streptophyta > Magnoliopsida > Solanales > Solanaceae > Anisodus > Anisodus acutangulus. Next base: position 49,349,626 of record CM056498.1, read on the forward strand.
AATGTTTTTGTTTGCACTAAATTATCTTTTACTAGTATTTAATAGCAGATGAATCTTTCTTTCATATGATGTTGTTGCTTCTAGCTTATCTTGTTTGGTATTTTGGTTTATTAGACATCACCTTACAGTTAAAAACTTATTGTTAAGATCTATCTCATGTATTATATGATACTTGTGTGTTATGGAGTATTAGTGTATGACATAATTCCTGTAGTCATTATAATAGTTTTCCTTTATTTTTTATTTTTTATTTTTAACCTTATTTTATTAATTATAAAATTAAAGTCTATGAAACTTACTCCCCGTGAGATTCATGGACTTACGCCCCGTGCCTTAGGACTTACGCCTCACCCCATATTAGGTGCCCGGTCTTTTAAAACATTGGACATAACACATGGAACATTACGAATTAAGCATGTCTAACTTTAGTATTCGACATTTAGACCTCAAAAAGTTAAGTTTGTCTTTTCTTCAAGTAAAATTCACAAATATTCACTTTTCACTCCCTATAATTTAAAAATGTTTACTGTCATGAAATTTTGAATTTACGGGTGAATCTCCATAACATTATCATGAACTTTCACTTGTAGAATTTTTGAAATTTTGTTACAATAACTATTTTATAAAGACAGGGCCAAAAAGTGTCCAATAGATATTATTTCATATGGGAAAGAAATTAATTTTATGATCCATTAATATTTTTTTATTATTATATGACTTTTTTTTTGCAAAAGGCCGATAAAAACAAGCAAAAGATCGACAAATAAACTCTAAAGGTAATTTTAAAGAATTGTTCTTTTTATTTAAATAATAAGTGATCATATGATATCATTTCCTCTTGTCGGCCGCACATTAAATTGATCAATGGTTGATTTGGTTATACGTGTCTCCGCCAAAGCTTGTCATGTAGGAACTTAAGTATGCACTCATTTTTCCTCAATGGAACAGTGTTCGTTTGACATGTCACATTCCTATTGACAACTACTATACATTCATCTTAATTTATTATTTCCACGTTTAGTTTCTCTTGAACTAGTGGAACAAAATATACACTCTGGGTAACTTCATTACCAACTATCACAAGGAGTACTACAAACTAGAGATGGCCAGTGGGCCGGGCTCGGGTCTGGCGGGGTCGAGGTCGAATCGGGGCGGGCGAAGGGGTCGGGGTCGGGTTTGGCGGGGTCTGGCGGGACTTGCTCGATCCGTCCCGATCCCGATCCCGCTTCGAGATCGGGTCGGGGTAAGGCGGGTCCATGGCTTTTCCTTCTTTTTTTTTTTAAATAACATATGTATAAAAAAAACTCAATAAACAAGATAAGATAGTGTAATAAAAACACCCCAAACTGTTTTTGTGCCTCTTATATTATTTAATAGACATGATTTTTTTGTAATACAAATACAATTGTCTAAATCAATTATATAGTGAATATACCAGCCAACAAAAATAGTGAATGTAACATTGTACAAACCAATTATATAGTGAATATACAAGCCAATTATCACAAAGGAGTAGTTAACATGCAGATGGAGATTAATTAAAACTTTCTGAAACCGTACTTCATGCAATGTATAAGAAAGATAAGAGACCAACAAGATCTGGGGAGAGTAGAGTGTACACAGACCTTATCCGTATCTCGTGGAGGTAAAGGCCATTTTCGAAAGACTTGGCTCGAGTACCAGTTTGAAAAAGAAAATACATAAGTAAATTAAAGAAGACATAACAAATAATAGAGAAAACATTACTTAGCATTTAGAGAGAGAAAAAAGAACACTAACAACAACAAAATAATGTGATACCCGAAACCCAAAAATAATAGGTAGCTAGTAACAGAAATCGAAGGATAATAAACTACGAGAGTAATGCTGCTACTACTAATATGAAAGGAGAAACATATACGGTGCACCAAACTATCACCAAGTCTGTCTAATAGGAAAAAGACAACATTCAATTACTTACTAACCGTCTATCTTAATTTGTGACTTCTATATCCTTCAATTTAGCGACATATTCTCGATATCCTGAAGATAGGTATGTGTACACTCCACCCTTCTCAGACCCCCATATTATGAGATTTTACTAGGTATGTTATTGTCGTAGGTCATGTCCTATAGACCATTACAAGTATATATACCTCATCATTTCAGCTTAAGGCCAGTCATTACCCTCTTGGGCTTTCAACATTAATTAGAGTATGGGAAAACTATATGGCTCACTATTATAAGATCTATATTACTATTGTTACCAACATTATTAAATATTTTTTAATAGTACCAAATATTTTATCGATTTTGAAAACCTATCTCCCCTTTTTTAGCCTAATTAAATGGTACACCCCACCCACCCCTTCTTGCTATCCACTCGCCTATCTCCCCCCTTTTAACCTAATTAAGAGAATATATTTACAGACATATTTTATTATATTTACTTTGTGTAAATGCCTATTAATTATGCTATACACATGAAGGTTTTTAATTCTTTTAATTTCACGAAGGCTATTAATTTGTTTTAATTTAAATTACATCATTCTTATTGTATGTTAATTCCATCATAATGTATTTGTATTTGTATATCTAGCTTTGATTTCGTATTATTACTGTATATTTTTTTGTATAGAAACGAATTATAGGTTCACTTCTTTGGCATTAGAATATATATATTGTATTTTATGTTATAGCTATTAATACAAGTTTTTATCTCATTTTTGGAGTATATAATAAGAGTGTGTTTCTATTATTACTGTAATTTTGATTTTTTTCATTTCACGAAGGTTTAATTTTTTTCATTTTTTTATTTCAATTATATAATTCTTATTGTATGTTAATTCCATTAAAATATATTTTTGTTGTATATAGTGATTATATGGTAAGTGTTTTTCACATTACATTATATCTAGTGCTGATTTTGTATTTTTACTGTATTTATTTTGTATGTACAGATAATAGGTTCATTTCTTTAGCATATTTTTTCTCTACCTATTGTATATACATTGTTTTTTAAAAGGATTATTTATAGATTTGTTTTGTATTTTTAATATATTTTGTTGTATATTAAACACAAGTGATTACAAAATTTTATGGAAATAGCCATGGAATGGAATTTGTTACGGGAAGGAAGATATTATTAGCAAAAGAAGGTAATTTGTAACAAATATTCCTTAAATAATGCACTATTAGGAGTATTCCATTTAAGGTAAAATTATATCTTACCGTAATTATCTCATTTTGATAATGAATTACCGATATTTTCAGTAAATTTAATTTTATTGGTACAATAAGTAAAGACGGTCATAAGTAAATAACACTATAATATTATATGTACGTGAAATTTTTCCGAGTATCCACCTAGTGGTCCAATCTCCATGACATAACCTAGAGCCCACCGTAATGCGCGTCGGTCCATGGTGCGTTGGAAAGCATGTTAGTTAGTCCAATTAAGCTCATTTACCATCCATTCAAATATATATATATATATATATAGCTCATTTACCATCAATTCAAACTATATATATATATAAAAGATGTTACTAAAAAAACATGTAATTTGCGGATGTTGAAAGTATAATTTGCGGAGGTTAAAGACCTTTACGAATTACACTTTCAATCTCTGCAAATTACATTTTTTTTTGTAGTATGTATGCATATAAAAAATCATACTCATTCTAAAATTATATATTGATTCTAAATTCTAAATTCTAAATTTACCTTCGCTCATGAAACTAGTGAGTATATATATGGAGGAGCAACTCTCTGTTTGTGAAGGGACGTGCTTCCTTCTACCATCTAATGATAAGTTAATCAGAACTATATTGCAACTCTAGGGTGTGTTTGGTACTGAAAATATTTATCAAACTTTTATGTTAGATTGATAAAAGTTTTTGAAAAATATTTTCTTTAAAAAATATATTTCTTAAAATAAGAAAATAGACATTCCTAATGAAATAAAGAAAACAAATTTTACAAGTGACATTCCATTCCTCCCCATCGAACTCACCTATCCCACCCCCACCTCCTTAGCCCCAACCTCCACTATTCACATCCCTACTCTCATCTCCATCTTTGCTAGATTATATATGTCTTTAGTTAATATTTTTTTCCTTATAAAATAGCAGAAAATAAGTAAGAACTTCCTTTATTTTTAAAAAATATATATTTTTCACATTGAAATTTTCATACAAAACACCCTTGATCTCCTAGATTTCTCGCCCAAATAATGTAACAAGACGTGGAAAAGGAAAATCTTAATACTAACAATTAACTTCAAGAAACATTACCGACCCACTACCTTTGTACTATTTTTGATAGAGAAACCCTAACATTATCCTCCTACAAATTCTTGCTGCCGCCGACCCGGCCACGTGGTAGTCTTCAAGCCACATATTATTTAAGACCATGTTATGTGGAGTATATATTAAGAGATCGTTTTGATTTATAAATAAGTCATATCAGAATGAAAATATAGAAAGTTAATAATAACAGAATTACATTTAATAAATATATATGTTTAATTTATTTAACTAAAATTAGAATATGCCGATTGCTGAGTATGAAAAAACAATAGTATTTGATTTAAACCAGATAAAATTGAAAAAACCAAATAAACTTTAAAAAAAGTTTACTTTCAATTTTACCTTAACTTTCTAAAAAGATGTTAAGAGAAAAGAATATGTCGTTTTGTTGTTTAATTTCGAGATTGCTATCTCATATAGAAAGTGCTATGAAAATATTACCACCAATTCCGGGTTATTAATCCCAAAATAAAAATTCTATCAAAATTGTATAAAATAATCTCACATTTATTTTTAGAATTATTATCCTTTTACATTAATTTGAAACACAGCGACCCCTAAGGTCTCTAATAAAGTGAATAAATTGGTAAATACATCACTATCCTACATTAAATCAATTCAAGAAGAATTGGATGTCTTTTGATATATTAAATTAGGAGCGGAGATGAATGATGCAATTGATACATATTTGGACTTTAATGGATAAAAGGAATAAATGAGTCATGACAGGTAGTCATTTAAACAAATAATGGGCGGTTAGTTATTTCTATTACTAAACTATCTATAATGCTTAGCTATTTGGACGGTGCATTACCATGGCAGCTCAATTATCTAACTAGACTACTATAGAGGAACTTAAAAATTAATATTTGGTCTATTATACATACACTAATATTAGAACCCGTGCATCGTCGCGGACAATATTAGAAAATATTATGATCTTCTATTAATTAGCTTTATCTTACAATGCAAAAGCTATTTTGCATACCACTGATTCTAAGATGGAACTCGCCCATGCAAGAATCAATAGTCCTCTATATCCAAAGAATTACTAGAAAATTTCCTAATATTTTGAGAAACGTGCAGCTAAACTGACATATACTTCTCCGTCTCATATTCTTTGATCACTTTTCTTTTTACACGTCTTTTAAAAAATCATAAATAAATAAAAAATATTTTTACTATAATATCATTATCTCTCTTCAATTAATTACACTCTAATTAATATTAATTACTTTAAAAATAATTAATATAAAACACAAAGTAGGATCAATTTTATAAAGAGAATAATGTCTTGCGCTCTGTAATCTTGTTATCAATATAAAGGAAATGTGAAAGTGGTTGATGCCATTACTTGAAGTCTTGAACTGGCCGCATGGATCCAGATCAAATTAAAATATTTTTATGTGGGAATAAATATATATACACAATAAACTCCCAAAGAAGCTGAAAGACAACACTTAACTTAAAATGCATTTTTGAATAAAATAATTGAACGACATTCAAAAACTATACAGTAAGTGCACCGAAGCACTTGGATGTAAGTGTGTCCAACGGGGCACGGGGCGGGGCAGGCCCCGGCGAGACAGGAGAGGTTGGGACTCGAGTTCCGGCGGGCCGGGATAGGAGAAACGGTGGGAGGTCTCGTCCCGTCCCACATCCCGCCGGAACGGGGATCGGATTGGGGCACAAAAACAGTCTTGAGATATTTTTATTACACTATCTTGTTCAATTATTAAAATTTTGTATATAACTATATATTATTTTTTTAAATTAAGTGACAAGAAAAATAAAGAAATCTCGAGTCCCGACCCGGCCCACTGGACACCCTTACTTGGATGTAGCTACATAGAGATACGACCAATTATACTTTCAAAATGAAGGTTTAAGGTCACGTCACAATTATAATGACTAAAAAGAATCAGTCAATATGGAAAATGCCCGTTCCAAACTTATAAAACTTGTATTAGACAAAAATGTGAATCTGAACAAATTTAGCAACAACACTTGTCTTTTGAGTAAATGTCAGTCTCAACGTGTGTTTAGTAGTCTTTATAAATATCAAATTATTTTGTCCCGCAACAATGTTGTTCATAAGTTATAACCACAGTTGATATATTTTGCTTTTGAAAATACAGACCCCTGACTTTCCAACAGTGGTGTGGATCCGATGCACCCCAATAAAGAAAATAATTAATATATATTCATGACAAAACTGATAAAGAATACTGAAAAATTATGTGCGTTGGTCTAATATTATTAAAGTTGTCATGAGACAAATCAATGCAACGATAAATTTCAAATAATTTACTGTTATACTTGATAGAGAATATGTTTATTTTATCCATATATTATGTAATTATTATTTTGGTGAAATTATGTAAACTAGATATTCTCATACACTTAGGGTTGTAATTGTAAACACACATATATATATATATTTCATTAATGAGAAGACTCCAGACAAGATGAATTACACAATTCTACATGGCATCAGAAGTCAAACCCTAATCCTCTCCCTAACCCTAACCCTAAACCGGTAGCCCACCCCCTCTTTTTTCCTTGCATCCGGCGTCCCCCCCCCCATACACACACCTCTTTTTCATGGCATCCAGCGGGCACATGGCTTCTACTGATTCCTCCTCCTCCACCCAAGAAATCACACATCCTCCTCCTCTCCTAACACCTTTCATCCGGCCTTTGCCGTGACGAATATCAAGAACTTTATTCCTTTGGTTCTTGATCGATAGGATGGACAATATTCATCATGGGTTGAATTATTTCAAATACATGTTTGTGCCTACAACGTTCTTGATCACATCGATGCCACCACACCCAGTCCACCCCACATCGACAACCCAACGTGGAAAAGGCTTGATGCAATCGTCAAACAATGGATATATGACACCATATCCAAAGATCTACTTCATACTATTATGAAGACAAGTGTTTCGGTTCACGAATTGTGGACAAGGCTAGAGGAAATCTTTCAAGACAACAAACATACATGTGATGTATATCTGGAGGAGCAATTTAATAAAACACATCTTGAGAACTTTGCTAATATGTCCAACAATTGTTAACAATTGAAATTAGTTGCATATCAATTATCTAATATGGGCACTCCAATTTCAGAAATAAATATGGTTTTGTAACTAATTAATGGTTTGCCAAAAGGTGAGTATGATACACTTGAGACAATGATCCAACAAGTTGATCCCCTCCCTAGTATCAACAAGGCCCGGTCACAATTGCTATTGGATGAGACTAGACGTTCCAAACAGGACGAACATAATCAGAAGGCGTTGGTGGTTGATGCACTGGCGACCACTACTACACCCGCCAGACCACCGCAACACACAGACAACCACCATCAGCGGGGTGGCCGAAGTGGCGGCAGGGGCCGTGACCGCGGCAACGGACGCGGCGACAAAGAAATAGGACATGGAGGATGGTCCAATTCTGAGGACAAACGCAGCAGGCACAATACCCCTCTTAGAGGGCCAGCCTACTGCCGTGGCCAATTACTGGAAACTTGGCCTCTCCCCATGCCCTTACCAAACACTGCCGACCCAGCACACTGGACAGTGTCAATAGCCTAGTATTTTAGGCCCTCCTCCAGGCCTACGATAGACGAGTCACACACAGCATGCCCACTTCTCGACGACCCAACAACAACAGCAACCATACGGCCTTCTATCTCCTACTGAAATGGGCCAGGCCTACATCACTATGAATTTACAGCAGCCTGATGATGTCTGGTACATGGATACGGGCGCCACATCCCACCTCACTCGTAACTCCGGTAATCTTCCTCAACTATTTAATTTGAACAACCTCAAATTATTTTAGTCGGAAATGACAATCAAAATCCAATTTAAGGTTATGGCACCACTCAAACACCATCATTTCACCCTCCATTTTTCCTAAAAATGTCCTATATGCTCCTAACATCATTAAAAACTTAATTTCTGTTAGAAAATTTGCTAGTGACAATTCTGTATCTATTGAGTTTGACCCTTTTAGTTTTTTTGTGAAGTACCTATGTACGGGTACAGCTCTTACGAGATGCAATAGTGTGGGGGGACCTATATCCTTTCTCATCCAATTCTGCTGCAAGTGTCAATCCACATACCTCTCTAGCTGCAATCTCTCCATCAACTTTGCACAATAGACTTGGGCACTCGGGAGCACCAATTTTTAACTCTCTTAGAAGTCAAAATTTGATTCAATGTAATAAAGGTAAATTTGCCCACGACTACTATTCTTGTCCTTTAGGGAATCATGTTAGACTTCCTTTTAAGTCGTCTTTGAATGTTACTTTTTCTCCATTTGATATCACTCATGCGGATTTATAGACATCTATCATTACTAGCAAACTGGGTCATAAGTATTATTTGGTATTATTAGATAATTTCTCTTATTTTCTTTGGGTTTATCCTCTCAAATATAAGTCCCAAGTTTACTCCATTTTTATTGAATTTCGAGCATCTGTTAAAATTCAATTTGAAAAGAACATCAAAACGTTTCAATATGACAATGGCCGTGAGTTTAACAATTCTCTCTTTCATAAATTTTGTGCGGACAATAGCATGGTGTTTCTTTTCTCTTTCCCCCATACCTCACCTCAAAATGGTAAAGCCAAAAGAATCATTCGCACCATTAACAATATGATCCATACTATGCTCTTTCATGTCTCTTTCCCCCAACCTTTTAGGTCTACGTGTTGCACACGACAGCATACATTCTTAATATCTTACCAACGTGCACTCTTCCAAATAAATCTCCAACTGACATTCTCTTCCGTCGGATCCCTTCCTATGGTCACATTCAGAATTTTGGATGCATGTGCTATCCGAATCTCGCCTCCACAGCTTCCCACAAATTAGCACATAGGACTGCTCCTTGCATTTTCTTAGGTTTTCCTTCGAATCATAGGGGGTATTTATGCTACAATTTGTCCACAAATAAAATCCTAGTCTCTCGCCATGTCACTTTTAAGGATTATATTTTCCCGTTCACAAACGTCCAAAAACTTCAAGTCCCTGACTATGACTTCCTTGACAATTCAGACTTTTCCCTTCTCCTTCGGAATCTTGTCCATGAGGCTGCGTTCGACACCGACCAGCCCCTTGCCTGCCTACGGGCAGCAACTCCTAGACCAAATGTTAGTCGGGACCAACCCCCTCCATCCCCATCCTCTGCCAGCTAACGGGCAACATCAAACACCGATTAGACCTTTGCCAACCCATGGGCAGTGTTCGACACCAACCAACCTCCTACCCGTAACGACCACCTCTCTGCCCCCGTTTGACAACGTCACCCAACTATTCCCTATTCCTACACACTGCATGGAAACTCATGCCATATGGGATCTTCAAACCGAAAGTCCACTTTAACATATCAACTCAAGTTATCTCACATCTACCTAAGAACCCAAAATTAGTCAAGCTTGACCCAAATTGGAATGCGGCCATGTGTGAGAAATTTGTTGCACTCACTACACAACACACTTGGGATCTTGTCCCAAAACCAGAGGGGGCCAATATAATTCGATGCATGTGGCTATTTCATCACAAATTCAGGGATAGTGGTGAGCTTGAACGCCATAATGTGAAACTTGTGGCAAATGGCATGAGGGAGTTGATTATGGTGAGACCTTCAGTCCAGTTGTTAAACCAGCCACCATTCTACTGTTTTGAGCATTGCTATGGGAAAGAATTGGCCGATTCATCAACTCGATATGAAAAATATGTTCTTACATGGAGATTTGAAAGAAACTGTCTATATGCATCAACCACCTGGCTTTGTGCATCCTTCTGCTCCTCAGCATGTCTGTCGTCTTTGAAAGTCACTTTATGGCTTGAAATAAGCCCCTCGGGCTTGGTATGAGCACTTTGCCAATTACATTATGCAGGTCGGCTTCCTATGCAGCAAAAATGATAATTCACTTTTTATCTTTCATCGGGGTAATGACACTGCATACCTTTACTTTATATGGATGCCATTGTATTGATTGTATCCCTTGATATATTGAAGAACGAGATCATTACATTACTCAAATCTAAATTTACCATGACAGACTTGGGTAAATTGAGTTATTTCTTGGGGATTTCTGTGACCAGATTCGAAAATAATATGTTCCTGTGTCAATGTAAGTATGCAAAGGAGATTGTTTACATGGCTAAAATGGCAAATTACAAGATCATGCATACTTCAGTCGACTCAAAGTCGAAGCTCAGCGCCAATGATGGGGATCTGATACTTGATCCTTCTCTTTATAGGAGTCTTGCTAGTGCACTTCAGTATCTTACTTTCACCAGGCCCGATATTGCCTATGCAGTTCAACAGGTGTGCTTGTTCATGCATGCTCCCAGGGAGCCTCACTTTACTTCTCTTAAACGTATCATTTGGTATGTTAATAGTACTCTTGACTATGGATTACATCTCTATCCATCTGCACCGACCAAGTTGATATCATATACGAACACCGACTGGGGCGGCTATCCTAACACACGTCGACCTACTTCTGACTATTGTGTATTTTTGGGTGATAACCTCATTTCGTGGTCTGCAAAATGGCAAGCCACGCTCTCTCGTTCAAGTGCAGAAGCAAAATATAGAGGCGTTGTGAACGTCGTTGCTGTAAAAGTATCTAAAAATATCAAATTTATATATTTGTATCCTATCGAAGTAAGGAACCTTCTTTCCTCGGCTAATGGAAAAAAAATCCTTGGAATTGATCGACTCAAATAGATGCTCATCATAAGCTTTTAATTTCCTCTTCTTCGTGTTCTATTTATCAGAAGCATCCGGCAGCGCCACGCTAGTAGAAAGAGTGTTGTTACTAAGCTAAGTTGTTGTTGGGGTGAACTTCGCAAAAGTGTTTATTTGGCTGGGAAGAATAGGACTTCTAACTCCAAGCCTACCCTACCCCCTGAAAAGTATCACGACCATAAAGAGAAGAAAAGGGAGATTGCATGTTGATAACAGAAAATGGCAATCTGATGACTAATTGGCTCAGGAATCTCCTTCTATAGCTACATTGTCCCTTACGTAAGACATCTCTCGTTTATTATGATAATGTATCTACTGTCTACTTGTCTCATAACCCGGTTCAACATCAACGAACCAAACATATTGAGATGAATATTCATTTTGTTCGTGAGAAAGTTGCTATGGGTCATATTCGGGTGTTACATGTTCCTTCTTCCTATCGGTACACAGATATGTTTACTAAGGGACTTCATCGGCAACTATTTCTTGACTTCAGATCTAGTCTGAGCGTCCGGCCTCTTCCCGCTCCGACTGCGGGAGTGTGATAGATAATATGTTTATATTCTCCATATATTCTGTAATTATTATTTTGGTGTAATGATGTAAACTAGATATTCACATACACTTATATTTATAATTATAAACACTTATATATTGCACTAATAAAAAAAACTACCTACAAAGAGAATTACACAATTCTACATTATAGTTTTTGGGCTTTAGGATCAATGCATGTGAGAATAGTGACTAGTTCCATAGATTTCTTTACACTTGAAATTGTAACAAAGAAAAAAGAAAAAGAAAAAGAGTGCTTGAGAAAGAAAAAAGAAAATTTTACACTATAGAACAGTCCAAAAAATTTATAATAAAAATAAATTTAGACTTTTCTTTCATAAAGTTTAGTAAGTATAATCACCGTATTATTATACTTCAAATTTATACTTATTTTACAATTATTATACAATTGTTACACTTGAGTATACATCGGCGAAGTCTACACTTATTACTTTTTTGGCCGACTATATAAAAATATTAAGACCTGAAAGAAAAATATGCTAATGATCAAAGATAGAGTTTGAATTAAAGTTTATGAGTTCTGAACTTGTACATAATTTAAAATCGTCATAATTAATGAATTTATAATTATAAATTTAATAAATTTTTAAATATATATATATGATCTAAACAAAATTTATTGAATTCGTCCAAAATCCGAAACTAATACTCTCCCTTCGCCCTGTAATGATCATCCAAAATCTCAAAATAACAAGTACCGCATGTTACAAAATAATTTGTTTGTGGGCTTAGGACTTTGTTTTTTGTGCTTTTAGGCGTGTCTTCCAGGTAAATTTATCTGGCAGGCTGAAAGAAGAACCACCAGCTAGCAAACAATATGACAACATTCTGCCCCATCATAAGTATTAAAAAAAGAAACAATGTCCTAAGTTGTTTTTCTAATAATTTGGTAACATCACTTTGGCCCGCCCATTTAATTTTATTGGATAAGTGTCTAAAATGGTTTGTGATAAGATTAACAATTCCCTAATCTAATCACTTTACCAACAAGGATTCAAATATTAAGGGAATATACAATTGCTAAAACAAGGACAGTATGAAAAGAACCATTTTATGTAATGATTTTTTTATTTTATTAGGAAAGAAAACAAAAACTTGTCTTCATCAAGAAATTAGAAAATATGTCAGAATCGATTACATATTTTGATTTAGTGATATAACACTACTATATATATACATGATGATGGAAGCAATTGGAAAATGGTTACTTTAAAATTTATGATGGGTAGGTAATTTATCAAATATTTCGTAAAAATTTGTGGCTTAAAAAGATAGTGACGATTGATTACCACTTTTTAAAAATCAAATCGAAAATGTTTGGACTCGAAAACTCTGAATGACATGACTTACCATTCAATTTGGTTCATTTATCTTCGATTCATTTGACTATCAGGAAATTCTGTTTTATTTGATCAAAAAATTTACTAATTTTCCTTAGTATCTCTTGTAATTCCAAAATTTTCTTTTCATAATAGAAATCCTAACTCACTTCGTTTCAATTTCGTCGTTCGTCCTTTTTACGTAAAATAGTTTTTGTAAGTAGCTTTAAGAATATTTAGTTATTTTAGTAGAGAAAATGTTTATCAAGTATTTTTTTTACCATATCAATTGATTATTATTAATTTTAACATTTTTATCCAAATATTTAATTGTTTATTTATCAATTTAGGTTTAATATTTGAAAATGATTTTCGACATTTATGTTTATCAATACCTTTTCATTAACTAATCCAAACAAAATCATTGGCGCACTCAGAAACTTCTAGAATTGATAATCATATATACCACCCAAATTATTAATATACTTCCTTTTTTTCTGGTAAATGCTTTGCGTAACCATTTTAGGGCTTGTTTAAAAAGTCATCCCGTAATTGGATTTGGATGTAATTATACGGAGTAATTATAAGGTTATTTTTAATCTCTTTTCTTTCTTTTCAATTTATTTTTTATTTCTATTTTTTTCTTTTTAATTTATTTTTAGTTAACTTTTTAAATTTTATTCTTTTTACATTTTATATCTCACTTCCCAACCTCTACTTCACGTGCCTCTACATAGTTTCTCATGTTTTACTTCTTTTTTATTTTATTTTTTTCATTTCACCTTGCTATATTATTATTTCATTTTTAAAAAACAATTATATCTCTTAATCTTAGAAAGAGTCATTTACAAACTTGACTCATAATGAGTGATGTCACCAAAGTTGAATATCGTTGTTGGATGATATTATATGTAAATTTAGCTTAAACTGGGTGATGTTAGAATTGATAGATTGCTTTTTAATATTTAATAATATTAAAAAATTACAATTACAAATATTTAGTTTCTCTTGTCAAACATGTTGTTCATGATATTATTGCAAAATGTGTGCTTAGCTAGAAGTTCTTATTAATTGGTTCAATTAAAGTATATATATCTTGTACATATCAAGTTCCCCCCCCCCCCCCACAATATTTGTTACAAATTTATAATTATTTAGTTCTATATTATGAAATATTATGTATCTTGAATACATAAGTATAGAAAAAATTAAGTTATATTTCTTATATAAACATATATCTTTTAAATATTAACATTTTGTTATTGATCATTAACTTTTATTTTTAAAATTTGAAATATCTAATTGTGTAATTACACGTGTGCAATCAAACAGTACGCTTGTAATTACATTGTAATTACGTTATAACAAACAAAAAGATCATTGTAATTACTATATTATGCAATTACCTAGCTGTAATTACATCAATTCCATTTACCATGTGGCTTTCCAAACAGACCCTTACTTCTTTTCCTAAGATCTGTCTTTTTCATATTATCGTAAACCAGAAAATAAATAGATTAAATGGTCGGAAAATAATCCACCCAATATTAAAATCGATTCTCGCGAATTCATATTTTCTTCGTCATTGTTGTAAAACTAAAAGCATTCAAATTTTTTGAATCATATTATTGCGGCTAAACACTTTATTTTGACATAAAACAAAAGTATTGTCCAATCACCTTTTCTTGTTTTTCTTTTGTAAAACGCTTGTTTTGCAATCCAGCTAGCATTATACCGTTGCACGACATGATACGTCCTCCTTTTGTTCTACCTTTTTGGGACCCAAATTCCAAATTGTATCTTTTCAATTAAACTTTCGAATAAAATTGAGAAATGTTAATCGATCAAACCCTAAAAAGTAAAGACGATGCGTAAGAAGAAAATTCATATCCACTGGGATTTCTTTTTCGTTTTTCCTTAGGAGTGTTGTTCGGCTTAGTTTGCACGCTCTACGACTTTTTTTAACGTATTTATTATTATTATTTTTTATCAACACAAGTATTGAGTAAATTTGCCTATAACCAAGACTTAGGCCTTAGGCATATGAAAAAAAATTCACCTAATATTTTTTGTTTTCGTTGAATTCAAACTAGAGATCTAATCATTTTTCTTCCACTTGATCACTAGGCAGCAGAGATGGAGCCAGAATTTCTAATTTATAGATTTTGGACCACTTTAATTTTTTACTGGGTTCTACGAGTCGATTTGCTACCTTTACTCATAGCTTTAAAGACGTATAAATATAAAAGAAAAAAGCTAATGAATTTTGGTGATCATAAATACTCAATTGACGTGTGTTGCACACAATTAATCTTCAAATTAGCCGATGAATATTGATGGGTCATGTGAAATTAGTTCAAAAAGGAGATTGTTGGTGTGTGAACAAAGTCATACATGCAAAAAAAAAACTACTTATAAGGTGCATAATACCTGTGTGAGGCCTTTTAAAGAAAATCCTAAAAACTTGATCCAAAATTAACAATATTACACAATGTTACAGTTTCTTTAGATTGTTTTAGCCCAATAAATATGTCACTATATTATTATGGAGGCTCGCATCTGTAATTGTGCGATAAAAATGTGCCACCAAAATTTAAAGGCAAGTTTTATAGGGTGGTGGTTAGACTGACTATGTTATATGGGGCGGAGTGTTGGCCAGTCAAGATTTCGCACATCCAAAAGATGAAACTCACTGATATAAGGATGTTAAGATGGATGTGTGGGCATACGAGGAGGGATAAGATTAAAAATGATGATATTCGGGACAGAGTGAGAGTGGCTTCGGTGGAGGATAAGATGTGTGAAGCGAGGTTGAAATGGTTCAGGCATGTGCAGAGGAGAGACACAAATGCCCCAATGCGGAGGTTGGCTATGGACGGGTTCAGGAGGGATAGATGTAGGCTGAAGAAGTATTGAAGAGAGGTGATTAGACGAGATATGACGCATGTGCAACTTACTGAGGACTGACCTTAGATAGGGGGTTGTGAAGGACACGGATTATGGTAAAAGGGTAGTAGGTAGTTAAGCGTAGTCCTACTTACATTTACATACTGGTAGTTGTAATGTTATTATGGTAGCCTGCTTAGTATATCATACTA
Organism: Anisodus acutangulus; assembly: GCA_029783415.1. Lineage (NCBI taxonomy): Eukaryota > Viridiplantae > Streptophyta > Magnoliopsida > Solanales > Solanaceae > Anisodus > Anisodus acutangulus. Next base: position 49,365,685 of record CM056498.1, read on the forward strand.
GTAGGTGCAGTATTATTTTATAGTCCCTTGTCCTTCGATTTCTGCTGTTGTATGTTCGTTTGTGTACTTTGTTTATCTTATTTAGTTGTGTTAGTTACTGCTTCTTCTTTTTTTCAGAATACTTTATCATGGATTATTCGCTTTTGTTACTCTCATTCTCATACTGTTTTAAATTATCTTATTTAGCTGCGTTAGTTACTGCTTCTTCTTTTTCCAGAGTACTTTATCATGGATTATTCGATTTTGTTACTCTCATTCTCATATTGCTTTAAATTTCTTGTCCGGGTCTGACCGTTTCTCTTGCTTTGCTTGTGTCTATGCTTTGTCTTGAGTCGATGATCTTTCGAAAACAATCTTTCTACTTATTAAGATAAAAGTAAGGTCTGCGTACACTCTACTCTCTCAAACCTCACATTGTAAGACTTCACTAGTTATGTTGTTGTTGTTAATACTATCACCATAAAAAGGTTAAATAGGTGATTAGAGCATTATTTTAGCACAAGAAAATGAGAAGACTAACCAAAAAAAAACATAGAGCCGTTGCGTGACAAAGGTATAATGGTGGCCGTGGGACCAATTGCAAGCTCATAAATTTCCCCAATAATTTGCATTTGGGACCACCTTAATAATTAAAACTCTAAATAAAAAAAATGAAAAATACTCTGTATTCCACTCTTAAACAATCATGAATTTCTCTCATAAATACCTACCCACTTCCCTTTCACTTCTCATCCTCACTATACACATAAGAAGAAGAAAACCATCTTTTCTCTGCAGAGTAATTTTTTTCTCTCCCTGATGACGAAAGAAGTCGAAGCAGTTCACGAGCAGGCGGTGGAGTATTCCGCTAAGGATTACACTGATCCCCCGCCTGCTCCGTTAATTGATTTTGTGGAACTGAAGCAATGGTCTCTTTACAGAGCTGTGATTGCTGAGTTTATTGCTACTTTGTTATTTCTATATATATCTGTGTTAACTGTAATTGGTTACAAGCATCAAGCGGATACTAAAGCCGGTGGCGATATTTGTGGTGGCGTTGGTTTACTTGGTATTGCTTGGGCCTTTGGTGGCATGATTTTTGTTCTTGTTTACTGCACCGCTGGTATTTCTGGTGAGTTCTTGTCACTTCTTGTTTACTGTCAAAATAAGATAAATTATTTACTATAATGGGTAAATATTGATAATAGAAATACTAGTGTCCTTATTGGTTTTGTCGAAATAAAATAATTTATTCCCTCCGTTTCAAAAAGATTAGTTTAGTTTGATTTGACACAAAATAAAAAAATAAAAGAAATTTTTAAATGTGTAGTTCAAAATCAATTTTAGATATTTATGTGGCGGTAATTGATTTCATAAAGTTAAATTATTTCTAAATCTAGAAAGAAGTTAATATTTTTTTAGACAAAATAATAAGAAAAGTATGTCAATTTTTCTCGGGGACAGAGGGAGTACTTGCTATAAGAGAAAGATAGAAAACCTATGTTCGACAATTAATTTTAATTTTATTTGTGAAGCCAGGATTTCACAAAAAAAAATTAAAATATAAAGAAGTAACTACACGAAAAAGCTATCTACTAGTTGGTGAGGAAACAATTGATTTCTAACTACCCGTTTATTTTCAAGTTAACTGGATGTCTATTTTATTGTTAGTTCTGTTCCATTATCTGTTGTTACTGCTCTCGCTGGCAGGTGTGTGACATTATGAGTAGTATAAATAGATAAAAATTTATTTTAACGTTGTATATATAATGAAATCAAACAAATATTAAAGTGTGAACTCATAAATTTAAAAATAAATTGAGTTTAAATCATGAATTTTACCTTTACGGTTATTATCTCACAAGTTAAAATACAGTGATAACATAAATATGAGCTTAAATTTTGTTTTGTTGAAGTTGTTACATATACATCATTTCTTATAAGTTTTCTAAGCTATAACATGTGGATGATTGTAGGTGGACACATCAACCCTGCAGTGACGTTTGGGTTATTTTTAGCAAGGAAGGTATCATTGATCAGGGCAGTATTGTACATGGTAGCCCAATGTTTGGGTGCAATCTGTGGTGTGGGCTTTGTGAAAGCTTTCCAGAGTGCATACTACAACAAATATGGCGGTGGTGTTAATGTTATGGCACCAGGTCACACCAAGGGTGTTGGTTTGGCTGCTGAGATTATTGGTACCTTTGTTTTGGTCTATGTTGTTTTTTCTGCCACTGACCCTAAGAGGAGCGCCAGAGATTCTCATGTCCCTGTAAGTTTTCTACCAAAACCTTCATTTTTTGTATCCAAAACTTTAATTTGATTCAAATTTAATATAGATGTTTAAAATTTCACTCATGTATAAATTTATCAAGAACTGGAGTTCAACTTCTATACACGAATTATTAGGATACATATAAAATACCGGATTATTATCTGTAAAAGTTGTAATTAGTAACTTGAAAATAAACAAATACTATAGAAGTTTTACACTATCAAGTTATATGGACTCGAAAAGGAAAAAAAAAAGATTCAATAAGGATTCAACCATACACGGGTAGAGTTCAGTCAAATACAATAGCTTTAGCCTATACTTTATATTTTATTTAAAAGTTTTATATGTATAAATTAGTATTAATTTAGAACTAGTAAATAATTTGAAAATTATGAAATTTACTAACTCATAATTTGTTAGTGATGTAGCAAAGAGCAACTCATAGATTTCCTTCACTTCCCTCTCTACTTGAAACAAACATTTTGTCTAGTTGTCTATTTGTTTTTCTTATCTAGTATACTCTAGGATTATCTCTGGCACTGGAAATCAAAATGGGCTATAGTACCTTTTTCTTTTCCCCCTTTGAGGTGAATAAGTTGTTGTGAGATAAAGACAAATCTTATCTTCGACTTTTGAAGCATTATTAGCACTAGGAATAAATAACTTCTTGTGGTGCTAATTAGGCAGTGCTCTATCCATTATTATTATTATTATTCTAGACCTACGTTGTGGAATTTTACTGAGATTATTATTATTATTATTATTATTATTATTATTATTATTATTATTATTATTATTATTATTATTATTATTAGATTAATTCAAGATGAAGGTGTCATAATTAAACACTTTAGAAAACATAACCTCTCCGTACGATTTGTTGGTGGGTGTATGTAGGAGGCCCAAAAAGATAATAAAGTGATTTGATTAACTTCTATATGATAATATAATGTAAAATTTCTACAATATCAAAATCACGACAAGATAATTATAAGTAAAATTAGTTACCTGAAAAAATGGAATCAACTTGTTATAACATACGATATTAAAGTTTACTAATAGTAATGGAGTAATTGTTTTTTGCAATCACGGTATATATATGCTGAATCTTTTATTAGTATTTTGTTTTGATTGAAAATTTTAATACATTTTTTTCCAACTCTTAATAATTTGATTTTGTATATGATATATAAAGGTCTTGGCACCACTTCCCATCGGATTCGCCGTATTCATGGTTCACCTTGCAACTATTCCGATCACCGGAACCGGTATCAACCCGGCAAGGAGTTTCGGAGCAGCTGTGATTTACAACGGTGACAAGGCATGGGATGAACACTGGATCTTTTGGGTCGGGCCATTCATCGGAGCTTTCATCGCCGCCGTCTACCACCAGTATATTCTCCGAGCAGGTGCTATTAAATCTCTTGGTTCCTTCAGAAGCAATGCTTAGGAACTTGCATGCATGCAAAAATTGTACATTAAAATGTTTGTGTTTCGAATGGGAAAAAAGAGTTCTTTTTTGTTTTGTTTTGTTACTTTGCTTTGGATGTACTTAAGTTAAATCTGTTTGTATGTTTGGTTTTTCCTTCTTTGTATTTTTAATTTCTTTATCCTCTTTTTTTATTTATCTAGCTGGCTGTTGGCCCTTTGTATCTTTTTGTATTTCTTGCTGATTCCTCGTACATTATAATGTCTCTATGGTGTTCTTTTTAATGAGATGTGTCGAGTAATGCTCAATCAAGAGATAACGAGGATCAGACAGAAGTATAAAATTTTGATTGTTGAGGGAATAAGATCAAGTTTATTAAGAACAAGTTGTATCAATGACGAAGAAAAATCTTCCGACCAGTAATTGTGGGGAGTTTAAAATGCGTCCTAAGCCTCAAGTATACGAAAATTAAGGGAATCACTACAATAAATGTGATATTTAGCTACAAAATTATTAGGTACGACACACATAATTGGTCACTAGTAGATCACTTTTTGTTATAAAAATTATGTTTAAATATAATAGTCATATACTTTTAGTGACGAAACATACAATTTCGTAGTTAAGTTTCGCCCACTAAAGTTTCCCACCAAAAAATCATTTGGCGCCATATATCAAGCAGCATTAACGATGAATTTTAAGTTATCTGTGACACATTATTTTGTCCCTAGTATCCAATTTGTGACAAACTATTATTTGTCTTAAAATTAATTTCATTTTGAATACGAAAAAGTTTCGTCACAAAAAATATGTTTTTTTGTTGCTATAGATACAAATTAGAGTTTGTAGCTAAATATGGTAAGCTTTAGCCACAAAATTTTATATTTAATTGTTACCTTAGTTTTTGTCACTAATAATACAAGTAATTGGTGACGATCATTTTATTGTCTCTAATGAACCTGCAAAATAAGTGACAACATAGTTGTCACAAAAATGCAATGTTTAAATAGCGATAATTTAAAATTTATAGTTGAATAATTTAACTATTTTCTACAAAAAACATTCGTAGCTAAATATAATATGATGTTTGCCTACGATTGCATAGGGTTACAAGTGACAATCCCTACTAAAAAACTAAAACCGACCTCCGAAGATCGATTTTTGGGCTATATCGATTAAAAATTGATCAAATCGGAGGTCGGTATTGCTTAGACCGGTATCAAAAATCGATCTCCAGAAATCGGTATTACTGACTGCACACTGTCTAATTTTTTTTTTTGAAATATCAATCTCTGAAGCTCGATTTTTTTATTTATTTATATTTTTGGAAAACATCGACCTTTGGTGGTCGGTATTTTAAACTACACAATTATAAAATGCACAATCTGGGATCGAATCCCTGGCTTTGCCGTGGTAGGTACATTTCTACCATTAGACTATTGGTGCTGGTTGGTGTAAGACTTTGATTTTTTTATTTATACTCTTCAAATTCATTTTTGTTTAAATTGACTCCAGAGGTTGATTTTTTTAATTTGTTTTCTTAATCTTTTTTAAAAAAAATGATCGAGCCACTTTTTCAATTTTTGGGGCAAAAAAAACAGATCTCAGAAGTCGGTTTCATGATAAACAATAATTAAAAATTATTTAGGCTAAAATAGACCTCCGGAGGTCAATTTGTTTGATCTTTTATGGAGATCGGTTGTTTAGATCGATTTTTGTTCCTTTTTAGCAGTAAATTAACCAATATTGTTTCCAAGTGTTCTTCATAAAAAACAACAAGACGAAACTGTAGAATGATGCACAACTACATCTTATAAAAAGTCAACTGTTAATGCAAACATAAAACCTAATGTAAATCGAGGACTTGATTCCACACAGAGAAATTATTTGAAAATAAAGTTGATTTTCACAATGGAGCTAGAAACGATGGAACTACATTGGTGAGTAACATCTACCATCTCAAAACTCACTCTATGCTTATTTGTAATCAAGTCTTTCATGAACTTGACATACCCCGACATTTGTTCTAAGACTTCAACAAGTGTAATATTGACCGATAATTGCTTTAACATTTTCAAGAACTTTTTGAACTTGCCATATTCAATTCTTCTGGCAAATCTTTGTGGAAAGGGAAAAGAATGCCTTGGAACAAGCTTTAAGGCTTTTGGAGCCTCATCTTCTTTGTCATTCCCTTTTTCATTTTCAAGAACTTACCCTTTTTCATCAACTTTCTCTTTTTCATCACTCTTCTCTTCAATCAAGACAAAGTCATCTACCATCTTATCATCACTCTTCTTCGGCTTCTCAACCACAACACACCCTTCATCTACCACATCTATCGACATTTTTGGCTCCTCCAACACCTTCCCACCTCTACTAAAAATGGTTGAACACTGAGACACCTCTCCCTCTTCGTTTCTTGGATTGGCTATCATATCACTACAAAGGGTCTCCTTTTGTCTTGGGTTTAGTGTGGAATCAATTTGTCCTAATTGCCTTTCTAGTTGCTTAATGATGTTGAATGTGAGGATACAAGATTGTTGAGCTCTTTTGTATTAGCATCGGACTTGTCTTGATTTTTCAACACCCTAGATATCATCTCTTTAAGTTTCAAACTAGCGGGATCGCTAGTCGACTCACGATTGTGGTAAGGGGAAGGTTGGGTAGGTTGTTGGTAAGCTTTCCCTCTTGGTGAACATAAGGGTTGGAGCTACGGTTTCGATATCCATTGTTATTTCTCTCTCTCCACCCCCCTTTCATTTCTCTCCCTCCAATTAGAGCCGCCTTGATCATTTCTCCAACTTTGATCCTGGCCTTAATTACTAGATCGCCACGATTGGCATGATCCTTGATAATTAGGACGGAAATTCCCCCTTGCACATTGTTCACAAAATTCACATCTCATTCACTCTCATTGTACCCCTCTTGATCATAGGGTACCATTTCGGTTGCATTTTCTTAGGACCCATGCTAGTGATCGCATTCACTTTTTGGTCCCTTTCTCCATTACATGTTTTGTAAGGATCGCCATTTGGGTCATCAATTTCTCCATGATCTCGTCCCCTCTCTTTTTCCTTCTTCAAGGTTTCTCTACATAATACCTTATAGGGAGCACCCCTAACTACTTCTGATGATCTCGTATGTCAAGCATGGTTTGTCTTCGTTAGCTTATCAAGAAGCTCACTTACTATCGTAAACAAATTATCCATGAAGGCACCCTCTACAATGTTGTTGGCCATTGATTTGTTGACCGAATCTAGCGCCCGATAGAATGTTTCACTCAACCCATGATTGCAGCATTGTTGGAGCTTCTTCTTGAACCTTAACCAAGCTTCATGTAAGCCTTCACCCGACATTTGTCAAAATGTCAGGATTTCATCTCGGAGTTGGAGCATACGAGCCGGTGGGAAGAACCTCTCAAGGAATGCCTCTACCAACTTGGTCCATGTGGTAATGGACTTAGAAGGCAAGTCATCCAATCATATAGTAGCCTCCCCCATTAGAGAGAAGGGGAAGAGACTTAGCTTCACAACTTCCTCATTGACATTCTTCAAGTGCCTATTTGGGTCGTCGGATGTCGATCCTTCGAATAGGCATTTGTTATTGAGCATGGTGGACGTGATGTGGAAACTCGCATTCCCCAGAATTTAGGGTGGCCGGATGGCATTTTCAAAGGTGGTCATCTCTACGTTTCCCTCATCATTGGATAAATCTACTATAACACCTACAACACAAAAACAACAAGCAAGAGTAAATTTAGAAATAAAGCTCTTAGCAAAGTAATAATACAACAAATAGAAAATTTCAAGATCGTATTCCCTGACAACGGCATTAAAATTTGATCTTGCCAAAATTACACCTTTAATGGTATACCACGGCAATTGTCAAATATAGTAACCCAACATAAGTTGGGGTCAAATTCCACAAAGAATACGATGAGAAACTAGTATATTCGTGCACATAATATAACTTTACTAATTACTTTACTCCTATGATAACCAAGTTGTTTGTTTGTTTGTTTGTTTTATCTACTTCAAATTATCAACTTAAATAAGGTTTAAATTATAAAGTAATTGGAATGTTAGAGTTGTGACTCAACTCATGGATGTGGTGTTGGAGTTAGGCTTAAGTATGTGTATTAGTGTGGTATGGATAATGGGAACTTCTGTCTAGGTGATAATTTCTCAATTGATCCACTTAATTTCACTTTAAGCTTTCTCAAACTCTCAAACATTCTCTTCTAACTAAAGTTGAAAATCATTAAATGAGGTTTAAAGCCTCAAGTCCTAATCAACATACTCATTTCCAAGACTCTAGTCTCCTTTTTTAAATTTGACTAGAGACAATAGGCAAGAAAGAGATGTTTGCAACCAATCCTTTAACATTAAATATGAGGGGTAGTTGAATCCCACATGAATACACATTTTTCATTGTTTATCAAATACCCAACTATCACATTCCATTATTTTATCACAATCCCAACCTAAATCTAGACACTCATTGCAAGTAATAAATACACAACACAATAATAAATGTAACAAGACATAATGAATATAAAAGGATGATTACAATGATTAATGATGAAAAATACTTGTCTTTACACAATGGATCAAGAATCTTTGCTTGAAATGATTAATTAAAAGATAAATAGTGAAAATGGGACAAAGAATATTCAAAAGTGACTATGATATGTTGGAATCTAGGTATCAAATCATGTGTCCCGTCACAAAACCCTAGGTACTATATATAGAGACCCAATTTTTAAACTACACAATATTATAAAAATGTCATCGCCTGACCACTCTGCGACCGCATAACATGATCACAAAACAGGTATGCGGTCTGCAGTGGTTCCTTGCTTGGGCTGTCTTGAACTGTGGCTGAAAGTGCGATCCGAAAAACTGAACTGCGGCCTGCAGAAGCATCTTGAGTCTTTGCAATCTGAGTTTAACTCGAGTTGAAGCAGTGGTTCGCAGATTGTTAAGTCTGTTTAAGTACTATTTTAGAGTGCGTTTTAGGGAGTCTTGTGTTAGTCTTTAAGTTATTTTGTACCGTGTTACGCTTGTTTTAATTTTTTTTCAGGATAAAGCGATACAGAATGGAAGTAAGGCGGATTTAAAGAGTAAGCGGATATTGAGGATAAATATGCCGATTTTGTCAAAGAAACGGTTCAGAGAAGTCCTGGGAAGTTCGTAAGGCAGTTGAACGTGTCTCGAAAAAAAAAAGAAATGTCAAATTAACCGCGGCGCCTACAATAAAGCCGCGACACTGAGGTTCCAGAGAGACCACTTTTCTGGAAGCAGAAGAGTCGCGACGCTCTCTGGACTGCGCCGCGGCGCTTGAGGAAATCTGCAAATGAGTCGCGGCACTTGTGTCTGTACAGATTACGAGAACTCATTTTTCACAAGGGCAAAAAGGTATTTTCCAAGGGGAAATGGGGGTTGCTTTAAAGAGGAGAGGAGGAGAGAAAATCCGAAGGAGGAAAAAAAGTTTTTGAACCTTGGAGGAGCCATTGAAGATCAATTTCTCAAGTTCTTTTTCTTTATCTTGAATTATCTTGATGTTAATTTTCAGTTTATGTGTTAATTTTAAAATGAATGTGAACTAATTCTTCCATTAGGGTTTTCTATTAAATCACTTGAACCTCTAATCATGAACTAAAGCAAAGTTATCTTGTCTTCTTCATCTATTAAGGTCTTTTCAATGTGTGGTTATTGAATGAGAATTGATTGGCTATTGATTTTCGTTTATCTAAATGAGTTTAAATCAAAATCGGAAAAGTGAGATTTGAATATGCTATAGTTGAATTGACATAGGCTTAATCTTGAACAAGAGTATCACGATTGCTTGTGTAGCTTTTAGGTTGTTGATCTTAATGCTTCCTAATTGATGAAATTTATCATAGAAATATAGAAAATTCTCATTAGGTTGAGTTTTATATGTTGTAACGTGAATATAGAACGTTTTTGTTAACTTGCTATCTTAATAAGAAGAAGAATTGTTAATCTTGCATTAGTAAATGGTAGAGTGGATGGTTGATGGGATTGGAATTCCTAATTGCGCTCATTCTCAAATTTAATTCGTGTGTTTTTGCTGCTAGTTTATTTTTGCATTTTACCTTCGTTTATACTTTCTTTATTTTAACCTTTACAAATCAAGATTCGTTAGCCAAATAGAAACTAGAGATTAATTATTTGGTGATTGATAATTCAGTCTATGTGGGACGATACTCGGTCTTACAAAAAATTATTACAAATTGCGATACGTATACTTGCGTAGCTCTAAAAATTCGCAACACAGATCGGATTGTGGTCGCAGAACGGAAGTGCGGACCGCGGTTTGGGTCTCACTTCGGGGCTCCGTAATTCTTCTTTCAATGTTTGATTCTGCGGCATAGCCACCATTCTGCGGTCCGCAGTCTTGTTCTGCGATCCGCAGAAGTAGCCTTCTAACACTTCTTCCATTTTTCAGCATTTTTGATCATGTTTGAGCACATTTCCTCATTCTTGGTGTCACAATATAAAATTCCTACAAAAATCAAAATAACATAAGAAAAGACTACTACAAATGCAATAAGAACAACAATAATCCATGAAAATGGTATCAAATGTGTCGTAATTTCTAGGCACATCAATCATGGATGAATTTTTTTTGTTATTATTTTGCATATTTTAATATGTTATTTTCAATCTGTATAATGCAAGGGCAATGGTGAGTTTTTCTGGTAAAATTTTTGCATTAGCGATTTATTTTATCTTTAACTATGAGAAACTTGTTATCTTCCATAAATTCTCAAATTAATGAAAAATTATTTAAATACAAATTATAAGTTTTATCATTATGAATTTAGACATCATTAAATACTTTGTAATTAGTGACAAAAATATTTATCTTTGAAGGCTAAATTTTTTGCATCAAATGTATTATACTTTTCAAGACGACACTTTTTCGGCACAGAACACATTAGTTCGTCATAAATTGAATACATTTAGTGATAAAAATAACTTTTGTCCCAAAACCGCTTTCTTATTAACTACGAATTAACTTAGTATCTTATGACAATTGTAATTGTCACTAATCATGACAGAATTTAGTGATAAAATTATTTGTCGGTAAAAATAATATTTTTAGCTATGAGATGATAGCTTTAGCTACAATATTATAAATTATTTTTATAAAAGTAAAATTGTCACTAATTTATATATTTAGGGACGAAACACTTTTTTGTATATAAAAGATAATCTTTAGTGATGAAATTTAGCGTGTTTAACTACGAAAGACATATAACTTTAAAGACAATAGCCGTTGTCACTAATTAAACTAACAAATTAGTGAAAAGGTAGTTTTGTAGCTAATAATAACATTTTTAGTGACGAAACCACACTATCAACTACAATTTTTTATACTTTTTTGACGATCGAGTTCGTTATAAATAAGATGCATTTGGGGACAAAAAAGAATTTCGTCATTAATATAATTTTATTTAGCGACGAAATAGTAAATTGTCTTTATATACATTTAGTGACCCATGATTTAGGTACAAACGAGTGACAATTATTTTTCGTCACTAAAGATTTTTTAGGACGAAATATGATTTTTAAATAATAAAATAATTTATCACTGGTAATCGAATTTGTTGAAGTGAATTATTTTACCCATGCGAAATCAAATTAGTTAAATTAATAGACTTTGAATATTAAATGTCTAAACAATGAACAAAAGAAGGTAACGATTAAGGTGTGTTTGATAGGGAGGAAAGTATTTGCAAGTCTTTTATATTTGGTTGGACAAAGTGATTTGAAAAATATTTTTTGGGCAAATAAATTACTTAAATCTTAAATCTTAAATTCTAAACCCTAAACCTTACAGATCGCTTAATTATACCGCGTGAGCCCACGAAGGCTGAAAAATAGAATGATAATCCATCATAAGCATTGCTTATTTAGCCGAGGGCTGCCCCCTCTTCCCCTCACTCTCCTTTCCCTAATATGAACCTTGAGAGTAGTCTTTTTCCAATAGGCTAGCTGCCTATTGCAGGAGTTCCTGACCTGAAAGGACACCAGCAAGCTGCTACTGAATGTGAACAAAGTCAAGGAGATTGTTATCAATGAAATCGAAAGAAAGAAAAAAATCAGTGTGTTTCGTATAGATCGAGACTTGTAGCTTGATTCTTTACTCATTCCATACTGGGAAGAATTGCAGGAAATCGTTCGATAATCTTTCCATGAACTTCCTTCTCGCCCTTGATTACAAAGCACCACAATCTAAAACTGTCAAAAGAAGAACTCTCTTCTCTTTAGGCTCCGAGTTCTTTTTTGGGGGGATGGTCTAATTTACTATCACACACCGATTTCGCATCCACCCACCACCTTCCCCCCTTCAAAAAAACACTTGTCCCCTACCCGGTGCCCCACACTATTAAAAATAAAGGGGTTTTCACCGAAATTTACTTGGAAATTTGTGTAATAAAACATAATTTTTTCATCTCATTTCCATCGAACCAACTCACAGGAAAATCACTGAAAAAAATGCATGGTGGGAAACTGGTTCTCATTAAAACACTGGAAATTTTTTTAATTTTTTGTGTGTTTACACTATTATTTAAGTTTTTCCCACCGACATTCAGTGAAAATAGTCACTGAACATTTTTCAGTAGAAAATTCAGTGAGAAAATAGTATTTTTTTTAGTAGTGCCACCTGATCCATAGAATTTATGTAGATTATTTTATATATAAATATTCTTAGACAAAGAAATTTGCTCACCAAACATCAACAAACAAATAAAAAAATTTATTTTCCAGAAAAAAAAAACATTTTCTTTCATGTCAAACACACCTTAATATATAGGAGGAAGAATAACAACAATTAAAAGAAAATTATAGCAAACTCGAGAGATTAGAGCTAATTACTAGCCCCATCCTCTCTTTCCTATAATTGATCTGATAGCTCTTAAATGTTGCTTTATGAAAATAAAATTAATCTCGAAAGCAACATGCTACCTGCACAAGTAATCTTTAAAGTGATGCAAATATTGGGAAAATCCATTTCACTAGGGGTGTCATTTTCGCCAAAACAATAATGTTATGGATCATATTGTTAACGGGCAGTTATACACGGAGTAATAGTATATTGTGTAATAATTATTGGATTTTTACCGAATGTATATTTGGTGTAAGTTGTTTGGTATATTACGTAAAGAGTATATCAAACCTAATTGTTAATGCAAATTTTTGTACCAAGAATGTTTTACATTGTTTTGAAATAGACCTTTAAATAATGGAGCATTCTAATACAGAAGGGAGGATTTTAGTATGATATTATTATGTAACTAATAACTTAAGTGATACATACAAGGTGTATTAATAGAGTTAGCATATAATTGCTGCAAATTCCCATCCCCGAGATTTCTTTTCTAGTTACGAAATCCGACAATTTATATCCTATATGAATTTTTTTTTGTTTTTTTGTTTTAGTAGTAAAAAATTGAGATCACGGGATGATGAGAGTTTGAAAACATATTGTCTTAACCTTGAACTTTATTTAACACGTAATAATTATTCTGCTATTGATGATTTAGATTTATTTTTTGAATTAAAAGTGTTAAGAGAAATAATATAAATAGAAGATAATGATCTAATCGAAATACTTAATCAAATAAAAGACTTGATTTTTTTTTCAAATACATATATTGCTTATAGAATAATGTTAGCAGTTCTTGTAACTGTTGCCTCAGTCGAAGGAAGTTTTTCAAAATTAAAATTAATAAAATCTTATCTAAGATCAACAATGTCTCAAAAGAGATTGAATGAATTAGCTATATTATCAATTGAAAAAAATTTGTTAGAACAAATAGATTATAAAATAATAATTAATGAGTTTGTATCTAAAAAAATTAGAAAAGTAAACTTTAATTAAAATATATATAACGATCTTTTTTTTATTTTTTTTAAATTAGGATCTCTTTATGAAGTTTGGCCTCAGATCATAATCTTGTTGAGACGGTCTTGATTACGTGTTCGGTGTTCCTATAAACCTACGGTTTATTTCAAGCTAAGCATCCTTATTCTTAAATCTATTATAATATTCATAAACTCTAGCTTCTGACTATACATTATATTTTTTTTAAATGGCTTTCTGTGGCGATGCTAGCTTCTCGAAAGTGCTATTATTGATCAGTGCGTTTATTATTTTAATTTAATGATATAGAACATGTTAGGTCTACATACCTTTGAATAAACATGCTTTTTTATTCCTTTTTATATTTCTTTCCTGAAGAGATAATGTTCCTCTTATCATTGTCACCTTTAAGGGTTGATGGGTTCCTATCTGTCATCTTCATCCATTCATTTTTTTTCCTAATGTAACTGAGTGAGTTTTTAGCTTTTTTTCTAAATAGTGATGATGATATGTAAACTGTAAAGAAATAAGTAAGGGTAGTTACTCCCTCTGTTTTAAATTATCTGTTGTGGTTATTAAAAATAGATGTCTCAAATTATTGATTGTTTTAGAAGTTCAAGGCAATTAATTATTTTCTTCCCAGTTTAACCTTAGTTGAATGTTTAAACATATATAAAGTAAACATTTAATAAAAAAAACGTATAACTTAAACTCTTCCTAATTAATAACTTTTAAAGGATACAGGGAGTAATTATGATGAGATGATCGATGATGCACTTGGCTTTTAACTAAGTCGGAATTTGGAACTTTTGCACTTCGGGATATTCAAGAAAGGAGCCACACGCGTAATGAGGCATTAATTTTTATACGAATTTAAGTTTTATATATACAATATATTTTTTAAAAGTCAGTTTGACTAATTTTTAAAATTAAATTAAATTAAGATAATATTTTAAAATTATGCAGAATGTACTATAAATTACAATTCTTTTTATGTTAATATGATGACAGAATATAATTTAAAATGTTCCTTAAAATTTAAGTAGTTTCACTGAAGTAATTTACAAACTACCTCTTAAGAAATCTAATTGTATAAATACGTTGTACTCCGTCGAGACACGGAATCTAAACATCTTTTATACATAGCATCCAAAGACAACTTTAAAAATACGGCAGTAATATGACATTTATAGAGTCATTATTTAAGGATATAGTATAAATTTTATACAACAATATACGAGAGATTAGTCCTCTGAAAAATACCACAGATGAGTTGCTAATTCCAATATGTTGAAATATATTAACAATATCAAATTAATTCTATCAATGTACAAAAGTTAGATCTTATACATAATTCTTCACATATTGGAATAAGTGATGTTTTAAAATTTCAAAAAGAAATTAACCTTATTCTTTCAAAATTATCCTTATTTACATAATTAAAATTATTAAGTAACTTCCTTTTTATATATTAATTAGAGGATAAGTTAGTAAAAACACTCATAATTTTTTATGAGTGGGTAATTTTTTAAAGGGTGTACACAAATTAAAAATATCACTTATTATAGAACGAAAAAAATATTAATTAGTTTAACCACAAATGTCGAGGTGGTCAGTCCGGACTTTTTGTTCTTGAATAACACAAAGGAAATAAACGTTGCATTATACAGTAAAATTCGAGAATACAAAACATATTTACTTCCTCCGTTCACTTTTACTTGTCATTTTTAAAATTTTCATATCTCTTAAGAAACAATAATTAATATAGATATTTTACCATAATATCCTTATTAATTGATAAAAAAATCTCAATAATTAAAACCAAACTTACATACTAATTATTAGAGCTAGTATGAAGTTTCAAGATTCAACATTAAATTTTTATAGATATTAATAGCAATTTACAACTCAACCATCTCTTTAAAAAGAGGTGTGTGTCAATCTCAATACAAAGTATTGATTAGCTAAAATTTACTTACAATTTCAAGAAGTCTTGATAGTAAATAAATTAAGGGTAAAATAATTTTTTTTTATCTTTTCTTGATATGCACAAGTAAAAGTGAAAATCTATTTTTAGAATAGTTGACAAGTACTCCCTTAATTTGGGGTTGGTTGCATCCAATGGAGTTGACTTCACTACTTTTCAGATGATTGGCCCTGCCAAACAGTGGTGGATGATGTTTATTGAAACCAGACCAGCATGGTCGCCTCCACTCACTTGGGCTGAGTTTGCCAGGGTATTCCTAGAGAAATGGTTCCCCGCAGTCTGAGATATGAGCGGCGCAAACAGTTTGATAGGTTAGAGTAGGGTAATATGTCTGTGATAGAATATGAGATAAGGTTCCGCACCCTGTCCCATCATGCTAGTTGTTCTATCGGATGAGACATAGATGATCAGGAAATTCACCAATGGGTTGACATATCACTTGTGAATCGCGGTGACTCATATGGCATTATCAGGTGGTACATTTCAGGATGTAGTGGATGCTGCCCATGACATGGAGTCTATTAGACAGTAGGAATTTTGAGATCGAGTAGGCAAGAAGTTTCGCAATTCAGGCAGTTACGGTGGTACCTCATCCAGAGGTAGAGGTCATTATAATAGGGGTTATCGATCTCAATTCAGTAGACCAGTATAGGTATCTATGCAGGTTTCAGCCGATGTTTCTTTGGGTCAAGGTGGTTATAGTTCGGGCCAGAGTTCTCACCATTCTTATTCCCGACCTGGAGGTCGCGGTGGTTTTTCTTGTTATTCCGTCTCTTCTCAGCAGGCTATATCCATTCGTGAATGTTATGAGTGTGGTGATATGAGACATTATAAGAAGGATTGCCCCAGATTTAGACAGAGTGGCCAGTATTTTAGTTCTAAGAGTTCTGTATCTAGAGGTAGAACCTAAAGGGGCAGAGGTGGTTCTCACTCCGGTAGGGGTGTTTCTCAGTCAGCTCGTGGTGGTAGTCATGGAGGTGCTCAGGAATGAGGGTGGTCGTGTTGATTGTTATGCATTTTTGAGCTGACTAGAGGCAGAGGCTTCCGATGTTGTTATTACATGTACTATTTCAGTTTGTTGTCGGCTGGCTGTGGCATTATTTGACCCAAGTTCTACATACTCATATGTGTCTGCTTTTTTTATAAGGTAAAGTTTTACTCATATATGTATGCTTATTCTACTTCGGATATGGGTATGTTTTGTGAGTCACTTGTTTGTCCTATTAATGCTTCTACACCCGTTGGAGAATCTGTAGTGGTAGATCGGGTGTACCAGTCTTGTGTGGTCACACTAGTAGGGTATGACACTTAGGTTGATCTGATGATTCTTGACATGGTCAATTTTAATATTATTTTAGGTATGAATGTTTGTCTCCATATCATGCCATCTTGGACTGCCATGCCAAGATAGTTACGTTAGCCATGCCAAGTATTCCCAGGTTAGAATGGAAAGGTATTTCTAGTCACGCGCCGAGGAAAGTAGTATCATAACTTAAGGCCAGACAGATGGTTAAAAAGGGGTGTTTGGCTTATTTAGCATATATTCGTGATACTAGCGCTGATGATCTTTCTATTGATTCAATGCCAATAGTGAGAAAATTTCCCAAGGTATTTTTGAATGATTTACCAGGTATTCCACCAGATCGTAATATTGATTTTTGTGATGATCTAGAGTCGGGCATCAAGCCTATCTCTATTGCACCATATCAGATGACACTAGCAGAGTTGAAAGAGTTGAAAGAATTGAAAGAACAATTGCAGTATATGTTGAGCAAAGGGTTTATTGAGCGAATGTGTATTGATTATCGGCAGTTGAATAAAGTTACCATCAAAAACAAATATTCAATACCCCGCACTGATGACTTATTTGACTAGCTTCAAGGTGTGTCGATCTTCTCCAAGATTGAATTGAGATCTGACTATCATCAGATGAAAATTAGAGCAGAGGATAATCCAAAAAAAGTTTTCAGAACTCGCTATAGTCACTACGAATTTTTGGTTATGTCATTTTGGCTTACTAACGCCCCTGCAACATTTATGGATCTGATGAATGGGGTATTCCAACCTTATTGAGATTCCTTTGTCAATATTTTTATTGATGATATTCTGTTTATTCTCGTAGCCAGGAGGATCATGAATGCCATTGGAGGATCGTGCTTGGAGTGTTGAAAGAAAAACAGTTATATGCCAAGTTTTCAAAACGTGAATTTTGGCTTAGGTCTGTGGTATTCTTGGGGCAGGTAGTATCGGAGGATGTCATTATGGTAGATCCCAAGAAGATTGAGGCAATTTGTGATTGGGACAGACCTACTACGGTGATGGAAATTCTGAGTTTTGTGGGCTTTGCAAGTTACTATCGGAGGTTTGTAAAAGGCTTTTCATCTATTGCTTCTCATTTGACCAGGTTGACCAAGATAGATGTACCGTTCTAGTGGTCTGATGAATGCGAAGAAAGTTTTCATAAACTCAAAATATTGTTGACTTCATCATCGATTTTGACTTCACCGGTAGAAAGAAAATATTTTGCAGTCTTATGCATCTCATATTGGTTTGGGTTGTGTTTTGATGCAGGAAGGTAAGGTAATAGTCTATGCTTCAAGGAAATTGAAGGTTCATGAAAAGAACTATCCCACTCATGACTTGGAATTGGTGGCGATAGTATTTGCGTTGAAAATTTGGAGGCATTACTTGTACGGGGTCCATTGTGAGGTGTTCACAAATCATTGTAGTCTCCAATATGTGTTCAATCAGAGATATCTAAATTTGAGGCAGCGTAGGTAGATAGAGTTGCTAAAAGATTATGATATCACTATTATTTATCATCTGGTAAGGCTAATGTGGTTGCAGATGCTTTGAGCCGAACAATAGTGAGTATGTGCAGTTTGGCCCAATTGATTTCAGTAGAACGTCCTTTGGCTTTAGAAGTTCAGTCCTTAGCAAACAGTATAGTAGGGCTTGACATTTCAGAACCGGGTAAGATTTTAGTTTGTGTTGAGGCAATGTCTTTACTTTGGGAGCAAATTAAGGCTCACCAGTCTGACGATGCTAAATTGTGCAAGATTCGGGATAAGCTATTGAAATGAAAGGCTGGAGAGGCTATTCTTGATTATGAGGGTGTTCTTCGGATCAAAGGGCGAATTTGTGTTCCTCGTGTGGATGGTTTAATCAAGGTAATTATGGAAGAGGATCATAGTTCCAGATATTCTATTCATCCTGGTGCTACGAAAATGTATCATGACTTAAAACAACACTATTGGTGGATTTAAATGAAAAGAGATATAGTGGAGTTTGTATCTCAATGTTTAAATTGTCAGCATGTCAAGTTTGAACATCAAAAACCAAGAGACATGACTTAGAGAATGCCTATACCGGAGTGGAAATGGGAGCAAATTTCTATGTATTTTGTGATTGGGTTACCGAAGACTTTGGAAAATTTTGATTCTATTCTGGTCATTGTTGACAGGTTGACTAAGTCCATGCATTTCATTCCGGTTCAGGTTACCTACAATTCAGAGAAATTGGCAAAGATTTATATTCGGGAGATAGTACGGCTGCACTGAATGCCTATTTCCATTATTTTAGACAGAGGTACTCAGGTCACATCTAATTTCTGGAGGATTTTTCATAAAAAATTGGGGACTCAACTAAATCTCAGTACCACATTCCACCCACAGACAAATGGTCAGTTTGAGTGGACCATTCAGGTCCTAGAGGATATGTTACGGGCATGTGTGATTCTTTGGTGGTCATTGGGACCAGTTTTTTCCTTTAGCAGAATTTGCCTACAACAACAACTATCACTCCAGTATTGAAATGGCTCCATTTGAAGCTTTGTATGGTAGGAGATGTCGATCTCTGATTGGTTGGTTTGATGTTTTTGAGGTAAGGCCTTAAGGTACAATTTTTCTAAGAGATTCCTTAGATAAAGTGAAATTGATTCAGGAAAGCCTCCTGACGGATCAGAGTGGACAAAAAGAATATGCGGATCGGAGAGTTCGCGATATGGAATTCATGGAAGGTGAGCAGGTTTTGTTGAAAGTATCCCCTATGAAAGGCGCAATGGGGTTTGGAAAGAAAGGCAGTTGACTCTAAGATATATCGGACCATTTGAGATTCTTCATCGTGTTGGGGAGGTAGCCTATGAGTTGACATTGCCCCCAGGTTTATCAAGTGTCCATCCGGTGTTTCATGTATCTATGTTGAAGAAATATCATTCAGATGGGTCCTATATTATTCAATGGGACTCGGTACTTCTTGATCAAAATATGACATTTGAGGAAAAGCTTATGAGCATTTTGGACAGACATGTGAGAAAGTTGAGGTCTAAAGATATCATTTCAGTTAAGGTGCAATGGAAGCACTGTCCGGTGGAAGAAGCTACTTGAGAGACCGAAGCAGATATGCGAAGTAGATATCCTCAGTTGTTTGACAATTCAGGTACTCCTTCTATCCCTTTTCTATTTAGTCGCTCGGGGACGAGTGAGTGTTTGATTGATATCTGATGTAACATTTTTCGTCATTTATTACTTTGCAGATTAATTCCTGGAAAATATACCCTTTTATATGGCTTAAAATTAGAAATTATAACTTTTGGGAAGTGTGACGCGCTTCTCGAGGAAATTGGGTCCGTTTCGAAAGGAAAAATGCTAAGTTGTAAAAATCTTGAAAATTGAAAAGAAGTTAGATAGACTCAAAGTTGACTTTTGGGTAAGCGTGTCCGAAATTTTGTTTTGTCGATTCCATATGATGCAGAATGTCGTTCGCGAGGGGCTACTGACCAGATCCATCGAGTTCGCGATGGGCCTCTACCAGCTGGCCCTCACGTTCGCGGCAGCTCTATCGCGTTCACGATGGGTAAATCGGCTGGGCAGACTTAAAAGACCCCATTTTGTCCCAACTTCATTTTTCACCATTTTTGGAGTTTGGAAGCTCGGTTTGGGGCAATTTGGTTTTGTTTTGCAAGAGACATCAAGTGGGTAAACTTCTAATCATCCGTATACTATTATACCTTCGATTATGTTGAGAATTCTTGGTAGAAATCATGATTTTATGATGAAATTGAATGTTTGAAAGGTTAATATTTCTTAGATTCGAAGGTCGATTCATAGATGATTTTTGTTAAAATTTGAAATATAGCATCCTGAGATTAATGGGCAATGTTTTTCTGAAATAAAATTTTAGATTCGCTATGTGGGCCCCATTTCACCGTTCCGGTGGCGGGTTCTAGTCCAAAAAATAAATATATCAATATGGGTGTCGTTGGACTCGTATAATCGTGTAGAATATTATTCAAAAATTCAAAATTATGAATAAATTACTATTTTGCCCTCGAAACTCAAAAATTACTTTTTGGATGAATTTTTGTTCTGAATTATTTATAACAATATGGATGTCTACAGAATGGTATTTTGACGTATTTTTCATATTTGAATAGATTTTGATTGTTTAGAGGCTCAACGAGGGCAAATCTTTACAGGAATTGTCAGACTGTTAAAACAGGCATGTTGAGATCTTGTACCTTATTTAAAGCATTACGGTTGGTCAATAAACTAATTAATAAAGTGTGAAATGGAAATGATAAGGGATTCCGATATTTGTGAGGTGACGAGCACTTATATCGGATACCGATGGCTTACTATGGGTACTTGTGATATTTAAATGATATAAATGGATTGAACGTCATGCTTGGCATTAGTTAATAGAAATGTATTATCCTACAGATCTGTGATTGGGGTATAATGCTCGTACTTAAATTGATTTTTATATGATTATTTTATATGTGCATATAATTTCATCACTCCGGTATACTCGTTTGAAAATGATAAAAGAAGCAAAGATCAGTTATGAAATGATTTAAATGTGATAATATTGTTGTATTTCTTTGACTTCTGATTTTCTGTGCTTGCTACATACATCTTCACTTGATATCATATGCATATGTTACTTGATGATACATACACAGTGTGATGGGAAATTGTTTCAGACTTGGCATGTCACAGATTTGAGTTACTTTTGATGTCCGATGGGAAATGGTTCCAGACAGTTACTTTATGGCCCGGTGGAAAATTGTTCCGGGCGGAATTATGCACAAATATGATATATCTTGATGTCCGACAGAAAATTATTCCGGACGGTATATGAACCTCGCGAGTTCCCCATGGGTCCCGATTCGTTAATGTTCGAACGGGTGTATACGGGTTACAGACAGGTCTTGCATTGCATTTCATATGCATTACATTTCACTTCACACATTTCATATTGGTGGTTTGACTTGATCCTTGAGTGATTAATTGTTGTATTATCTTGTTACTCAGAATTGTGATAATTATGTTTGTGTGAAGAGATACAGATTATGAACTGCTAGGTGATTTTGTGAAATAGGTCACAACTAAAAAGAATTTCGTAGATTTAGGCTTGAGTCATAAAAGGTGAACTGTGTACTATTTTTGACATCTGATGGTTTAGTGCGAAAGCGGTATTCGAATGACCAACCCTCGTCTCCGTTTTATCTAGGGTCGGTCGACGATGCTGCTGAGTACAAGTGTTTCCCCTACTCATGCTACACTTGTTGCACTCTTTTTGTGTGCAGATTCAATTCCTAGTACCAGTGGTGCACGAGGTTTCTCTACCCGTTGAGGCAAATATGTGAAGGATTCGGGGTGAGATATTTATTCAGATTTTGTGGCACCGAATTCTTCTTCTTATTTATGATTTCTATCTATTTCAGATAAATTGTATTATTTATATTCAAAAAATATTCCCAAGATTGTAATTCTTAGTCGTTCTTGTACTGGTGGCATCAGGTTTTGGGTGTTTGTTTATATTTTCACATTTTGATTGAAGAACTTCTAAATTAGAGACTTAAGTTTGACTTACTTGATTTTCATAATATTCTACTAAATTAATAAATCTATAATAAAGGGGTTGTCTTTGGCTTACTAACTTGGGAAAGTTAGTGCCATCACGACTTGGTGTTTTGGGTCGTGACATTGTTAGAATACAAAGATAATAACATTAGAGATCCAAAACAAAAGTTGCTTGACTTAGAGACACGTCAAGACGTTTCTTGAAGATAGTTGGAGTCTCTCCCACGAGCAAACAGAAGAATAATTTGTAACTCTATCTTCGAAATTCAACTAAGTCACACAACAAGTAGCATTCAAGAATGTTTCTCTTTTATTCTTGAATCTGTGATTTCACCTTTTGTTCAATGTCGCTCAAATATATTAGGAAAAGTATTTTTGGATTGCTTTTCTTTTACAAGAGAAAAGAACTATTTACACGATAAAAGTTCTCGTAAAATAAGAGTTTTGATCAAATAACATTTATTAATAGGTTCATGAATATGTATCTTACAAAAGTACCTAAAACGTATAAAGTAAATGAAGTGAAATTTATGAATTCACATTCATTCAATCTGAAACTCAAAACTCTTATCAAATATATTGTTTCAAAATTAATTGAAACATTTGTTTCAACATGTCATACTTTTATTCTTAGACGTGTATTACCATTTGTTGTTGCGTGTGTTTTGCCTCTCGTTATTAGCAACATTATTTAGTATTTGGGTAGTTTTTTACTCTTCGATGTACATTACCATCCGTTGAACATTTTTGTTGTATCTTATTATTTTACTGCTATACTTTTTGTATCTGCTTCGAATTACTTTTATGTTCCTTTAATTTTCTTTTCTCTTCTTTTTTTTTTCTTTCTTTGAGCCGAGGATCTTTCAGAAACAGTCTATATACCCCATAAAGAAAGGGATAAGATTCGCGTACATCCTACTCTTCGCAGACCCTACTTATAAAATCACACTGGCTGTGGTGTTGTTGTTTAGTAATAACATTAAGATACATTTAATTAGCAAAAGAAAACTTAAATTGTTGAAAACTTTGAACTTAATTGGAATGCCACAGCCGACAGATAACCTCTCTTGACAATAAAGTTAACGGCAAAATGAGTTAGTCATTGCCAACATTTCTTTTTCACATTTCCATGAAAATAGTTAAAGCATTAAGCCGTTCATAAACTTTGAACTATTGAATAAAAATAGAACTTAGCCAAAAGGAAGGGATTCTTGGGGCCCGAACGAAAGCAAAGACATCAGGGCAGGTATTCTAAAAAAAAACTAAAAAAAAATAGACAGGGAGATAAGAGCGAGTAAGACTAGGTTATAGCAAGACAAATATATACATATATATTTTACGTTTTTGAAAGTAATATAGGCATGAAAAAATAAATAAAGCCAAGTGCTAACGCCTTGTTAATTCACTCAAGTGTGACTTTTGATTGTTCCATGTGAATCTGGCGATGGATTGAGTAGAAACTGGGCCTCTTCTTGTACGAAGATAGTAAACAAGTCCATATTAACATCAGCCCATCAATACGCTCTCAGCCCAGTCTATTTGGGTCAGGCTCCCTCGTCCAAACAATTGCACGGTTTTCCCTTCAAAATTTGGTCTTTAATTTTTGTCCCTCAAATCGCTGGTCATTAATTTTTGCACCTACTTCTCATTTAATAAAAGTTTATGGGTCAATATACCCTTATTCGTTGGTCTACAAAATTAGAGATCTGGGTTCGATCCCCAGCAGAGTAAAAAAAAATCGCAAAGCAAGGTTTTGATAGAAAATATGCCTATTCGTGAAAAAGTACATAGACACTATGCATTGTCTTGTGAAATTAGGTCATAGATTCAATTTTTTTTGTTTTTTAATGTTAGGGATATTTTCATCCACTTTTTTTATTACTTAAGTGCCGAGGCAAAAATTAAATACCTACAATTTGAGGGACAAAAGTTAAAGACCACCCCAAAATAGGCAGGTCATATGTGCAAATTTCCCCTCCCTCTCAACGCCTTCCGATTTCCGTAATTGGAATGATGAGAATGTCTAATGTTTGGGATCTTAATATTTTTAGCCAGCAGGCTAAAGATTTTTACGCGCTTAGTTATAATAGTTTGCAGTCGTCATCCGTATATACTTGATATATAGTAAGTACTATATATTTGCATATTAGCTAAAATTTATTTTAACAAAACAAAAACTATAATTTTCTTTTTTATATAAGTTTTTGTTGAGAAATGTGTAGTGTAAAAATCTTTTAAGATATTGGTCATTATATAACGCTTGAATTGATATTGATATGACATGGGCTAACCAATTTCTCCTAGTCCAGTCCGATATGACCCATTCCGGCCAATTGAGCATTAACCCAACTCAGCCTCTACAACCAACCAAATTGCTAACAATATTAAACTAGAGCACCCAAATAGTTGCCAACTAATATTCGCATGTGATTTATTATAATAGTCGGACTAGTGAGTCTCGGATGCTGAATAGTCATATTAGAAAAGAAAAGGAAAAGAAAAATTGATAGTATTTTGATGAATACACTATCCTATTCCTCTTCATTCGATAGCTATTCGATGGTCGTTTCATTAATCCTTACCAATCAAAGAGAGCCACATGTACAGATATTTGTCCCGATATTGAAATGCCATATACATCTTCAAGGACTAGACCGCTTCGAATCTGTCTATTTATTGTGCCATCATTAAGGAAGGCATATATAACCTTCTAACCGAATAGAAAACTCAAACAAATAATCTCTTTATTATTTTCATTAATTGAAAAAGTATATATACAATTTATATATTTTTATAATAGAAAAATTTTATTTCTATTCTACTCCTAAAACCTTATTCTATTTGGACACTTACTATACAATTATGGTAATACAAATATTATGGTAAGTGTATAATAATAATTACACCACAACATTACATAAACTAGGAGACTAAAACCTTACCTAAAGCCGAGACTATATACACGGCCATATACACTAAACCGAGATTGAATATACATACGATATACACGTGTATATTGTGTATATTGTATGTATATTTAACACCCCCCCGCAGTCATAGCGGGCGGTCTTCGTACACTGAGACTATCCCTAAAATCTTCAAAAAGGACTGAGGGAAGACCCTTTGTAAAGATGTCTGCAATTTGATACCTGGAAGGGACATGGCAGACGTGTACTTGTCCACGAGCTACCCTTTCGCGAACAAAGTGAATGTCCATCTCGATATGTTTAGTGCGCTGGTGCTGAACCGGATTACCAGAAATATAGATGACACTAACATTATCAAAATAAACCAAGGTAGCTTTCTGAATAGGACAATGAATCTATAACAGAAGATTACGTAACCAACAGGATTCAGAGACCACATTGGCTACCCCTCAATACTCGGCCTCTACACTAGAACGGGACAATGTCGACTGACGTTTCGCAGATCATGAGACCAAGTTATCACCAAGAAACATGCAATAGTCGGACGTGGAACGTCTGGTATCCGGACAGCCACCCCAATTAACATCTATATACGAGACAAGTGTAGATGTCGAAGACGGATATAGATGTAAGCCATAGTCAAGTGTTCCCTGGATGTACCGAATAATGCGTTTGAGCGCATTCATGTGTTCAACACTGGATCGTGCATAAACAAGCATACCTGATGTACGACATACGTAATATCTGGTCTTGTGAACGTAAGATACTGAAGGGCCTCTGCAAGACTGCGATAGCGCATCGGATCCTCATAAGGTGAGCCAGCCACAGCATCCAACTTGGGTTTAGTATCAACTGGAGTGGAAGTGGACTTGCAGGATGACATACCAGCTCAAGGGCCCAAAGTGACAGCAACCCACTTGTATGACGAGTGACAGCAATCCCCAAAAAGTAACTCAAGGGCCCCAAGTCTTTCATAGCAAACTTAGAACTGAGCATTGTCATGATAGACCGACGTAATGCATCAGAAGAGGCAGTCAAGATAATATCATCCACATACAATAGTATATAAGCCAAGGACGAACCACGACGATATATGAACAATGAATTATCAGACCTACTGTGAGAGAACCCAATAGTCGAAACATAGTCAGCAAACCTCTTATACCAAGCTCGTGATGACTACTTAAGCCCATACAAAGACTTCTTCAATAAACAGACATGATTAGGATATATGGGATCCCTAAACCCCTAGGGCTGATGCGTATAGACCGTCTCATTGAGATCACCATGTAAGAAAGCATTTTCACATCTAGCTAATGAATGGGCCATGCTTTCGAAAGAGCCAAGCTGAGCACAATGCGAATGGTAGTCGATTTGACCACCAGACTAAATGTCTCTCCACAATCTACACCCACCTGCTGAGTCTTACCATCATCTACAAGACGGACCTTATGCCTTGCAAAAGAACCGTTAGAATTGTCCTTATGAGCAAAAATCCACATAGATCGAATAATATTAACACAAGGTGGACGGGGCACCAACTCCCACGTCTTATTATCAATAAGAGAATTATATTCATCGGTCATAGCAATTTTCCAATTCGGGTCATTTAAAGCAGACACAGGATTACGGGGTAGGGGTGATTTAAGAACATTTGAATTTAAATTAAAATGTCTTTTGGTTTAAAAATACACCGTTGACTACGAGTGACTGGTTTTTGACTCGGGGAAGAATTGAGCGGATTTTGGGAAATATCGGGACACGGGCAAGGTGACTGTAGCAGTAGGTGACGCCATAACTGGGACAATTTCCAAATTGGGCTGAGCCACTGGCTCAATTGCAGAAACTGGAACAGTGGCTGGCCCATGGTTCGAAATTGGAACAGTTGTGGGTGACGGGTTTGGAGGTCCAGCGGGCAGTGGGCCCGCTGGCAGATTAGGGGTGCGGGATGCATCCGAAAAATGGTGGATAATATACGGGGAGACACCATCATCTAAAAAGTTATACAAACTAGGCACATGACTATTTACCTTAGCAAATGGAAATTGGGATTCATCAAAAATAACATGGCGACTAATGATGATTTTATTAGATGACAAGTCAAAGCATTTGTAACCACGATGAGTAGACTGATAACCCAAAAATATACAAGGGGTAGACCGAGCCTGAACTTTGTTAATTGTGGTGGACGGAAAAAGTGAATAACACAAGCACCCAAAGACCATAAGATGTGAATACGAACGAGTCTTATTATATAACATTTGAAGAGGGGACGAATATGTCAAACCTTTTGAAGGAGAATGTTAAGAAGATATGTAGTCATTTGTAGAGCATGATGCCAAAAAGAAGGGGGTACGGAAGCATGAATCAATAAAGTGCGGACAATGTTATTAATGGTAAGAATTTTGCGTTCGGCTTTCCCATTTTATGAATATGTATGAGGGCAAGAAAATCGAAAATGGATCTCATTATTTGCACAAAATTCCCGAAACTCCCCATTGTCATATTCTTTACCATTATCACATTGAACATTTTTTATTTCCCGTTCGAATTGAGTTCTAATGGATGCTCTAAATTTTAAGAAGGTGGAAAAATTTGAGATTTTTTCACTATTGGAAAAGTCCATAAAAACTTAGAATAATCATCCAAAAAGAGAACATAATACCGATGACCCAAAAAACTAAGGACATGAGACGTCCATAAATCGCTATGAATAATATCAAATGACATTAAAGTATGAGAATTAAAGTCTACAAATGGCAACCGAACAATTTTTCCTAAAGAACAAGATTGACAATTCGGAGTACTACGCCAACTCTTACATGAAATAAAAATATTTTTATCTAAGGAAGACAAAATAGACGACCCCGGATGACCAAGACGAGCATGCTACAAGGAAGGAACAAGGGCTGCAAAAGTTGACAGCAAGGCTTGACTCGAGAGATCGGAACATGGCGTGACAGGATAAAGATCTTCCCTACTATCACAGCTCATGAGAGGACTCCCCATTTTGAAATCATTCACAGAAAACCCAAACGGATCAAATTCAATAGACACGGAATTATCAATGATGAATTTACGGACATACACTAAATTTTTAATCAATTTGGGGACATGAAAGGTATTTTTCAAGATAAGGGGTGGATGAGGGGGAGACAAGGTTTTATGACCATAACTACAAATTAGAATATAATTACCATTACCAACAATTATGCCATGAGGGTTGTTAAAATTGGTATAAGACGAGAGAGTACCTTGATCGAATGTCATGTGGGTAGTGGCTTCGATGTCCATGTACCAATTCGAGCCCGGTGGCGTTAAACCCAGTGTGTGCGCTAGCTTCAATGTCGGTCTGAGTAGGGCTCGCTGCGTGATGGGCCTGTGGAGGATGGGACCCAGGCACACTTGCTTGCTGCCCCAGCCCAGAAGACGATCGGAAACCTGCTAGGCCATAATTATTGGGTCATGCTGCATTGGGCCGGGACTGTCGCTGGGCAGCCCAACTGCCTGGCGTTGAAGCTGGAGAAAAATAGGGGTTGTTGGGCCACTATCCACTGGCCCAGGCCCACGGCCAGGGAGCCCAATGCGGGGACCAGCTGGGGTGGTGGCCCACTATTGTAGGGACAAGGCCCACTGCCACTGTTCCCATTGCCGCGTTTGCCCTTGCAATTTTTTCCATTATTTTTCCGACCATTTTTGTCGCCCCCGTGAGAACGGTTTTAGTTTGAATTATCAAGGAACCCTTGACAATTGGTGGAAGACGTCATTATGACCACGGGACTAGTACTTATAGCCACTTTTTTAGCCAAACCGACTTCTTCCAAAGTAAGCATGGAGCGGGTTTGATAAAACCTCGGGAGATGATTACTTTGACGAATGAGAGTTTCAACACCACTTTAGGCCTCGGATAGGCCATCAACCATCTGCAGGACAAAACGATCTTCACGAACGGGCGCACCAATGTTGTGGAGTTAGTCCGCCAATTCTTTCAACCTTTTGCAATATGCTGAAACGTTCGTGAAATTTTCCATATTGACGTGGGAAAATTCCTGCTCAAGGGTAACATCACGAGAATTCCGATTATCTTGGAAAATATCACGTACTCTATTTCATGCCGCTATCGCCGTAGCGTCAGGTTCGATAATCATTTGGAAGAGGTCGGTAGAAATAGTGAGGTAAATCCACTGAAGAACAATAGCATCAAGTGTTGACCATAACTTAGGATCATCCTCGGGTTTGGGCACCTCCGTATCCGTAGAAGCCGCGGAGATAATATGATGGAGAACTTGATGTGAGCGTGCATGAACTTTGAACAGTTTGGCCCACGTCGCGTATTGGACATTTTCAATTTCCAGAATGATAGGGATGTGATTCTTGATATTTGAAATAGTAAGGACAGGGTAAAACGTGTTCTTAGCCATAATAGTAACGCAAGACGTGATTTAGGGATTGGGAAGAAAATTTTGGGAAGAGATGAGAGACTGTCATCACGAATTACGAGGAGAATGGGCTCGAAAAACGAGGCAGGGTGACAAAAAATATGAAGGAATTTGAGAGAGGGTTTTAAGACCTAGACTTCTGATACCATGAAAAAAATAACCCCTTGATTATTTTCATTAATTGAAATAGTATATATACAATTTACATATTTCCATAATAAGAAAATCATATTCATATTCTACTCATAAAACCTTATTCTACTTGGACACTAACTATACAATTATGGTAATACAAATATTATGGTAAGTGTACAATAATAATTACACCACAACATTACATAAACTAGGAGACTAAAACCTTACCTAAAGCCAAGACTATATACACGACCATATACACTAAATCGAGACTGAATATACATATGATATACACGTGTATATTGTGTATATCGTATGTATATTTAACAAAACCTCACGTGGTTTACTATCCCTACAAGAGGCAGAGCTACAGACCAAGTTACGGATTCAACCAAATCTAGTAATCTTGGTCGAAACACTATATTTTGTTGGAAATCTTACGAAAAATACTTAATCATGAACATTGTTGGAAATTCTTCGTAGCTTGAGGCGTTTTAAAGACACTGTCCTTAAGGATATTTCACCTGGTATAGATGTATCTTCAGGATTCAACAAGCTCTTCTAGTATAAAACTAGAAGGTAGAATTTAACAAAGTTCTCACTAAGATAGATAACCCAACAAACTACCATATGATAGAAAGATTAAGTATTGATGTATCTTGCCAAAAGTAATATACTATATGTATATATAGGTTGAGAACTCAAATGATTCAAGATTGATTCAATAGACAAAATAACATTAGCAATTAACAGCTTTACCACATTTAATGTCATGATGACCATTCAAATTGATTTAATATACTAGTCATTAAGGCTCTTAAAATAGTCAAATACGTATACAATAAATCTGTCACAAAATAATGATTTCATCATTAGAGCTATTTAATATATTATAGTCCATAGGAACGTTACAAATCATCTTTTTATTTTTGAGATATTAAATAGAAAATATTATTTTTCTAACATATTTGTCCTAAGAAATTTATTTAACATGTATAAATTATTAACTTAAAATCTAATAACTTTAAGAAGGATTGAATCTTGAATCCATAAACTTCAAATCTTAGATTCGTTTCTCATATACTACACTTTTAAAGATAAAACAATATTGTCCAATGTACTAGTTCATAGGTGAATGATACAGGGAGTTTCTCTTCTTGTCCATGGACCATATTTCTTGTGACACTGAAAACTAGAGGTTCCAACTTTCAATAACTATTTGTGGAGGGACAATTCTTGTGACAAAAAAAAGTGGTGCATAAGTGAAACTCGTGAAATAATGAATGCGTGCCCTTTAAATATGATATGGGTACTGCAAGTCAAGAATAGTTAATATTTACACACAACACACATGCACGCATGCAGTACTCTCTAGCCCTACAAAAAGAGGGCACCTCTTTAGGAATTTATTTATGTTCGTGTGTTCATAAATTAGAAAAATGTGGGCACAAAATTGAAAGAAGATGAGGCAAATTAATTTATTACCTTGCAGACAGCATAGTGAGGGGCATGATTATCATAATGCTGATTTTTGTAGGGGATGTATGTAGGGCCGGACTAAGAATTAGAGACAAATGAACTCAAAAAAATATTAGTCCAAGTCCATATAAGGAGTCCATGTTTTTATTCAATTTCTGATGTGGAACTCTTAACACTCCCCGCACGCCCAGACATCGTTAACTGGAGCGTGGACAAGTAAAGAATAGATCTTGGGCCTAACTCAACCCCTAAAGAATGGATCTTGGGCCTAACTCAACCCCAAAAGTTAGCTTGTAGGGTGAGTATTGTCCACGTCTATATAAGGAGTCCATGTTCCCATTTCATAGCTTGTAGGGTGAGAATTGTTCAAGTCCATATAAGGAGTCCATGTTTCCATTCCATTTGCGATGTGGGACTCTTAACAAAATATTACTGGTATAGGTGAGGGCGGAGCTAGAAAGGTTACATATGGGTTCGGCCGAACCCAAATAGTTCTAGTCCAAACTTGGTATTTGTATTAAGAATGCAAAATGAATTCAAAACTCAATTACTAACCCAGGATGTCGTCATCCTAGAATTAAACTCTATAAAGTTCAAATTATGCCTCTGGATATAGCTAGAAGTCCAACATATAACCTAAAATAAATTGAACCCCCTTCCAGTACGTTAGAAACTTCCTTTGTATCGGGCAAAAAAAATCACTTATGTATAGTATGATATTTTAGCAAAGGGGATTCAGGTGACGACCATGGGACCGATGTAGCCGCGCTGCTGATAGTAGCTAGGAGGTGGAGGAGAAGGAGGACTCGGTACAATTACTTCCAGTCAGTGCACACAAAACCAATGAATACAAGAAATGTGATTTCATACCCACATTTCACTTAATCATATTTTACCTGATATATTTTTAAACGGCTAAAATTGAATCGATCATTTACTGAAAACATCGAGTACATTTACTGGTGGAGGACGCACATATTAGGCGGAGGTGGCAGTCTTACTTCCATAAACTCTTGAATGAAAAAGGAGATGGAGACATTGTGCTGGGAGATCTGGAGCATTCTGGTAGGTACCGGAATTTTGGGTATTGTAGAAGCATTAAGGTTGAGGAGGTTAAGGGTGTTGTTCGCAGGATGCGCAGGAGACGAGCGACCTGACCTGATGAGATCCCAGTTGAATTTTAGAAGAGCGCATGCATGGCAGGTTTGGAGTGGCTGACTGAGTTGTTTAACATCATTTTTAAGATGGCGAGAATGCCCGAAGAATGGAGGTGGAGTACAATGATTCCTCTGTACAAAAACAAAGGGGGTATCCAAAGTTGCAACAACTATAGGGGTATTAAATTGCTAAGCCACACTATGAAAGTTTGGGAAAGGGTCGTGGAGACAAGGGTGAGAAAAGACGTGTCTATTTTCGAGAACCAGATTGGATTTATGTCATGACGTTCGACTACAAAATCCATTAATCTTATTAGGAGGTTGGTGGAGCAGTATAGGGAGAGGAAGAGAGACTTACATATGGTTTTCATAGACCTCGAGAAGGCATATGACAAAGTCCCTAGGGAGGTTCTATAGAGATGTTTGGAGGTTAGAGGCGTACATGTGGCGTACACTAGGACAATCAAGGATATGTATGATGGAGACAAGACTAGGATACGGACAGTAGGAGGAGACTCGGAGCACATTCCAGTGATAATGGGGCTGCACCAGGGATCAACTCTTAGATTATTCCTATTTTACTTGGTGATGGACGGACTGATGCGACAAATTCAATGGGAGGTGCCAAGGTGTATCTTATTCGCAGACGACATAATTATGATTGATGAGACTCACATCGGAGTGAACGCCAAGCTGGAGGTTTGGAGACAGACTCTGGAGTCTAAAGAGTTCAGGTTGAGTAGGACCAAGACAGAATACTTGGAGTGCAAGTTCAGCAACGGGAGCGACCTTGAGACAGGCGTGGAGGTGAGGCTTGGTACTCAGGTTATTCCAAAGAAAGGAAGCTTCAAGTACTTCGGGTCTATTAGTCAAGGAAATGGAGAGATTGATGACGATGTCACACATCGTATTGGGGCAGGGTGGATGAACTAGAGGCTCGCATCTAGAGTCTTGTGCGACAAAAAGGTGCCACAAAACTTAAAGGCAAGTTCTATAGGATGGTAGTTAGACTGACTATGTTGTATGAAGTGGAGTGTTGGCCAGTCAAGACTTCCCACATCCAAAAGATGAGAGTTGCGGAGATGATGATGCTGAGATGGATGTGTGGGCATACAAGGAGAGATAGGATTAGAAATGATGATATCCGGGACAGAGTGGGAGTGGCCTCGGTGGAGGATAAGATGCGGGAAGCGAGGTTGAGATGGTTCGGGCATGTGCAGATGAGAGACGTCGATGTCCCAGTGAGGTGGTGTGAGAGGTTGGCTATGGACGGGTTCATGAGGGGTATAAGTATTCCGAAGAAGTATTGGGGAGAGGTGATTAGACGGGATATGGCGCAGGTGTAACTTACTGAGGACATGACCTTAGATAGGGGGTTGTGGAGGACACAGATTAGGGTAGAAGGATAGTAGGTAGTCGAGCGTAGTCCTACTTACTCTTACAAAATGATAGTTGTAGTGTTATTATTGTAGGCCCGATTAGCCTATCACACTTAGTGTCCCCTGTAGTTTGATTTCTGCTGCTATGTGTTCTTTAGTGTACTTTGTTTATCTTATTTATCTGTGTTAGCTACTGCTTCCTTTTGTCAGAATGCACTACCATGACGTGTTCGATTTTTTTATCAGCATGTTCATAATGCTTTAATTTCTTGTCTGGGTCTGACTGTCTCTCTTGCTTTGTTTTGCTTGCTTTGCTTGTGATTATGTTTTGTCTTGAGCCGAGGGTCTCCTGGAAACAATCGCTCTACCTATCAAGGTAGAGGTAACGTCTGCGTACACTCTATCCTCCCCAAACCCACGTTGTGGGATTTCACTCGGTATGTTCGTGTTGTTGTATCGAGTACATATAATAATTACTAGTAGGGCTCTGGGGGACTAAGAATGAATTGATTTCTACTTTATCATGCACATTCTTGCCACCCTTTTCAATAAATTAAAGTTGTATGCATGAGTGTGCAAAATACTACACATCATTACTCTCATCAAGTATCGACCTTAGTGGTTAATGGCCTTTGCTGGTCCATTAAGCTAAGCAAACCTCTAACTTAGCTTTAAATTACATTCTCATGCAAGAAAATTGAGACCACTAACATCATGAAAAGCAATTGAACCTACAATTAGTAGTATATATGTCATTTTAGTATCAAAAAGCTTTAAAATCATTGTCCATAATATTTCATTAATGTTCATATGTTGCTACTCAACTAATCCAAATGTCAATCAATAGCTAGTTACTTATGAGCAGCTTTATCATATCATTTCCCTTTCCCCCCTCTTTTTTCCTTTTAACAAATCTTAGTCAGTTTAATTTGTATATAATCAATATATAATATATTCACTGATTATGCACTGTTATCCACTTATTATACATTCGTTATATACTCAGTATACATCATGACAATTACGATTAGGCGGGTGAAAGTTATCGTCGGGCTAAAAATGTTAAGATCCCAAAATATTTACGCGCATCCAAAGATTACACCAAATAAATAAAATTTTGCTTAATTATTACTTTGGTGTAAAAACTGGGAACAAAAAAAGTATTTCTGGAGAAGTGGTTTAGACATTTTATATTTGGATAAGGCACTTGAGTAATTAGGAGGAAGCATAATTCTCATAATGAGCAGAACATGCATAATGAGCTATAACAGGGAGAATGCATCTAATCTTTCCTTTTACTATAGAGTACTCTTTACTAAGGCTGGCCAACGGGGCGGTCGGCTAGGTCCTGACCACACCCCGACTCCGTTAAAAAAAATGGTAAAGGGACTCGAACCGAGACGGGACCCGGGCTCATCTCGCCCAGGCCCGTCCCGCCCCAGTCTCGATTCGCCCGCCCCGGTCCCGCCCGGATCCCGCCCCGGTCCCACCCGATCCCCTCCTCTTTGCAAAAAATGTCCGTCACATAACGACCATTTTATATTTTAGCCGTTGTGCAACGACCATTTTTTTGGCCTCCCCCACCCCCTACCCCCTTAATATTTATTTTTAACCCCTAAGTTAATATATTTACACTTTAACCCAATTTCTCAACTATAAATACCTCATTTTCTCTTCATCTTTCTCACAAATCTTTCTACAATCTCTCTAATCTCTCAATATATCTCTCTACAAGTCCACATTGTCTACTAAATATTAAATTTTATTTATTCATTTGTATAACTACATCAAAGTTCAAAAATTGGGAGTGAAGTTGACAATTAGCTTGAGGATCATCCATCGAGCAAAGTTTCAATTTTCAACCTCGATTACACGTCGAGGTTACGTCGGCGTTTGGTACATTCGTTCCTTTTTTAAATTATTATTGTTACTTTATTTTAATTAGCGCACTTAATTTCATTATCTTTAACTATTTATTAGCATAATTAAAATAGAAGGATTAAGAGGTATGTTTAAGGGTAAGGGTGCTTCTTCTAGTAAGGGTAACAAGGGCAGGGGTACTTCTTCTAGTCATCCTATTCTTAGACATGATTATTTGGTTGATTACACACATATAGATCATGAAACTGGTTTTTTTTTCTGAAATACCATTAGATTTAGTCGACGAGATATTTTCTGCAACTCAACCAGACTTTAATTTAGAAGATAATCTAGATGACACACCCACTAATCTAGACGACACACCCACTAGTGCACCTCCAACTGGAACGCCTCTTATTCCCCCTAGTATGAGACGAGGCCCAATAAAACGAAAATTAAAATCAGATGCATGAATTTTTTTTATAGGGACGAAGAGAATCAAGTAGTTAGATATCAAATTTGTAAAAATGTTTATAAATTAAAAAAAATATTTTATTCCTCTTCTCACTATTTATATTATTGGTGTTGTATTAAATTCGACTATTAAAATAGACGGTTGTAAAATACTTATTGAAACTATTTATGATTGTATAGCAGTACTTCCACCTCCAACTCCAAAACATCCAAATGACCCACCACCTAGGGAACAAACTAAAGAAGAAGTGTTGTCTAACATACATGATGAATGCAAAAAAGTATATACGCATTACCAACAAGAAAGTGCTAGCAACCAACCGGCTTCCATACCATCTTCTTCTTATTCATCACAACCTCAAAAAAGACATGTTATTTCTGCGGCTAGTATTGAAAGCCTTAGAAATAGAATGGGGGTGGTACCACTACTAATCAAATTAGCGAGTTTGATGTTTTTGTTTTGCAAGGTGTTGTACCGTACCAAACAATTCTCAATGAAGAAGGACGTGAAGACTTGCTGAAATACTGGAGGGAGAATGAGAAGACATTTCCGACACTATCAAAGATGGCCCGAGATGTGTTGAACATTCAAGCGTCTGAAAGCGTTTTTTCAACCAGAAGATTTCAAATAGGAAAGCACAGACACTCATTAGCGAGAGACAACTTAGAGATTACAGTATTATTCAGAGAGTGGGTACTAGCGGAGCGTAGAAGGTGCGGTCAACCGGAGATCAACGAAGAAGAAGACGAAAACTACAACGGCATCTTATCCGACGAAGGTAGAAGCGACGTCGAGCAATTTGACCAACAAATTTCAATTCCAACTGAAGAACCACAAGTCATTATAAAGAAACTAGAAAATGTGTTTTTAAATATGTAATTTTACTATGTTATTTGCAACTTTCAACACCACAAAGTTGTAATTTTGAAATTGTATTACAAAAAAATTATATTTCTATTAAATAATATAAGAGGCACAAAAACAGTCTTTGGATGTTTTTATTACACTATCTTGTTCAATTATTGAGGTGTTTATATATGTTAATTTTTAAAATTAAATGCAAAAAAAAAAACGGAAACCCGATCCTGACTTGACCCCGACCCGACAAGACCGGTCCCCTTTTCTGACGGGACCGGGAACGGGATGGGACATCGGCGGATCCCGCCGGAGGACCGATCCCGCCCAACCCCCGTCCCGTCGGGTCTCGTCGGGTCCCGTCGGGAGCCACCCCGTTGGCCATACTAATCCTGCCAAGTATCCACTCCATCTGGACGGATCAAGAATCAATCATAATGAAGGGATTACAATACTAATTACACTTATTAAACAATAAGAAGAATCACCCAATCACTACCAAAAAAAAAGGAATCAAAGAAATTCATTGCTAAATAACCCGTAGCTAACAATTTTCTTAAATAATTCATCTGTAACCCCTCGTTAAAATAAGATTAAAGATATTTTTTTACTGTTTAACTACAAAAGTTATCCGTCTCTAATCCCATCGTTAAAAGATTTTTACTGTTTAGCGACTGAAGTTGTCTGACGCCCTTTTTTTTTGGAGAACTATCAAGTGGAATAGAATACCAGGAAAGAAATCACTTTTCTGGAGAATTCATTACTACAGGTTTATGTAACCCCTTGCTTAAGCAAAAATTACTTTTCTGGAGGAGTGCCTTTGTACTACTTATTATCTTCTTTCTCTATATGAACAAACATGCATGACATTTATTTATTTGCTACTAAAAAATCCCATGGGAGTGAGTGATGACAACAACTTTAATGGAGTTATAGTCATTGATAGTATTCCTATCATTTGGTTCCCTCTTTTCCACAATACATTCAATTCTAAGCAACCTCCACTTCCCTCATTTTGCTTATAAATTCCCATTCTGAGTGCAAACATTCCCTCGTTCAAACCAAAATTCTTGGTTCGGTTCTCCACCTTAACAACAGAAAATAGGATCGATCAGATTCGATCGAGTTCGACACTGTACCATTACCTTATAAAATCCCACTCTAAGTGCAAGCACTCCCTCATTCAAACCAAAATTCTTGGTTTACTTCTCCGCTTTAACTACAAAAAATAGAATCGATCAAAATCTGTCGAGTCTTGACATTGTTCCATTACCTTATCATTATCACTTCAAACAATTTTAACATTACCAATGGCTTCTTGTCTCCGCCGAACTACCTTTCCTGAAAGAATAGCGGAACCGGGACTTCTTCATCTGAGCGTACTTTTTGTTGTTGTTTTTTGCCTACCCTTTATTGTGAAAGCTCAAGAAAGGGCTCCACATGGCCTTGCTTATGAAAGCCCTGTTGCATTTTCACCAGAAGCGTACTCATTTTTTCACCCCGAGACTCAAAAACAGAACACTACTACTACTGAAAGTTTATGTGATAATAATAATAATAATAATAATAATACATCAGAATCATCAGGTTGTTCAAGATTTCCTACAACATCAAGTGTGCAGTCTAATCTAGCACATGAAAGTTTATCGCCAACCGATGAGGATGGTGACAAGCGAATGGGAGCTGATGGGATGGTTGGGATCGCTCTTGGCTTTGGGTTTGGTATTGTGTTAGTATTTGGCATTTACTATGTGGTGAAAGCACGAAAATGCAATGTGAGCAAGAGTACTCCCCTCCAGCTCAATGTCTGACTCCCCAAAAATGTTGTCCCACATGTGTCTGATTCTCCGTACTACTTTTGGAGAATCGACTCGCATCGGTCAACATTCTTCAAGAGTCCTAGCAACATATATCACAACAGGCTTCTACTCTTATCCTTCCCCTGCTACTGCTGCTCATTTTTACATTTTTTTGGTTTGTCAGGTTTCCTACTGAAATGGTTTGGGATGTGAGATGTAACTATTGTTTGTATCGGTAGTTAGTGATATAATAGAACGATTATTTAGTGATTATTGTAATCCAAACAACCCATTCTGATTATCATATGCAGACCACATAATATCGGCATATCAGGGCAGAGCTATCATCATAAAAAATGTAGACAGAAAAGATAAGGCTTACGGGTACTCTCCAGGAATTTCCTATACTGTAAGGGACGTTTGGTTTGCAAACAAGTAATACAGAGATTATAATACGGGTATTACATAAATGCCGGGATTCTCTAGTAGATATATTATTGGTTAATATTTTGTTCACAGGATTAAAAAAGGTATATGTTAGGCATAATATCACATGTGGTTGGTTTAAAGTTTAAACTAGATAAACTTTTATTTTCAATTTTAACCTTGTTTTTAAAAGACTTTGAGAAGGGCAAATGTGTCATTTTATTGTTTCATCCCGGGATTGTCCTCCAATCTTTTGAACTGAAAAAAATGAGAAGTAGCAATATAGCTATATGTCAGAATAAGGATAACGAACAACAAATCCTATTGACAAATGGTATAACCCTTTGCATGAACCTTGTGGGTGATCTTGAAGCTATTATAAACATTAGTATTTTCCTAACCAGTTACAAGCAATAATCTATAGTTTATTGTAGGAAAAAGGGTCAAATTTGCCCATGTGCTATAGGAAAAGGATTAAATTTACCTTCCGTTATATTATCGGTCCAAAAATAACTCTAACGTTGGTTCAAATATACCCCTCTTTTGTTAAGGTTATCCAAGGTGGATATCAAATCCTACGTGACACTTACAACTTGGTGAGATGGACTCCACATGGCATGCCACCTCACCACCCCACCTCATTTACCCCTTTCCTCTACTTCTTCTTCCCCCACCTCCACAACCACTGCCACCAATAATAAGACTGAAATTAAACTTATATACCTGCGCAGTGTGCACCTTCAAGTTAAATGTAACAACTCCATCACCCAAGAACCCTGCTAAGCTCAAAGACACACAGCTTGAAACTCTCCTATAATAAATTAAGCAAAAACTGTATAAATTTCAAATCCATTTTTGCCATCATAGAACAAATTATTTGAT
The DNA here is from genome assembly GCA_029783415.1 of Anisodus acutangulus. Classification (NCBI taxonomy): domain Eukaryota; kingdom Viridiplantae; phylum Streptophyta; class Magnoliopsida; order Solanales; family Solanaceae; genus Anisodus; species Anisodus acutangulus. The sequence continues at coordinate 49,405,931 of CM056498.1, forward strand.
ATTATGTTAGATTATGAAATGGTTTTTAAGAATTGATTTAGAGAAGTAAATATCCAAGACCAGTGTAATCTTACAATGTGCAGTACCTACAAAGTACAAAAAACAGGCTTACAAACATTAAATATTTTGTTAACCATAATATTTATCCATCACAAATATGATTGTGTTTTGTCTTCTGCAGTATATAAGTAAATAAATTTAATTTGAGTATTTGAACCGAAGAAATCGGGAAATCTAAGAATAAACATAATTATAGAAGAGCTTTAGTACCAATAACATAACCAATTAACCACTTGATATATCTCAGTTAAACCTTCATCTAAAGCCAGTAAGAAAATTATACTGCTTTGTACAAAGTACAAACAACTACACTGTAAAACAATTTCATTTTTCAGTAGAACTAAAGCCAAAAAAAAAAGCCAAGGTTATCAATTATTATTCGAAAATCAACAGGTCACAAAACGACAACAGTGAAAAAGTGAGGAATCTCCGCTTGTTCTTGAGTGGCAAAACTGTGGATTTAATTTAAATGGTTGTGGTGGTGCTAATGGTGGCAGTGGTTGTGGAGAGGTAGGAGATGCTAGTCATGGAAGAAGTGGAGGAGATGGGTAAATGGGTTGGAGGCGGTGAGGTGGCATGCCACGTGAAACGCATCTCACCAAGTTGTCAGTGTCACGTATGATTTGGTGTCCACCTTGGACAACCTTAACGGAAGAGGAGTATATTTGAACCATTTGAGTAACGTTATTTGATCATTTTTCCATAGTACAGGAGACCCTTTTCCCTTTATTGTATACCCTTTGCATGAAGCTTTAAAAAGGAATTGCAAATTACTAGGGGTGGCTTAAGCGGGTCGACCCGCCTCGACCTCGCCTGTCCCGCCTCGCCTCCGATAGTCTGCCTCGCCTCGTCCCGCCTCGAGTCCCCTCTCCTTTGCACAAAATAGTTGTTGCACAACGGCCATTTTATATTTTGGTTGTTGTGCAACGACCATTTTATATTTTGGTTGTTGTGCAACGGCCATTTTTGGCCTCCCCCTCCCCCAACCCCTCTACCCCCTTAATATTTATTTTTAACTCCTAAGTTATTATATTTACACTTTAACCCAATTTTTCAACTATAAATACATCATTTTCTCTTCAGCTTTCTCACAAATCTTCCTACAATCTCTCTAATCTCTCAATCTATCTCTCTACAAGTCTACATTGTCTACTAAATATTCAATTTTATTTATTCATTTGGGAGTGAAGTTGGCAACTAGCTTGAGGATCATCCATCGAGCAAAGTTTCAATTTTCAAACTCCCGATTACACGTCTATGTTACGTCGGCGTTTGGTACATTCGTTCATTCATTAAATTATTATTGTTTCTTTATTTTAATTAGCGCACTTAATTTCATTAACTTTAATTATTTATTCCATCAAGCAAAGTTTCAATTTTCAACCTCTCGATTACACGTCTACGTTACGTCGGCGTTTGGTACATTCGTTCCTTCATTAAATTATTATTGTTTCTTTATTTTAATTAGCACACTTAATTTCATTATCTTTAATTATTTATTAGCATATAATTAAAATGGAATGATTTATAGGTATGTTTAAGGGTAAGGGTAAGGCTTCTTCTAGTAGGGCTAACAAGGGCAGGGGTACTTCTTCTAGTCATCTTATTCCTAGACATGATGATTTGCTTGAAAATGAATTTTTTCCTGAAATACCATTAGATTTAGTCGAGGAGATATATTCTGCAACTCAACAAGACTTTAATTTAAAAGATAATCTAGATGACACACCCACTAATTTAGATAACACACCGAGTAATCTAGATGACATATCCACTAGTGCACTTCCAACTGGAACACCTCTTATTTCCTCTAGTATGAGACGAGGCCCAATAAAACGAAAATTAAAATCAGATACATGAATTTTTTTGGATAGGGACGAAGAGAATCAAATAGTTAGATGTCAAATTTGTAAAAATGTTTATAAATTTAAAATGGGAAAAGGTCAGGGTGGGACGAGAGGTTTATTGAGATACGTACAAAACTTTCACAAAGCTAGGTGGGACCAATACTTGACTAAAAATTCGGATGCGCCAATGCCCTATCAGTCGGGACAAGGTTCACATACTGTCCCGGATCAAGTACAAGGTCAAATTAACCCTATGACGGGGGGAATTGTAGGCCCTAAATACGATAAACATAGAGATAGAGAAGCAATAGCAAAATTAGTTGTTGTGGAGGGTTTGCCTTTTTCATTTCCTTCCTCTCCTGGTTTTATTCATTACATTAGAGATATGTATAATCTTGTTTTTAACGATTTTCCTAGATCAACTGTTAGGAGAGATGTATTTAAATTTGCACATGAATATCAACAGTATTTACGTTATTCCTTATATCATTTTCCTGGTAAAGTATCTATCACGTCTGATATAGGTTGTAGTACTAACGGCCATGATTATTTAAAGGTAACATATCATTGGATAGATTATAAATGGTCTATGCAAAAACATATTTTAGCGTATAGATATATAGATGATAGGCACACTGGTACTTTATTTCAGAAAATATTTATTCAGTTTGCGATTATTATGGCATAACTGATAAAATTATGACTATTACATTAGATAATGTTTCTTCTAATATTTGTACTATTAGAATTTTAAAAGATCGTTTAACTCCATCTTTTCCAAATCATTTTCATATAAAATGTGCATGTCATATTTATAACTTAGTTATAAAGGATGGTCTAACATTTTTTGCTGACATTCTTAATAAAATACAATTTGCTATAAACTTTATTTTTAGAAGTAATAGAATACAACGACAAAAAGAATATAAAAAAAACTTGTCACGATTGCGGACTACCTTATAGAAAAATTTTCGAAGAAGTAGCGAATAAGTGGAATTCTTTATATGAACAACTACTTGTTGCTTATGATTATAAAAGACCTATAACTTTATTTTTTTAACGCTCATAATCGAAATCCAACTGATATGGTTGTAGATAACGATTCGGAAAAAATTTCAGAACTTATTGCATTTCTATAGAAATTTTTTCAAGCAACAAAAGAATTTTCCGGTATATATTATCCTACTATTTCTACTATGTTGTTTTATATAGCTCTAATATTTTTATTACTTAGTGAATATATGAAAAAATCAGCTTATAAGACACCTATTAAAAATGTATATTTTATTCCTATTCTCACTATTTATATTATTGGTGTTGTATTAAATTCGACTATTAAAATAGACGGTTATAAAGCACTAATTGAAACTATTTATGATTGTATAGCAGTACTTCCACCTCCAACTTCAAAAAATCCAAATGACCCACTACCTATTGAAAAAACTAAATAAGAAGTGTTGTCTAGCATACAAGATGAATGCAAAAAAGTATATAGGCATTACCAACAAGAAAGTGCTAGCAACCAGCCGGCTTTCATACCATCTTCTTCTTCTTCAACACAACCTCAAAAAAGACATGTCGTTTCTGCGGCTAGTATTGAAAGTCTTAGACATAGAATATATAGTGGTAACACTACTAACCAAGTTAGCGAGTTTGATATTTTTGTTTTGAAGGGTGTTGTACCGTACCAAGCAGTTCTCAATGAAGAATGACGTGAAGACTTGCTGAAATATTTGAGGGAAAATGAGAAGACATTTCCGACACTGTCAAAGATGGCCCGAGATGTGTTGAACATTCAAGCGTCATCAACCGCGTCTGAAAGCGCTTTTTCTGCCGGCAGATTTCAAATAGGAGAGCACAGACACTCATTAGCGGGAGACAGCTTGGAGATTGCAGTATTATTCAAAGATTGGATAAGGGCGGAGCAGAGAAGGTGCGGTCAACCGGAGATCAACGAAGAAGAAGACGAAAACTACAACGACATCTTATCCGATGGAGGTGGAAGCGATGTTGAGCAATTTGACCAACAAATACTAATTCCAACCGAAGAACCACAAACAATTATAAAGAAACTAGAAAAGGTGTTTTTAAATATATAATTTTTTTATTACAATTTTACTATGTTATTTGCAACTTTCAACACCACAAAGTTGCAATTTTGACAATTGTATTATAAAAAAAAATTCTATTAAATAATATAAGAGGCACAAAAATAGCCTTGGAATGTTTTTATTACACTATCGTGTTCAATTATTGAGGTGTTTCTATATATATTATTTTTTTAAAATTAAGTGCCAAAAAAAAACCGGAAAACCCCTATCCCGTCCCGATAATACCAGACCACTTTTCCGATGGGACCGGGAACGGGATGGGACATCAGTGGATCCCCCAGTCCCGCCCTACCCCCATCCCGTCGAATCCCGCCCCACCCCGTTGGCCACCCTTACAAATTACACACTCTGTTATTTGTTCGACATACTATAGGCTAAAAAAAAGTGTAGGAAAAGTTAAACCTCAAAATGGTCCCCTAACAAACAGTCTTCATCCATAAATTTTGGATCAACTGGCTTTAAACATAACCATATTCCTTTTTGTCTAATCGTGCCCGTGCTCCCAAGTCCCAACCCAGTATCCGCGAAGGCACTTCAAGGGTAGCGGTAAGCTACCCACAGATTGGTCTTCTGTTCTGGTTCAATCAAACATTACAATACGCGACATTACTTTATCAATGTACATTTTCCTCGAGTGACCCTTTGATCCATACATTCCGAAGAGTAGGGGTCAAGTTAAAAGCAGGGATAAAGCAGGTGACTATGGAGCACCTAAGTGTTTACAATACAAATAATAAGTTAAGTAATCCTCACAGACCAAAGTTAGGAAAGAAACATCAACAGCATCAGCAACAAGAATACAAGATAGTATTGTATATCTGTGAGAACTGCAACTTCTAGAATTGAGAATACTTCCATCTGTTCTTGTAGGAATCTTACAAAATAAAAGAGACAACTTCTAGATCTGTTGTGAAATAACACAGCATTTTTACCATCCACGTGTGCCAAGAGACTTGATGACAGGCCCTAACGCCTGATCCACAGCTTTGTTCCATAGGTGTGCAAACTCTATACCAGACTCCTTTTGTGGAATGTGCACGGTTGTCTGAAAAGTATTCAAATTGATTCACAAAATGGTTAGAGAAGACACAGAACGTTGAGTTGATTTGGTTATCACAAACAATGAAAACCTTAAATCTTGCTTTGAAACTTCATATGTATTGTACATAGACCGGGTAACATGCACATCACAATTGCGGTCATGATAAATCTGCCAGGAGGTTGGGAGTTCGAGTCACGGGGGAGTAAAGCAAGAGATGGCCAGGAAAGAGCCACCGTTGAATCCTGACCAATGGAATGCAGAAAGTAGGATTTACCATATTAAATGAAAATGTTTATTAGCAAAAACTTGGAGGTTCACCTTGGTAAAACTAAAGCAAAGTTCGGTCATTTTACATTCATCATTAGCTCGAACTGATCGAGTACTCTGAGCCTGAAGATTTCAAATTGCTTGCTCCATTATTTCATCTGACTGAACTCATGGTATACTGAAGTCAAAGCCAAATGCTATTGATGCTTCTAACAATTTTACTTCACCTAAAACAGCAAAGGGGCAAAAACATCTGAACTCTAAAACCATATAAACCTCTTCCAACCGCAACAAGAAAAATATAATTTGCCTCATATAGTCCTCCTTCAAAAGTTCATATTCAAAAAGTATCTTTTATACTCTTCAACTCCGCCTGTGACCTCGTTCACATTGCCGGTCCGAAGCCCAGATAAAGGAGGAGGGTTGCCAAGGGTCAATAGGAAACAACCTCTCTACAAAGGTGGGGGCAAGGCTGCGTACATCTTACCCTCCCTAGACCCCACTTGTGGGATTACACTGGGTTTGTTGTATACTCTTCAAGCTCCAAAGCTTCAAAGGTATCAGATGAGAATTGAAACAAATAAAGAAACTGGAGTACCCACAGAAGAAAAGATTGATTAGTTATTTTGTTTCATGACATATAAACCAACACTTAGGCAACTCTTTAACAACACCGTCTAACTGCTTATCACTAAAATTATGTCTGTTATAACGTACCACCAACCAGCTATTCAACACGAGCCTCTGCTGGGTTCCCGTGATTTATCAGTAGATGTTAAGACATCATCACCAAAACAAGTCTGAAGAAGCCAAAACCTTTTGGCTAACACACAATGAAGCAGACTAGATATTATGCACCATATTTAAAGCGGTGGGTTCAACCACAGAGTCTCCTTCATTACTCAATCCCACCATCTTCATATTTATGCAACATACTTTCTGTTTACTGTGTAGGTAGCCCCACATCTTACAAACAATAATACTCCCTTCTTTTTTTACTTAATAAGTAGTATTTGTGCATTATCTACTAGTTATGAAATTCAGACTCGATAAACAATTAAAAAGTTAATAATATTATGTGTTGAGTTTTCCCACATCGGTGGGATAAGTGGTCCTTAGTCTTCTTATATGGCTTGGGCAATCCTCCTCCCTTTGAGCTAGCTTTTGGGGTTGACTTAGACCCAAGATCCATTCTTTACATGGTATCAGATCCAGAACCGTCTCAATTCATTGTTTCCGATGTTGGGCCCCCTCTTATATTGTCCATGCTCCAGATGTCCAGCCTTGGGCGTGAGGCGGGATGTTGACTTCTCCCACATCGGTGGGATAAGTAGTCTGTGGTCTCCTTGTATGGCTTGGGCAATCCTCCTCCCTTTGAGCTAGCTTTTGGGGTTGAGTTAGGCCCAAAATTCATTCTTTACACTATGATTTATTCAAATCAACATAATACATGAACCCAACAAATAAATGGCATTTTTATCCGTCCTTTGCTTCAATTCATATGTTGAAGTTCGTTGAAGCGAGGAGCTACCGCCTACCGCTTCATGGACAAAACTATGCGCTTTAAACAAGGATGGACAAAATGATTCCAACAATAATCGGTCGCTTCTTTCGATATTACCTTTGAGGATTTGGATTAATATCGGTATTGTGGTATATCAAATATTGAAATTAGTAATATTAATTGCAAATTATTTATTAAAATGCTAAATTTAGAGGTGGCAAACTTAGCCCATGAAATCGTAACCCGCCAAACTCGCTCATGTTTGGGGGGTTATTGACCCACCCATTTATTAGCTCAGTCCATTTCAACCCATCAAAATTTTGGCTGATATCTAGCCCAAATTGATCCATGAGAAATCTTGTCAAATATGTTCAAAAAGATTTTTTATTTATTTGATATGTTATATATAGCCATAATTAAAAAAATATATTAATTAGGTACTAAAAAATTATAAAAGAACAAATAAGGCAATTAAAGCTTAGTATGAATTGGGGGGTTGGGTTTTGATCAGCTTTTTAGCCCACATTTGGGCTGGTCAACAACCCGCCTATTTATTAACTCAGCTCATTCCGACCCACCCGAATTCATCCCAACTCAACCTGCCCATTTGCCACCCCTAGTTATTTTCATATATGTTTGATAATTTAAATCTTTTTGTAACTTGAGTGTTTCATTTCTCGCTTCAAATCCCATAGACCTTGTTTCCCTCTTTTTCTTTTAAAAGCACCGGTGTGACGTTTGAACATTTATTTACTTGGATTCTTTAAAGGGTGCTCGCGATTAAAGTTTAGAGAGCAACAACTATTTATCGCGACTGAACAACATTACACATACATTAGTGAATTTCGTCAGATGATAAATCTAACATAGAGAGCCACGTCGAGTTAGTAGTCTCATTTTAATGGCTAATCTAAAGAAAACGATCCTTAATGTTTGGGCTTTGGTCCTTAATATATAAACTTGATGAATGTGGTCCTTAATATATCCCAAAAGGTTATTAATTTGGTCTTTAGCTCATAAGAAATGAAAGATGATGTCAAAGTAAACGGAGTCCTCGGCATGTGCAATGCACGTGATCTATCAATCTACACAACAAAGATTCTTTTGTATCATTCAATCCAACTTCAGAAACCACCTCAAAATCCCAAACCCTAACTTAAAAGAGACATGGGAAAGTTTCGATTAAAAAGTAAGATTAGAAGAAAACTGCAATTTTATGGTGAATACATTCAATGGAGTATGGAAGGAAGCATCAAAGTCTTCGATTGGGCTAAGTAGGCTATGTACGGAGGAAAGTGCAATGAACTAAGAGGTTTGATACAACAATGGGGATTTACTGTCATTAAAGATATCTTGGACAACTTGAAATCCTAGGTCGTCACTAATTTTGTGATTCACACTAACTATGTTGGGTATTTCTTGACATTTCTTATGTTGAGAAATTTTTCATTTAAGTGGCTACCAAGTATTAGCGAATGGTTATAGAGTCGCTTTAATGATTTTTTTTGTGCAACTAATTGAATGTAATTTTTCCATTCACATTCGACATACTCACCCTACAGTAGTGACACACCCAGTATCTTCTCCTAGGAGTTTGAGTTGTCCAAGATGTCTTTAATGGCAGTAAATCTCCATGGTTGTATCGAACTTTTAAGTTCATTGCATCTTCCTCCATACACAACCTACTTAGCCTAATTGAAGACATTTGAGGCTTCCTTCCATACTCCATTGAATGTATTCACCATAAAATTGCAGTTCTCTTCATGTCTTACCCCTTAAAATCGAAACCTTCCCCGTGATTCTTTCAAGTTAGGATTTGGGATTTTGAGGTGACTTTTGAAATCAAATTGAACGATACACAAAAGAAACATTGTTGTGTAGTTTGATAGATCATGTGCCCTACACATGCGAGGGCTTCGTTTATTTTGACAAAAGCTTTCTTTACTTTCTTTATTAAGGTTTCTTTTGTTACTTATAGGGCTAAAGACCAAAGTCAAAACCTTTTGGGATATATTAGGGACCATTTCCATTAGTTTTATATATTAAAGGATCAAATAACCCAAAGCCCATACATCAAGGACCATTTTGATCATTTTCTCGTTTTGTGTGTATCTTGTACTTTGTATCTCATATTGCTACTTGCTAGTATATCTACTAACAATAAAATGCTTGCACATACACATTCAGCTAATGATTAGATAACAAATTTCAACTTTTCAGAGAAGATAATATCAAACTAGAATAGCAGCTCCTAAAGTTTCCTACTATTTTCTAAACCTATACAGAGGATATGCAGTTCGTAGTTTTTTACCCAAAAAAAGGATCTTTTGAAGAAGTTAGTAACATGCTTATTGCTGCTATAGATACATGTACAATTTGATCATTGTATACAAATGTGTTGAATAGCTATTACTCCCTCTATCTCAATTTATATGACACACTTTCCTTTTCACTCAGTCCCCAAAAGAATTACATATTTCATTATTTAACAATAATTTAACTTTAAACTTTATCTTTTACGTTTAACGAGATATTTATAACCACAAAAGTATATTTGACTTGTTTTACACCGCAACATTCAAAAGCCTTCATTTATTTCTTAAACTTTGTGCCCAGTCAAACTAAATCACATAAATTGGAACGGAGGGAGTAATAGACAAGCTTGATTCAGTCTTTGTTAATTAGATGCGCTCGTGCACACACATAATTTGTTTATATCTATTGCAATAATTTACCATTACCTAATAACGTATAAGTCAGAAATCAACATCAATCCTGGAAGCTAATCAATCAGAATTGAGACATACCTGAGATTGATTCTCGGATATGCTCTTATATATGTTTTTCCGTTGTTCTAGAACCACCACGCCTGTCAATACGCTACCTAGGGCAGCGCCGAGAAGACGCTCCTGCATTTGCATAATCAAACGATTTTATTCTATACTGAACGATCAAAATGCAAAGGAAAAATATGATAATTATTAATCTATAAGTTACCTGAGTAAGGATGCTTATCATCCTTGTTGATTGAATTTCCCAGAGACCGAATAGTGAATTTTGAGGAGAATGACTATTCTTAACAGGAAGAACCGACCCGTACCAGATATATGGGCTTAGTGTGCCTGAAGTTAAATGCATAAATGGGCTTTAAGAGGGCGGAGTGCACGGATAGCCGAATTGGGTCATTGGCACTTCAATCTAGGGCTGGCCAGTGGGTCGGGACGGCCCGACCCCGACCCGACCCCGTCCCTAGCCTGCCCCAGGCCCGCCCGCCCCAGGCCCCGCCCCGCCCCGACCCCGTCCCGAGCCCGACCCCGACCCCGCCCTTTACCCCTTTGCAAATATGAACGTTGCACCAACGGCCATTTTAGGCCCCCCTACCCCTTAATATTTATTTTTAACCCATAAGTTATTATATTTACACTTTAACCCAATTTTTCAACTATAAATAACTCATTTTCTCTTCATCTTTCTCACAAATCTTCCTACAATCTCTCTAATTTCTCAATATATCTCTCTACAAGTCTACATTGTTTGCTAAATATTCAATTTTATTTATTCATCTGGGAATTGGGAGTGAAGTTGGCAACTAGCTTGAGGATCTTCCATCGAGCAAAGTTTTAATTTTCAACCTCTCGATTACACGTCGGCGTTTGGTACATTCGTTCCTTCATTAAATTATTATTGTCTGTTTATTTTATTTAGCGCACTTAATTTTATTGTCTTTAATTATTTATTATCATAATTAAAATGGAATGATTAAAAGGTATGTTTAAGGGTAAGGGTAAGGGTGCTTCTTCTAGTAGGGAAAATCAGGGCAAGGGTACTTCTTCTAGTCATCTTATTCCTACACAAGATGATTTTGTTGATACTCAACATTTTCCTACAATACCATTAGATTTAGACCAGGAGCTATTTTTTGGAACTCAAGAAGACTTTAATTTAGACGATGATCTAGATGATATACCCACTAATGTTGATGACAACACACCCACCAGTGCACCTTCAACTGAAATACCTCTTATTCCCCCTAGTATGAGACGAGGTCCAGCAAAACGACCATTAAAATCAGATGCATGGACATTTTTTGATAGGGACGTAGAGAATCAAGTAGCCATATGTAAAATTTGTAAAAATGTTTTAAAATTTAAAACTGAAAAAGGTCACGGTGGGGACGGGGTTTAATTAGACACGTAGTAAGTGCTCATCCAGCTAGGTATGCCCAATACCAGGCTTCAAACCCGGGTGCACAAACGCCCGCTCCATCGGGATAAGGTTCACATACTGATATTGTCCCGGACCAAGTATATGGTCAAATTAACCCTATGACGGGTGGAATTGTAGGCTCTAAATACAATAAACATAGAGATAGGGAAGCAATATCAAAATTAGTTGTTGTGGAGGGTTTGCCTTTTTCATTTCCTTCATCTCCCGGTTTTATTCATTACATTAGAGATATATATAATCCTGCTTTTAACGGTTTTCCTAGATCAACTGTTAAGAGAGATGTATTTAAATTCGCGCATGAATATCAACAATATTTACGTTTTTCATTATATCATTTTAATGGCAAAGTATCTATCACGTCTGATATAGGTCGTAGTACTAAAGGCCATGATTATTTAACTGTAACTTGTCATTGGATAGATTATAAATGGTCTATGCAAAAACGTATTTTAGCGTATAGATATATAGATGATAGGCACACTGGTACTTTTATTGCAGAAAATATTTATCAAGTGTGCGATTATTACGAAATTACCGATAAAATTATGACTATTACATTAGATAACGCTTCTAATAACAATTACGCAATTATAATTTTAAAAAATAGTTTAACTCCATCTTTTCCAGACCATTTTCATATAAAATGCGCGTGCCATATATATAACTTAATTGTAAAAGATGGTCTATCACTTTTTGAAGACATTCTTAGTAAAATACAATTTGCTATAAACTTTATTTTTAAAAGTAATAAAGTACAACGTAGAGAAGAATATAAAAAAACTTGTCACGATTGTGGACTACCTTATAGAAAAATTCCACAAGAAGTATCCACTAGGTGAAATTCTTTATACGAGCAACTACTTGTTGCTTATGACTATAAATTACCTATAACTTTATTTTTTAACTTTCATAATAAAAAGCCAGCTGATATGATTTTAGATAGTGATTGAGAAAAAATTTCCGAACTTATTGTATTTTTAGAGAAATTTTTTCAAGCAACAAAAGAATTTTTCGGTATATATTATCTTACCATTTCAACTATGTTATTTTATATAACTCTAATATTTTTATTACTTAGTGAATATATGGAAAAACCAGCTTATAAGGCATCTATTAAAAAAATATTTGTCAAAATAAAAAAATATTTTATTCTTATTCCCTCTATTTATATTATTGGTTCTGTATTAAATCCTACTATTAAAATAGACGGTACTAAATCACTAATTGAAACTATTTACGATTGTATAGAAGTACTACCACCTCCAAGTCCCAAAAATATAAATCACCCACCACCTATTGAACAAACTAAATAAGAAGTGTTGTCTAGCGTAGAACACCAATGCAAAAATATATATAGATTTTATCAACAAGAAAATGCTAGTAACTTACCGGCTTCCATACCATCTTCTTCATCTTCAACACAACCTCACAAAAGACATGTTGTTTCGCGCTAGTATTGAAAGCCTCGTAAATAGAATGTGCGGCCGCACTCTACTACTAACCAAATTAGCGAGTTGAATATTTTTGTTTTGCGAGGGTTACATCAGTATCAAGAAGTTATCAATGAAGATGGACATAAAGACTTGCTCAAATCTTGGAGGGAATGAGAAGACCTTTCCGACACTTTTATTGATGGCTCGAGATGTTTTGAACATTCAAGCGTCATCAACTCCGTCTGAAAGCGCTTTTTCTGCAGGCAGATATCAAATAGGAGACCACATACACTCATTAGCCGGAGACAGCTTGGAAATTGCAGTATTATTCAGAGATTGGATACGAGCGGAGCGGAGAAGGTGCGGTCAACCGGAGATCAACGAAGAAGATGATGAAAACTACAACGAAATCTTAACCGAAGGTAGTGGAAGCGACGTGGATCAATTTGACCAACAAATACCAATTTCAACCGAAGAACCACATGAAATCATCAAGCAATTAGAACAGATTTTTTTGAGAATGTAATTTTTTTAATTGCAATTTTATTATGTAATTTGCAACTTTTGGACAACACCACAAAGTTGCAATTTAGATTTTAGACAATTGTATTTGTATTACAAAAAAATCATATGTCTATTAAATAATATAAGAGGCACAAAAACAGCCTTGGGATGTTTTTATTACACAATCTTGTTTTGTTTGTTGAGTTTTTTTATACATATGTTATTTAAAAAAAAAAAAAGGAAAATCCGCCGTACCCCGCCCCGAGTCCGCCCCGCCCCGATACCGACAGGATCGGGATCGGGACGGGACTTGCTCCAGTCCCGCCAGACCCGACCCCGCCAGAACCCGCCAACCCCGACCCCGACCCCGCCAGACCCGAGCCCGGCCCACTGGCCACTCTTACTTCAATCCCTATTTTGTGTTGCTCTTTAATTTTTGCCCTTGCCTATTGTAACATAAGTTCTTTAAGAAATTCAACATAATTTGTTTCCGGTTCTTTAATGAATTATGTCTCAATAGACATAAGTTTTATTTGAGGGAAAAAATCAAAGACCAGTTCATTTGAAGGGAAAACCATGCAATTAAAAGAGCCGAATTTAGGATCCCATTTAAGTTATAGCCTCACTGCATAAATTTTTGCAAGTATAACCGTTTAGCACAAGCATTATAAATTCGCGATTGAAATTGTGAATATTCTTGTATGAAGTTTGGTGATAAACTTCCGACATTTCTGCCTGGAGTAGTAGGACTATCGGCAAGGGAAAATTGAATGCCTGAACTTTACAATATTTTTTGCATGAAGTTCAGTTATGTATGATTAAACTTCGACCATTTTTGTATGAAGTTTATGCTTATACAATTGAATGTTATTTTAGAAACTATAAAAAGAGACTTCTAGAAAGTCTCATCAAATATTAGAAATTGCATAACAAAGCGTTGTACTAAACACAAAAACATAGATAAAAATAATACTAGCAGAAGTTGCACTAGACTCTAGAATAAAATAAAATAGCAGAAACTATATAAAAATTTGTACCGCTAATTGTGATGTCCTGTTAATATTTTTTCCGTTTCCATCAAATCTAGTAAGATTTTTTAAGTATTTAACGGAAATCAAAAGTGCTTATTTTAGGAAATTTAAAATTTCAAAACTTTTTAGTAATATATTTAAGTGATTATTTTGAACATATTCTTAAATTTTAGGAGCCATTTTTGTCATCGTCTCTTCAATTGTGCAATTAAATATATATTCCAAAAGAACCCAATCATTTCTGAAAATATGTGCCCTCTTGTTTGACTTCTTAGCTAAAAATAAGAGCAATAGTTCTCATCCTATAATATCTACTCCTACTTCATCCTATTGCCCTACAAAATGATGAAATATAGGAGAAAACTAAAATGCAATCAATTTGAGTGTTTATATTCTCAAGTCTCAGAAGAGGCTAATATAATTTGTGTGGTGGAAAGAATAGAATTTCTCAATCGTTAATTAAAAATTTAAAGAACAAAAAAAGGAGAAAGATTAGTATGTCCATTGGAGGCAAATTATTTACCGTCTCTGTCCCTATTACTTTTGTACCCTAATAAAATATCAAAACTATTTATTTAAAATATCTTAAAATTATGATATCAACACGGTATATAAATATATTGAAATGATATTATAGTAGACTATTTCAGTTCTTCTCTTGGTTCTCCATCATATCATTATGATATATAAAATATATTGAGATTGTATTATGGAGGATCATGTTCATTCAAAAGACACAAATTCGTAAAAAATTCTCTACGATATTATCATCTTATATACATAGACTTTCAATGAGATACTTATCAGTCTCCCAAGATACTCGTAGTATATAAATATATTGAGATGGTATCATGGATGACTGCTTCAGTCATTCTCTTAGTCCTTCATGATATTTTAAATATTCTGCAATGGTATCAGAAAGAACATGATACCCTCCCCAGCCGCTCTACCTACCAAGGTAAAGGTAAGGTCTGCGTACACTCTACCTTCCTCCAGACCCCACGTTGTGGATTTCACTAGGTATGTTGTTGTTATTGTAATGGTACCAGAAATAAGGGTTTTGGGTGAGGGAGTACACAGGTAAATATTTTCGGTCGATTGGATAAAAAGAGAAATTGGTTTAAGAGGGACATGGTGCAGGTAATTATTTTGTATTTTAAGGGTATTTGGTGTTATTTTTCCTAAAAAAAAATAATACATGCATTAGCTTTGACATTACTAATCCCTTGTTCGGTGAACTTTTTCAACTTATGTATAACTAATACTTGCAATAGTTATACACTCTATTTGATATCATCTTATAGCATAGCTAATACATAGCAAACTATGATACTAGTAATACCAAAATTATTAATACATGCCTGAGCTTAGTTAAAGATAAAATCGTTCTTCAAGTCACAACGACATGAAATCTTGATTCTGGAGTACCAGTTTTGGTTTTTTCGAACAAATAAAAAAGTTCACTTGGAAAAAAATGATGATAAATATAAATTTTAATGGTTGTTTTCTCAGAAGTGTCATATTCAATAAAACAGACAAAATAGTAGTAGACTAGTAGTGTGTACATGTACTAGTAAATACATTACTAGATGCTTTGGTACACTTCTTCTAGATTTTTATTTTTATTTTTCACATAACAATAATTTTGTGGGAGAAGGATTGATAAAAAAAATTTCATATTTAAATTATTTATGTCAATGACAAAAAGTACATCCGTGACATATACTTTTTTCGTAAAAATAAAGTGGTGGACTGAATATTTATTAGATTTTAGATATTTATTATTATACAAAGTCAAAGAATTTAGAGGATGTTCTTGTAAATAATAATTTTTAAGAATATATAATGCATATTATTTTTAATACATCAAATCAAACAATTGATAAAAAGTAATGTCAACATAACTATTATTAGCATGATTAATAACAATATTACTAATACACGCTATTATTCTTATACACGGTACCAAACGACCCCTAAAAAGATACCAAAAAATAACTAATGTAAATGAGGGGCAAAATATAGGGGTCAATAACAAAATTCGAAAACGTTGAAGAGATGCCAGTGAACTCCACTTCTCACTCTGTAGTCTAAGCCTACTCTGTTGAATCTCAGTACACACACAACTCTCATCGATCTGAGTCAACTCGCTACTGACTCAGAAATGCCGACTCGACTCATTCTCCTCCTTTCTCTCTCTTCTCTCCTCCTCTTCTCTCTCTTACTCACCTCATCCGCCGCCGCCGCCGCCGCCGCCGCCGTAGATGACGACGACGAAGACCTCAGCTTCCTCGAAGCCGACGACGAAAACGACGCCGCCGCTGCGCCGAAGCACACTTTCCCCGAAGACACCTTCTCCGACAACGACGAATTCGACGACGACGAAGACTTCGATAATTACGACGATTTTGAGGTCATGAAGTAAAATATTTTATTTAGAACATCATAAATCTCTCTAAAATAGCTAGCAACATCCGATTCAAATAAATCATTTTTTGACCGTAAATTTTTATATATTCTTTAAATATTTCAAATTATCAATTATTGTAACTATAATAGTCTTATTCAATAGCTTTCAAATATCAAAATAAAACTGATTTAACTCTCGAACTGCGCCGCCGCTATAATACAAAACCTTACTTTAACTAAAAATAACATATCTATTTCTATATAAATTTGACTACAAATCCTAATTATACTAATTAAAATAAATAATTTTCGTTTCCCATTTTGAATTGTTTTTTCCAACAGGTGCCTTCGGCATTTGATAACGAGAAGGAAGAGGAAGATGAAGGTCCTAAATTCGACGATAAGGATGTCGTCGTTTTGGCTTACCAGAACTTTAGTGACTTTGTGGATGATAATAAGTATGTGATGGTGGAATTTTACGCGCCGTGGTGTGGACACTGTAAGGAACTCGCTCCGGAGTATGCTGCCGCGGCGACGGAGCTGAAGGGGGAGAATGTGCTATTGGCTAAAGTTGATGCCACGTTGGAAAATGAGTTGGCGGAGAATTACGAGGTTCAAGGATTTCCTACTATTTATTTCTTTGTTGATGGTGAGCATAAAACTTACAGTGGCCAAAGAACCAAGTGAGTATTCTTCCTTAGTTTTATGTATTTACTTATGTGTAGCGAAGTAAAAGCTTGTTAATTTAGAAAAAATAAGCTCAAATTTTGGTAATTCAAAGACAGTGGATCAAAATATAAAGAAATAAACATACGAAGAAGTGATAGTCTAAGGAGATTCAACATTTACTATATATACATAAAATAATTAATCTCGACACTGTATATACAATATAATTTTTCGGCGAATGGAGTTTGGATGAACCCCCTGCGCCCTGAGTTTCGCTCCTGCTTTTGGGCAACAACAACACACCCAGTGAAATCCCACAACGTGTGGTCTAGGAGGGTGGAGTGTACGCAGATCTTACCTCTACCTTAGTAGATAGAGCGACTGTTTTCGAAAGACCATCGGCTCAAGCTCAAGCTCAAGCTCAAGCAAAAGCAAAGGCAAAAGCAAAAGCAAAGCAAGAGCAAAATAAGAGAAACGGTCAGACCCAGTCAACAAACAAAACTAAAAAAGGGTAACCCAGTACACTAAGCTCTCGCTATTCGCGGGGTCCGGGTAAGGGCCGGACCATAAGGGTCTATTGTACGCAGCCTTACCTCACATTTCTGCAAGAAGCTGTTTCCACGGCTTGAACTCATGACCTCCCGGTCACATGGCAACAACTTTACCCATTACTCCAAGGCTCCCTTTCCAAAAAAAATTTAAAGCAGTATTAAAATGCTGGTATCAAAAGTGAATAAGTCATGATAGCGCATTTTAAAAAAGTAAGCAGTAACTAGCGCAGGTAAATAAGCTAAACAAAGTACACTAAATGACACATAACAGCAGAAATCAAACTACATGGACTATAAAGCAATATTGCGTCTATTAGTATGATAGTCTAAGCAGGTCTACAATAATAACACTATAACTACCAGTTTGTAAGCGTAAGTAGGACTTACCTGGACTACCTACTACCCTAATTCGTGTCCTCCACAACCTCCTATCTAAGGTCATGTCTTCAGTAAGTTGCACATGCGTCATATCCCATCTAATCACCTCTCCCTAATACTTTTTCGGCCTACCTCTATCCCTCTTGAACCCGTCCATTGCCAACCTCTCACACCTCCGTACTGGGGCATTTGTGTCAACTCTGCCCATGCCCAAACCATATCAACCTCGCTTTCCGCATCTTATCCTCTATCGATGCCACTCCTACGCTGTCCTGGATATTATTATTTCTAATCCTATCCCTCCTTGTATGCCCGCATATCTATTTCAACTCATCTCCGCAACTTTCATCCTTTGGATGTGCGAAGTCTTGACTGGCCAACACTACGCCCCATACAACATAGTCGGTCTAACCACCGCCCTATAGAACTTGCCTTTAAGTTTTGGTGACACTTTTTTGTCGCATAAGACTCTAGATGCGAGCCTCCATTTCATCCACTCTGCCCCAATATGATGTGTGACATCGTCATCAATCTCTCATCCCCTTGGATAATAGACCCGAGGTACTTAAAGCTTCCTTTCTTTGGAATGACCTGAGTACCAAGCCTCACCTCCACGCTTGTCTCAAGGTCGCTCCCGTTACTGAACTTGCACCCCAAGTATTCTGTTTTTGTCCTACTCAGCCTGAACCTTTTAGATTTCAGAGTCTGTCTCCAAACCTCCAGCTTAGTGTTCACTCCGCTGCAAGTCTCATCAATCAGGATTATGTCATTTGCGAATAACATACACCATGTCATCTCCTCTTTGATTTATCGCGTCAGTCCATTCATTACCGATGCAAATAAGAATGGGCTAAGTGCTGATCCCTGGTGCAACCCCATCATCACTGGAAAGTGCTCCGAGTCTTCTCCTACTGTCTGTACCCTGGTCCTGGCTCCATCATACATATCCTTGATCGCCCTAGTGTACGCCACAATTACACCTCTAACCTCAAAACATCTCCATAGAACCTCCCTAGGAACTTTGTCATATGCCTTCTCGAGGTCGATGAAAATCATATGTAAGGCTCTCTTCCTCTCATATACTGTTCCACCAACCTCCTAATAAGATGAATGACTTCTGTGGTCGAACGCCCTAGTATGAATCCAAACTGATTCTTGGAAATAGACACGTCTCTTCTCACCCTCATCTCCACGACCCTTTCCCAAACTTTTATAGTGTGGCTTAGCGGCTTGATACTCTTATAGTTGTAGCAACTCTGGATATCACTTTTGTTGTTGTACAAAGGGATCATTGTACTTCACCTCCATTCTTCGGGCATTCTTGCCGTCTTAAAAATGACGTTAAACAACTCAGTCAGTCACTCCAAACCTGCCCTGCTTGCGCTCTTCCAAAATTCAACTTGGATCTCAGCAGGACCGGTCGCTCATCCCTGCGCATCCTGCGAACAACACCCTTAACCTCCTCAACCTTAATGCTTCTACAATACCCAAAATCTCGGTACCTACCAGATTGCTCCAGATCTCCCAACACAATGTCTCTATCTTCTTTTTCGTTCAAGACTTTATGGAAGTAAGACTGCCACCTCTGCCTAATATGCGCATCCTCCACCAGTACTTTGCCGTCCTCATCCTTGATGCACCTCACGTGATCCAAGTCTCGGGCCCTCATCTCCTTCGCCTTGGCTAGTCTATACAACTTCTTATCCCCACCTTTTTCCTCTAATTCCACATATAGGCGTTCAAAAGCCGCCGTCTTTGCCGCCGTAACCGCTAGCTTTGCCTCTTTCCGCGCGATCTTATATAATTCCCTATTCGTCCACTTCTTCACCTCATCCTTGCTTTCTATCAATTTCACATACGCTGCTTTCTTCGCTTCCACCTTCTCTTGAACTTTACCATTCCACCACCAGTCCCCTCGATGCCCACCACGGCTACCTTGCTACTCTTCTCATAACGTAACTCTATTCAAGTTAGAGAGCCACAAAAGGCCCAAATTGAGGACCGTCATGATCCCTTTAATTGTTTTTTGCGATGATTAAAATGGCTGTTTGAAGCAGGTGTATTCCCCTTCCCCCTTCCCGTTTCTATATTTTGGAATGTTGATTATCAAATACACTTGCATGTTGGTCTGAGGTTGATAAATTTTTAACTCTAGAGATACAATTGTGACTTGGATCAAGAAGAAGATTGGACCTGGCATTTACAATATAACAACAACAGAGGATGCAGAACGTGTACTAACCTCTGGGAACAAAGTCGTTTTAGGGTTCCTTGATTCCTTGGTGGTATGTACTGCTTACTCTAGCATGCTAGTGATTATCTGTTCTTATTAGTTACATGTACTGGGTGTTATCCACTGGCATTTTTCAGTTCTTGTTGGTATACTGCTCGCTTCAGCTAAAATTCTCCTATTTATTGGCATAACTTTCTCTTTTGATTTTTTTTTCTTTTTAGTTGGTGAATAATATAAAGTGAACTTTCTACCGCTCACAATCTTTTGATTTTTGATTTTATAAATTTTGTTGTGGACATTGTCGTGGAACTTTAATGAATAACTTTTTCTCCATTACCAGCCTCTTTCATTGGAAAATCACTGTCTCCTTTTTTTCGAACGTTTATTTGCAACACAACTATTTTCCTTAGTAATTAAATTGTATGGATTTTAACTTTGAACGGTTTTTTGCAACAAAACTATTTTCTTTAATTGAATTGTATGGATTTAACTTGGAACTTAACTCTTCTTACTGTTATATATGTGCTGTGCTATAATGTTTATCATTCATTTCTAGCGTGTGAAATAGTTGTCATATGACTCATACATTGTATTTTCATAAAAAATCTACTTTTTCTTGATAGTATATTGCTGCCTCTGATTGACTGCAAATAGAGGTCTTCCTTGTCGCCTCTTATCATTTGATTCCTCATGTTGTGAATGTCCAAACAATTATAGGGTCCTGAAACTGAGCAGCTTGCTGCTGCTTCAAAACTTGAGGATGATCTTAACTTTTACCAGACATCAAATCCTAACGTGGCTAAGCTATTCCATATTGAAGACGCTGCTAAACGCCCTGCTTTAGTCTTACTTAAAAAGGAACAGGAGAAAATGGTGCATTATGGTTAGCTGTTCCTTTTATTTCCTTTGTTTAATTCTGAATAGTATATTTTCTTTTGAATAACTTATCTGACAAAAAGAGAACTCCCACTGGATTGATTTCTGCTCTCATGTACATAGGCAATTTGCTTTTTTTTTTTTTAAATATTTAAGGGTATATCGGCAACTTGATTGTAGCAAGCTTTGTAAATGCATCTAGTTTTCAATTATTATAATTGAATATATCTCACATGGTAAAAATTGGGAGTTTTCAGATTCCATTGAAGGTTATGCACTTTCTTACACGTTAATCTTGAGATTGGAAACCTACATAACATATGTGCAAACCCATTTTATGCAGACATGCTTTTTCCTCAAATCAACAAGCTCAAATGGAATTCAGTGTTATGCCAAATCAATATTTATGCTTATATCTACTGGAGTTTTGGGGTGCTAACACAAGATTTTTCTGCTTATGTATACTTTTAACAACCAAATTTCAGTTTGTAATTCCATCGATTTTGGTTTTAAATGGGTCAGACATGAATTTTATGGGTTACTATTCAGGGTCATGGAGGGTGCTTAAGTGGTAATTTGTAGTACCCCAGGCTAGCTGCTAAATTACTCTATAATGTTTTGAAGTTCAAGAGAAAAAATAAAATAAAGACGAAGAGAATATGCCTCATTATATTTTTCTTTGATTTTGCCTCCAGATGGTCAATTCACCAAGTCTGCAATAGCTAAGTTTGTATCTGCCAACAAGCTTCCTCTAGTGACAACTTTTACGAGAGAAAGTGGACCTTCAATTTTTTCGAGTCCAATAAAGAAGCAGGTAATGTAGATATGATATTGCATTATAATAAATGTGACTTTTGGAACGGAGGTGTTTGTAGTTAATGCTTTCTATTCAGGTTTTGCTCTTTACCACGACAAATGATACGGATAAAGTATTCCCAATATTTCAAGAAGCTGCCAAACTCTTCAAGGGAAAGGTAATTAAGCTTTATTTAGTCTTTCAGAATAATAATGCGGTGTTTTGTTTCATACAGACTGCTGATTGAGTGGAATCATCACTTAAAAACTTTAGGAGTAGACATTAAGAAGATCAAGAGGAGTGCAACCGATATACACCAAGCACTTACTTCCATGAGAGATGTTCGTTGGAAATGTTTTGTGATCTTATCGAGTAAAACCCTAAAAAAAATAGATTTTAGAACCTCTTTAAGTAAAAGAAGGTGCTCTCTTTATGTTGCCAATGAAATTTCCATCTGAATGTCCTTCACAAATCCCTATAATTGGCTTAGACATGAATAACACCAACTTCAACTAAAAATAAGGTTCAACTACACACATTATTTACTCTTGTGTATGATTCAAGTTATTCTGTGGGGGTTAATGCAAATTGTGGGTTGAAGTTGATAGCATTTATGTTGGTTGGAGAAGTGAGATGAGGTGAGTGCGGTAGCCATGGTGGTTATAATGCGTATACGAGAAGAAGAATGTAAATTGAATAGTTGTACATCCACATCAGTTGGAAAATTAACTGAAGGTTGGAGTCCTCTAGATTGGCTGACTTGTTTCGTTTTTCCACAGCTTCTCCAATCATGAGGAATTAAAATGAAAGAGCAGGAAAATAGTTCTGGCTAAAAGGAAAATATGCTAAAAAGTAGAAGCTTGTGTTATTTTCCTGTATAATGCAGCATAAAAAAAAGGGCAGCCCGGTGCACTAAGCTCCCGCTATGTGCGAGGGTCCGGGGAAGGGCCGGACCACAAGGGTCTATTGTACGCAGCCTTAACCCCCTTGTGTTCCGGCCCTTCCCCGGACCCTCTCATAGCGGGAGCTTAGTGCACCGGGCTGCCCTTTTTTTATGCTGCATTATACAGGAAAATAACACAAGCTTCTACTTTTTAGCATATTTTCCTTTTAGCCAGAACTATTTTCCTGCTCTTTCATTTTAATTCCTCATGATTGGAGAAGCTGTGGAAAAAAATTGCAGCATATCTGTCTTTTTGTAAAAATGGATAGTGAAGACACTCTCAAATGACTAGAACCGTGTATTCTGTTTCTGGATAAATGCAGCTTATCTTTGTTTTTGTCAATATGGATGATGAAGATGTTGGAAAACCAGTATCAGATTATTTTGGAGCCACTGGAGATTCTCCAAAGGTAACAATCAACAAATTAGGGCTTGATAGGACTTTTTGGAACCCATGTTACTGAATATTTATTCGGTCTTGTTTGTTTATCTCCTGTAGGTTATTGGATATACAGGAAATGAGAATCCCAGGAAATACATATTTGATGGGGAGATCACCGTTGAGAAGCTTAAGGTAGAATGCCTCGTGTTTGTTGAATACATCCTTATTAAGTGTTCCAGTCAGGAAGTTCTCAACTGCAATTTTCTTATCTTTTTTATTCATCAGGCATTTGGAGAGGATTTTCTGGGAGACAAGCTCAGAGCTTTCTATAAGTCGGATCCTATTCCTGAGGATGTAAGTTGTGAGTTCCCTTCCTGGCCTATCATTTTCCATGTAGTTATGCTGATTCAGCTCTCTGTTTCATGTGTTGATTTTACAGAATGAGGGGGACGTGAAAATAGTAGTGGGGAACAATTTTGATGACATTGTTCTAGATGAATCAAAAGATGTGCTTCTGGAGGTATGCACAAGCTACTAAACACTGCACAATGAATTCTATTTTTTCGGTTTTCTTTTCATTACTCAGGGTTCTATTTGTAGTAACTACTGTTACATTTTTTATTTTTAGATATATGCACCATGGTGTGGGCATTGCCAATCTCTAGAACCAACGTATAACAAGCTCGCAAAACACTTACGTTGCATTGAGTCTCTTGTTATAGCCAAGATGGATGGTACCACAAACGAGCACCCTCAGGGAAAGGTAGTTTGATAGCTTTCTGTCTTTAATCAGAACAAGAGTGTCATAGTTCGGTCATGGACTGCTGCTTTTCCTGTCTGCTTCTGCTGCTATAGTTTATTGATCTGCACTGTTCGTTTATGTTTGCCTTCAAGTCATTTTTAGTAAATTTGGATGCAATTGTTGAATGAAAGGTCATTTCCGCTCGTTTTGCAGGCTGAAGGATTTCCCACTCTCCTCTTCTTCCCAGCAGGGAACAAAAGCGCGGATCCAGTAAGTGATGGTTATATTGTTAAGTTTTCCTGCTCCATGTAAAATATGCGAAATAGCAAGTGGTAATGCCTTTTGTATGATCCTACAGATCCCAGTTGATGCTGACCGAACTGTTGTGGCATTGTACAAGTTTATCAAGAAGCATGCGTCTATTCCTTTCAAGCTTCCAAAACCAGCTTCGTCAACTACATCAGAGAGTTCCGAAGCCAAAGAAGGTGCCAAAGTCGAGTCTAGCAATGGAAAAGATGAACTATGAAAATTACATAACTCCGTAACTTTTTTCTTTGTTATTCTCCTAGCTTGTTGTAGTAGGATTAGATAGACGGCTAGAAAGATGGCCATAATTTTTCTCTTCTTTTATTTTCTTTTGTTTCTTATCTATTTGAGTTTAAAGTTTTATGTCCCTCTATGAATGATGCTATTGTTTTAAGAGGTTAAGTTATATACATTTTTAATTTAAGGAGTTTTTATACTATTAGTTTATTTTTGCTTCTTGTATTATGTAACTTGTCTTATTTTTAAAATTACAAATTTCATATTTTAGGAGAATTTTCCAGTAAATATCTTTTTGAATGAGCGATAATGTGAACTTTTAGTTTTAAACTCTTGTTTTTATTCAATGAAAGAGGTTCTTGGATAAGATGTGCCAAAACATGATGAGGTATAATTAATCATACTTTTATCTCAATCTAGTTGAAGTTAGTTGTATAAGCCATTTTCAATTACCACCAAATTGTGGTGTCAGTTCAAATATAGGTTAATTGTTGTAAAGTCACTATTTTTTATCGTCATATAAAAGTTACTCTTATTGAAAAGCATATATATCCGGTTTTAAATTGCGTAAGTTGTTGAAGTGGCATAAATGTTGTTTAAGTGGCATGCCACATCAAATTGACCTAATCAAAATTTTCTTCAATTTAAACATTTTCTAGAGCCGTGACACAACTTAGAGGAATTTCTAAACCTCTAAATTGAATATATTTTGATGTAATGACCCAATACAATGGGTATCCTATATTTATAATACAATTACAATATGCTAATTTAATCAACTATGATATATTCTATTAAACGGTAATTATCCTCTAGAATATATGCATAATATTCTCTAACACCCTCACTCAATCTGAGCGGGAGGATAACGTTTAGATTGCTAACCAAATATGCGAATCGGATTGAAGATAATGACTTAGTTAATATATCTGCAAGTTCCTGGGACAATGAGACATGATGAACTAGAAGATTTTCCGAGGCAACTTCCTCACGAACAAAATGATGATCTATTGAAACATGCTTCGTTCGAGAATGCAACACTGAATTTTGAGCAAGATATAAAGCGCTAATATTATCACAGTAAAGCTCGAACAAGCTCTTTCAAGAAAATGTGTAAATCACTCAATAGTTGTATCCATGTGATTTCAGCCGCAGCAGAGGCCAAAGGATGATATTCTGCTTCAGTACTTGAACGTGCTACTGTGACTGCTTTTTAGCTGACCAAAAAATAAGATTTTTTTCAAAAAATACACAATAGCCAGAGGTTGAACGTCGGCTAGATTGGCATCACGCCCAATCAGCATTAGAATATAAACAAGATTAGACAAAAAATCACAGTAGAGTTGTAGGCCAAAATCAATGGTACCTCGAAGGTAGCGAAAAATTCCCTTAACATTATTCAAATGAGTATGGCGGGGTTGATGGAGAAACTGTGACGCTAAGATCACAACAAACTGGATATCGGGTCGAGTGAAAGCCAGATATTGTAATCCCGAATCATTTTCCGATATTCAGTCGGATCCTTCAAAAGGGGTGAATCAAGAGTGTGCCAAGTTTGCTTGCTATGTAAAGGAGTACTCACTGGCTTTGATTCAGACAAATTATGCTGAACCAACAAATCTGAAATATACTTTCGTTGGAGTAGCATTAGTCCATCGGAATTAGGAGTGATTTCAACTCCTAAGAAAAATCTCAAAGGACCCAAATCTTTTAAGGAGAATTCAGATTTCATAGCATCAATTATCTTCTGAATTAGATGATGAGGAGAACCAAAGATAGCAATGTCATCAACATATAAGAGAACAATAATATGAGTACCTGCAGATAAGTAAAAAAACATGTTATGATCTGAACGACTTTGATTGAAATCCAAATAAGAAAGATATGTGGTAAGGAGCTCAAACCAAGCGCAAGGAGATTGTTTTAACCCATATAATGTCTTATTAAGCTTGCAAACATAATCTGGATAATCTGGATGGATGAAGCCTCAAGGTTGACGCATATAAACTGTTTCGGTCAAATTTTCATACAAGAAGGCATTATAGATGTCTAGTTGTCGCATAGTTCAATTATGAGAAAGTGCAAGTGAAAGGACCAAGCGTACCTCACAAGGTTTGACAATTGAAGAAAAAGATTGATCATAATCAATTTCAGGTTGTTGGGAGAAACCTTGAGTGACTAAACGAGCCTTGTAGCGCTCAATCTTTCCATCAGCTTTGCATTTGATCTTGAATACCCATTTATTACCAATAAAATTGTGATGAGGAGAAGGAGGAACTGATATCCAAGTCTTATTCAAAATGAGAGCGTTGCGCTCATGGCGTCTCGCTAAGATGGGTCTTTTACAGTTTCAGAGTAACAAGAATGCTAACATGGAACATGGCCAGTAAGGAAGGTAAAGACTTTTGACTTCAAAGAACCCGTCATAGAATTTTAGAGTGTTGAGCAGCAACCACTCGAGAAGAAGAGGCTAATTACGACGAGTTAGCAGAATTACTTGAGGGAGAAGAATTAGGAGAATTATTAGATGTAGAAGAATTATGAGAGTTATTAAATAGAGAAGATATGAGAACAAATTAGAACAAATGAAAACAAGAGAAAACAAACGAAATTAGCGGAGCATTTTATTATTAGTTAAATCGAAAATCGTATCGTTAAGGACCAAAAACTAATAAATTGAAAATCAATAGCGAATATCTTATCGGTTTGATTATTGATTTAGCGTATTTACAAACCAAAAACCGATAAACCAAATCGGTAATACACAACCGAACCGAATCAACCGATAAGCACCCCTAGTTCCATGTCTTCAAAGCAACTCTGTTTGTAATTACTCAAAGAAATTTTACATGATGTAGATAACATCTAAGAGGTATTTATAATAGATGACTAAAGATGATTTTGTTCTTCCTTTTGGTGAATGTGCAAAAGATTTGCCAAAAAAAAAAAGGAAACTTTGAAGTCTCAAAGTGATGTGAATATCAGAATAGAAGGTTTTCTTGTTAGCTATCGGGTCGATGATGCTCACCAAGTAAATGTCATGATCATTGACTTTTGCTTTTTGTTTCTCTTATGATTTTTATTACTTTTTTTAATAGTGTTGATCTCATTTAGAGTACCAATCTAGTCACTCAACTGATGTGTTTGTTAGGTTAACGATGCTCACCAATGAAATAGGCTTAAATAGAGCAAAATGAACATAGAAACTCATGTAATCATTTCCAACTAATTTAGGATTGAGAAGTAGAATTGATTGTATGTTTCCTTCAAATAGCCCGACCATAATTGATTCATTGATTATATAAGCCAAAGTGTTTAATCGTTTGAATTTGTTTTTTCCTTTTTCTTCAAGTGTATCAAAATCAATGCCTGACAATTGAAAAACAATTTATCCTTTCCTTCCCCATTATTGCTAAAATTGATTCATTTGTGCCAAAGGATGTTGGAAACTTGGAATCTGATACTAGTGAGTAGTGATGTCTCTTGTTTGTTCCAACTTCCAATAGCATCTGTCTGCTCATCCAATCTACATCAATTACTTGTTGGAATAGAATAACAAAAAGAAACACCCCATTCATTAGCACATTTAGCCTCCACTCCACCCAAAAGAAAAACGACATGAAATAAAAATAACACTACTACTAAATAAACTACTACAGCACTTTTAATTCTATACCACTCATCTTCATACTATTCTCCAGATTGAGACATGGTAAATTGTTTTTTTGTTGTTGTTGACAAGAGAACCACAACCGTACTCTTCCGATGCACACAAGGTAAACCGCTCTCCAGTGTAATAGCCGCAAATCACATGAGAGAGGTAAACCGCATTAGACAAAACCCTGTACGACAAGTTCGACTGAAAAATCATGCAGGGTTTCGAACTTGAGACCTCCCATTTTGGAGATGACCTGCTCAACCAACCCGGCCATCCTTACCGGTCATTGGTAAATTGTTAGAAGCACTAGTGTGCACTTTATTTGATACTTCATACATGGAGATTGAAATGAGATGTATGCTACTAGGATTAGGATGTCTGAGCCAGCTTAAGCGCACCTCAACTAATTCCACAAGGTATAAGCCTGGATAGATGAAAAGAAATCAACTTTTTCCTTCGCTGAGATTTGAAACTGAGACCTCATGGTTCTTAACATAACTCATTGACCACTATGCCACACCCTTAGGTACATGATTAGGATGTTATGCTTACATATTTTCTTAATTTCCTACCGTCTTGAATATTGGCTAGATTTAACCATCAAGCAACCAAAATTAAAACAAATGTGGCAAACTGCAAGTAGCAACCACATGATGCAATCACAATAAAACATACAGTACTTTTTAAAACACATAACACATATTTCCTTCATAGACTTAAGGAGGAACTTACAGACAAGCAACTCACATACACATGGACACATACATGACATCAAATGCAGTTCCAGAGGGGAGAAAGGAAGATTACAGCTTCAACTATCAACCTATAACCTCCCCTCTTATTTATTCCCAACAGACACTAAAGCAAAGTTGAAGAAAATACAACATAAATGCACCAGACTCTTGACAAAACTCTAGTCTCCCCACCACTGATGAGCAAAGACACCACTTTTCCTTAGAGTTTTGAAAAGGCTCATGCAGTCTCCACAAAGAGCATTTTTGCAGTCTGTAGCTGAGCAGCGAAGGAACAGTTCATCGACATGGCATATTGATCCAGTTTTGAATAGTTCTGCCAGAATATTCAGCTCTGCTGCTCTAGCATTCATCATGAGGACGACGTAATCTCCATCTTCAACTGTTTCACTAAACCAAAGAATAAAGTCAAAGCCTTCATGATCTAGTGGTGCACTCAAATATTCGTCAGCGTCAATAAATGAAGTAATATCCTCCCCAGTGACAGCAAGTCCTGGATGGTACACAAAGTTAATACCAGGATTCTTCATATACAAAGATAGTGCGGATGTGTTATGATCAATGACGAAAACATTGAAAAAGTGGTGAGGGATCGGATAATGAGGCTTGAACATTTTCTCGAGACTTCTTTCTACAAATTCTCCGGCACCAACACTGATATACACCAATTTGTTCCTCGACGAAATGTTCATGAACTTGGGCAAGTATGAAATTTGTGTCTCAAACTTTACACGCTTCTCTTCCACGAGTGGCTCAAGGTACTTCAAGAATGGCTTGTTGTTCATGTTGGAAGGACAATTAGCGGGCAGTATAGAGTGCTCGAGAGATTCAAAAAACTCTGATCTTTTCTTGAATATCACTAGAGTATAGGTGCCAACCCCACATACGTGAACAACATCGGAACTCTTCAAGAACGATGAAACAGGGGTGGCAGATTTTATCAAGTTGCCTTTTACCAAGTTGCCCGCGTAGAAACTACTGGACCGCACAAGCATAGCACCGGTTCCCCCTGGACGTAAGACACGCTCAATCTCAAGCACTAAAAGAGCTGGAACAGTAACCATATCCAGATCTCTCGAGAACACAAAATCAAAAGAATTATCCTCATGATTGAGCTCGTAAACAAATCTTCTCCATAAAAGAGAGAAATACGGGTGTCCATCAACACCAGTAACATTCGAGACTCCCAATTCTCGCAGCATCAAAGCTGCAGACGACGATTTCTTCCCAGCACACAATGCATTGGCATTCAAATCCAAGAAATCCTTTTCCATTAACTCCTTAAACACATTCTTGGTCAAATTCTCATCATCGCGTTTCACCAAAGACGCCCCAAATAGCGGAAATGCCAACCCGGAAACAGGTTTAAAGAATCCAGTCATATTCATATACTGGTTGGACCCAAAGTTCAAAGGGCATACATCAAAATTCAACATCATAGGCTCAGAGTTTCTAATCATATGGGCCATTTGGATAAACGATACAACAATCATAACAGTGACAAACAAGAACCCTTTTACAATCAAACGTTTCACTAATGACCCATGAATCATTTGCCATTTCAAGACCTTTATATCCATTTTACTTTAGTTAAAGCTCAAAACTTTAAGGTCTTCTACAAGTTTTTCAAGATCTACAACAAGAAGTCTAAAAAACAGGAGATATTAGCCAAATAAACAAGACATACAAACAGATTAACGAGTACAAAACCTGGAGGAAGTGTGATTGCCACCCACCATTAATACTATATTCATTTGTGGTCTAAGCCATACCTTTTTTGGTACTCTTTTCCCCATTTGTTCATACCAATTCTGACCCATCTCAAAAACCCAATTCATCACCCAAAATTGAGCTCAACCCACATCATATTTTCACATAAAATTGAATCTTTACATGCTAAATTTATGAAATTTGAGTTCAAGAACTGAAAAAAATTAGGGTTTTGATTGATGGGTATGAAAGATTAGTGAAAAGAGTGAAACTTTGGGACCCAATTCAAATTACCCAAAATTGAGCTCGACCCACATCATATTTTCACATAAAGATTGAATTTTTACATGCTAAATTTGTAAAAAAAAATTGGGTTCAAGAACTGAAAAATATTAGGATTATGGGTTGATGGGTATGAAAGATTTGTAATAAAGAGTGAAACTTTGGGACCCAATTCATATTTTCACATAAAGATTGAATTTTTACATGTTAAATTTGTGAAAATTGGATTCAAGAACTGAAAAAGGGTTATTATGGGTTTAAGGGTATGTAAAAATTGTGAAAAAGAGTGAAACTTTGGGATCTGAGAAAAGAGTGAGTGTGAACTGTGAAGTGAAGTGAATGGGAAAGGAGGAAAGTAGCAAGATGCTATAAGGAAGAAGATGAATTGTACGGAAGGTTAGCACTTTGTCGGTTATCTACTACGTGTCAGATTGTGAGAGGGTAGTGCGTGAGTGGGTCCGAGTTAAGCTATTATTGAATTGGTTGAAGTGTTGAACTTAGTTGGAGTTGGGTTTTATATGGGGTTTGTTTATCTAGTTAAAGTGTTTACTCTGGTAATATTTTTGTGGCAAAAATTTTATTCGGAATTATACCCGAAAAATTGAGTTTACCCTCTGACAAATTATTATTTTCTACATATTTAAAAAGTAATTTATTTATTTTCAAACTGACGTGTCATAAAATATAAAAATAATTTAAAAAATGCTTCATTTTCAAATATAAATATACTAAATATTTTAGAAAAATCAACATTTATTAAATATAAATATAAATATTTGTAATATTATATATATTATATATATTATATATACAATGTAATTTTCAAACAAAGTATATTGAAACAATCCTCTTGCGACGTCCTAGCTCCGTCGTTGATTGTCCACATAAATCTATTGTAAGGTACAAGAGGTTTTAGATTCGAGTCTCAAGTATGGAATTTTTTTGGTAGGGAGCGTTTTTCTCGAATGGGCCCTACGCGGCGTGAGTTCGAATATAGTCAAACTCCAACGCAAATATTGAACACCGGTGGAAAACAAAAAAAAACTATTAAAATTGAATTAGGATTATACCTACGAGTGCCATAAAAAGTTTCAAAGAATAAGGTAAGGGAAAAGACATAAATTGCACCCCAAACTATACCCGAAATATCAATATCACACTCTAGCTAATCGGAGACCTATTACCCTTATTCTTATTTAAAGTGTTATTAATATCCCCTAAAACGATACACCACATTTCATCCTAATTGTGTATACACATGCGGACACGTGTCATTTGTACCTTTTTCAGTTTTTCCCTCTCTTTTCTTATTCCAAAAGGTGGAATCTCCCACCCCAGGAGCCCCCACACCCCGGTCCGACAGGTCTGTGAAGGAGGTAAATCATGGTGACTCAATTGATTTCAAAGGTTAGACCAGTACCACGCTGCGCACAAGGGGCCCTCCTTTATTTCAAGAAGAAACCCCACGCTGCCGCTGACGGGATTCGATCCTTGGTCTTTTCCCTCTCTTTTCTAAGACTAACCCTCCTAATTTCACTACCTTCTCTCCTTTCTCTTCTCTTCTCTTGTTTTTTCTCCATTCTCTCCCCAACATTCGTCGGAAATTCCACGTTCTCCGACCAAGAGTACATAAAAGATCAAAACGCTTTATTCATGCTATAACTTCACTGGACAAGTCACCTAATTCTTTTAATGGAAGATCAAAGAAATATTTCATATACATGAATTCATGTAACTTCGCTTAATTCATCTTAGCCAAAAATATATTAGTATAATACTAGTTATAATATATTGTGAATATATATGGAATATATTTGTAGAATAGTGTAATTCTACTTGATGAAGTTCTCTTATTAATGTAATATATATAGAGTATACAAGTGTAGTCCTAATAAAATTAAGATCTCTATTTTATCTTAATTACACTAAAGTAATGAGCACATAATATATTGTGAATATATATGAAATATATTCACGATCACACCCCCCTCAGTCGGAGTGGGAGGAGGCCTGACGCTAAGACTGAATCTGAAGTCAATGAACAGTTGCCGAGGAAGCCCCTTTGTGAAGATATATGTGTACTGATACGAAGAAGGAACATGCAACACTTTAATGTGACCCATTGTAACCTTCTCACGAACGAAGTGAATATCCATCTCAATATTTTTGGTTCGCTGATGCTGAACCGGGTAATCAGACAGGTAGACAGCAGATATGTTATCACAGTAAATCAAAGATGCCTTACGTATGGGACAATGAAGCTCAAGAAGGAGATTTCAGAGCCAACATATCTCGGCAACAACATTTACAACGCCTCGATATTCTGCTTCTGCATTCAAACGAAAAAGTGTGGCTTGCCGATTGGCAGACCACGATATGATATTATCCCCCAGAAACACACAATAACTTGACGTAGATCGGCGGGTGTCTGGACATCCATCTCAATTTGCGTCTGTGTAGGAGAGCAATCTAGTAGGTGCTGAGGGATATAAATGAAGTCCATAGTCAAGAGTTCTCTTAACGTATCGAATGATACGCTTAAGAGCTGTAAAGTGAGGCTCTAGGAGTGTGCATGAACAAGCACACCTGCTGAACTGCATATGCAATATCTGGCCGAGTGAATGTGAGATACTGAAGAGCACCTGCGAGACTCCTATAAAGAGAGGGATTACTGACCGGATCCCAATCATTTGCACTGAGTTTGAACTTGGAGTCAACATGAGTGGGCATAATCTTGAAGTTTGCCATTTTAGCCTTGTAGACAATCCCCTCTGCATACTTACGCTGACACAAGAACATGGCATGTGCGGATCTGGTCATTGATATCCCCAAAAAATAACTCAACTTACCCAAATTTGTCATAGCGAATTCAGACTTGAGCAGGGCAATGATCTCGTGTTTCATAGTATTAGAAGAAGCTGTCAGAACAATATCATCCACATATAAAATAAGATAAGTCGTGTCAGTACCTCGATGAAAAATGAGCAGGAAAGAATCACTCTTGCTGCACACGAATCCTATATGTATGATATATATAGCAAACCTCTCATACCAAGCCCTAGGGGCTTGTTTCAAACCATAGAGTGACTTACGGAGATGACATACATAATGAGGAACCTCCGGATGCACAAAGTCAGGCGGTTGATGCATATAAACATTTCTTTCAAGTCCCCGTGTATGAAAGCATTTTTTACATCAAGATGGTGAATATGCCAATTTTTCCGCATAGTTATGCTCAACAATATGCGAATGGTGGCAGGTTTGACCATCGGACTAAACGACTAACCACAATCAACACCCTCATGCTAACCAGTACCACTAGCCACAAGTCTTGCCTTGTGCATTCAAACTCCCCACTATCTCAGAATTTGAGAAGATAAAGCCACATACGACGAATCACATTCACCCCTTCTGGTTTCGGAACAAGATCCCAAATGTGCTGATTGGTTAATGCATTAAACTCCTCACGCATAACTGTATTCCAATTTGGGTCGAGTTTTGCTAGTTTTGGGGTTTTAGGAATGGGCGAGATGGTTTGAGTGGATGGTTTGAGTGAACTTTTGGTTTGAAAATATCGTGTTATGCACGGGTTTCCATGTGGTGTGTGGGGATGGTCACGGGTGGGGTAGGGGGGCTGAGAGGGGTCGGGCTGGACTGGGCAATGGGGTTAGGGCTTAGCAGGGCTGGACTGGGCAATGGGGTTAGGGCTTAGCAGGGGCTGGGTGGGCAGTGACGGTCACGGGTTGGAGCTGGGCAGTAGGATAGGCAGGCACGATCACGGGTTGGGGAAGTGATCGGGCAGGAACCGGACAGTAGGGTGGGGTCGATGGGACGGTTAGCAGGATGACCTGAAGGTGCGGATTTTGTAGTGCATTTTAGATTAGAGGTGAGGTGTCCGAGTCATCAAGGAATTCATAATCAGTGTCACAAATTTTTTGGATGTTGTCAAATGGGAAAACGTACTCAACAAACGTGACGTGGCGTGAGATTAAGATTTTGTATGTGGATAACTCATAGGACAAGTACCCTCTATGGTTCGACGAAAAACCTAGGAAGACGCACGGAGTGGAGCGAGGTGCTAATTTGTGAGGGACCATTGAAGCAAGATTGGGTAACAGAGACAACCGTAAATTCATAGGTGATCATATGAAGGGATCCGACGGAAGAAAATTTTGGTGGGTGTCCTATTTTGGATCGTACGGGTAAAAAAGATGTTGAGAATGTGTTTTAATATTTTTAATGCATATACCCAAAATGTAGGGGGGAGACGCATGAAAAAGGAAGTACGAATCATATTATTAATGGTGCGAAGAGTTCTTTCGGCTTTACCATTTTGAGGGGAAGTATGGGGGCAGGAGCAACGAAAAATCATGCCATTAGCCGCACAAAAATTATGAAATATGGAGTTATTGAACTCACGACCATTATCACATTGAAACGTTTTGATGTCTTTTTCAAATTGTGTTTTAACCAATGTATAAAATTTAAGAAATTTGGAGTAAACTTGAGACTTAAGTTTAAGCGGATAGACCCAAAGGAAGTGAGAAAAAACATCCAGAAATACCAAATAGTATTTATGACCGAGATTGCTAATTATAGGAGATGTCAATAAATTCACATGAATAATATCAAAGGGAGAGAAGGTAATACTTAATGAAGACGTAAATGAGAGTCTAACATGTTTCCCTAGATGAAAGGAGGAGAAACTATGGGAAAGTTTCCCTTTATTACATTGGATTAAATTGCGGTTTCTAAGAGAATAAAAAACATGAGCTCCCGGATGACCAAGTCTACTATGCCACGTGGAGGAGGAGATGACAACTAGAGATGTGGGAGGATTCACACTGGCAGTGGACGTTGATAGGAAAGGATAGAGGTCCCCCTTACAATTGCATCTCGTAAGAAGTTTCCCGGTACGTAGGTCCGTTACCAAAAAATGGGTTAAAATTAATGGATACGGAATTATTATTGGCAAATTTTCTAACAGAGATTAGGTTCTTGATAATGTTAGGGGCATATAGAACGTTTTTAAGGGAGAAATGGGGATGCGGTGGTGGGGTTAGTGTGTGGCCAAACCCTTAAATTGGAATGCGATGACCATTTTTTACCATAATAAATTGAGGAGTAATTAAATTTCGCAGTTGAGGAAGAATACCAGAATTGTTGGTGAGATGAGATGTGGCACCCGTATCCATATACCACGTATCATCGAGCCGATGGGCAGTGGGCCTCGGCTGCGTACTGTCCAGCAGTGGGCCTCGGCAGGGGCCACTATTACTGTTAGGTCGCTATGCAGTGGGCCTGGTGGCTCGATGATGCTGGGCAGTGGGCCTCGGCAGTGGCCACTTTTGTTGCTGGGCCGATGTGTAGTAGGACTGGTGGCTGGGCAGTGGCTCAGTCCGCTGAGTTGGGTACTGGGCCTACGACTGATATTTTGTGACGTCGGGAGTTGAGGAAGCAAAAGTGGGAGAATCCATAAGGTTTACCAAAAATTTATGGAAAAATCTCGGTGGAGAGGATGTCGTATATCAGCTATATAACAGCGGTATACTGGTCTGCTTAGGTGATAAATGTATAAGATGGTGTATACTGCATGTATACTTAATGTATACATGCTACAAATCAGGGAATATGGGGGTTGGGTGTTGTGTATATCGATGTATATCAACGGTAAACAAATTCTGTTTGAGAAGAAGGGGACTCATATCAGGGAGTACCAAGGTATACAGGCGGTATATCACGAAAGAGCAGTGGTATACGGGGTTGTATATCACGGGATATATGTGGTATATATGTAGATTGTGAGAGAAATGGCATGTATATCACGTAGAAGCAAGGTATACTAGATGTATATCACGAAGAGACGGTGATATATAGGGCAGCATACGACTGGAAATCGCCGGAAAAAAGAGGAGGCAGATGAGATGTATACGACGACTTATTTAGGGTTAGGGTAGGGAGGATTTTTTTGCTCTTGATAACATGTAAAATAGTGTAATTCTCCTTAATGAAGTTCTATTATTAATGTAATATATATAGAGTATACAATTGTAGTCCTAATAGAATTAGGATCTCTATTTTACCTTAATTACATTAATTATACAAAAGTAATGAGTATAGAATATATTGTAAATATATATGGAATATATTCACTATCAATAATCATAAAGAAGATACTGACAGATCTAGGGTGTCAAATGAGCCGTTTGGGTTGAAATTAGGCGAGTCAAAATGGACTGAACCAATAGATGAGTCAATGTACAACCTGTCCAAAGCTTGTTTGGGCTGAGATGAGTTGAGTCAAACTGGGCTAAATGATGGGTCATAGTCCAACTTAACCCACTTTTCAAACATTTTGAAAAAAAAAAAAAAAAAAATTTCTATGAAAGCAAGAGGTGGAAAGTTTTGTTAGAAATTCTGCCTTATTCTCGGCTGGCCATTTCCAAATCGTCTATACAGCAGCGGATTCAATAGCATCGGCGAGAGAGAGAATTCCTATTGAGTTAGCTTTCCTGGGGAATAGGATATTCTAGAAAGGCTATACCAAAGAGAATACATCATTCTCGAAAAGGTCCTTCCTAAAAAATTAAAAACTAAGAAAATTAAAAATATAAATAAATTTTTTGATAAAGTTTAAATAAAAAAATTAAAAATTATTAAAAAAATAAAAATAAAAACAAAAACAAATAAAATTCAAACAATTCTTTTAATAAAATTTTAAAATGAAAAATGAAAAAAATTATTAATTTTTTTTAAAAACAAACAATTATTTAAAAATAAAAATTTAAAATAAAAAAATGAAAAATGTTTAAAAACATAAATTTAAAATCATTTGAAAAAATTAAATTATTATAAATTAAAAAATAAAAAATAAAAAATAATAATTTAAAATTTTAAAATACAAAAAAACTTTAAAACTTAAAAATAATTAATATAAGAGTTAATCATATTTTGTAGCTTTTGGTGGGTTAGTTTGAGCTCATTTGATGGGTAATTTTGGGATGATGATTTGTGATGGGTCAACTTGGAGTTGGACTAACCCAAATCAGCCCATCTTCAAAATCACTCTAGATCAAACTCATTAAATCTTGAACGAGTTGGACGAGTCAAATGAATTTGAGCTAATTTTGTCACCCCTAGGCAGATCTAAAATACAAGTATAAAAGGTTTTGTTTAGTATTTTTGTTTATGAACCCATCTCGATACTTTGTTGCTAATAAATCATGATTTTTAATTTTGTCACGAGTTTTTACGTCTCTCACGCTCTTTTAAGAATTTGAACACTTTCTTTGCCACATTATTACTTGGGGGATATTAATATCACTTTAAATAAGAATATGGGGTAATAGACTGTCAGATTAGTTGAAATGTGATATCAACATTTCAGATATAGTTCGGATGCAGTCTATATCTTTTTCCATAAAATTATGAAAAAAAATTACAATATTTAATCACTTAAAAATAATTACCATAATAAATTCATATTGTTAGATGATCCCTAAAATTATGGAGCGAATAATTGAAGGGAAGGGAGCATGTGACAATGAAAGAGTTGGGACCGTTAATTTATTTAGATCACGGTACGAAAACATTATGTTATGTCCACCAAGTGGTGCATTTATTTTGTACATTTCTCAACCATCACGTCACTTACCAGATTCAAGATTTCTTTTTTATTTATTTTTAAAGTTAAAAAATTATGAATGCTTTATGAGTAAGATAAAGGATGGTTTGTTTGCGGATTAGAGTTATGTCGGTATAATACATATGATATAGTTTAATTTTTTGTGTATTAAATGTTTTATTTTTTATTTAGTATATATAATACATAATTGATTTATAACAACACATATTTTTATTTATAAAAATATAAAGTGATAACCAAACATTTTTCTTCAGAGTAACTAATAAACTATCAAATTTAGTAGTATTAGTTATGTTAGTTTTAATACACAAATAACTCTTTTACTACTAGCAACCAAATGACCGTTTTTTTTTGGAACTTCGTTGAACGAGATTTTCAAGTTCAACCATAACTTCATGGATCCAAAAAGAAATTTTACAACACAAAAGCTGGATTATGAAAAAGTGAACAAAAACTTAAAAAAGTACATAACGTATGAAAAATAATAGTATTTTCTATCACACCAAAATATGGACCATAGTATTGTTAAACAAGGTAATATATCCGTGATATACACTTAGTATACATAGTGTATATCACGGGTACATGAGGAATGAAGAAGCCCATATCGGCAGAATGGATGAGGCCCATCACGGGCAGTAGCATGTAGCCCATCACGGGCAGTGTAGGATATTGTATATTAGGAAAGTATATTTGTAGTATATTGTAGTGTAAATGTTATCTTAATTAGTCTTATACATTTACCATAATTGTA
The DNA here is from genome assembly GCA_029783415.1 of Anisodus acutangulus. Lineage (NCBI taxonomy): Eukaryota > Viridiplantae > Streptophyta > Magnoliopsida > Solanales > Solanaceae > Anisodus > Anisodus acutangulus. The sequence goes on from CM056498.1 coordinate 49,445,280, forward strand.
TAGTTAGAATTATGGTAGAATAATGTTTTAGGAGTAGAATAGGAATAAGATTCTCCTATTTTGTAACTTGTATATATACCTTTCAATTAATGAAACTAATCAAAAGGGGATTATTTCTTTCATGGTATCAAGAGACTAGGTCTAACAAAAAATTTCTCTCCCAAATTTTGTGCCCTTCTCGGCCGAAACCCCCCCCCTCGGGTTTCTTGTCCAAATTTCATCTTCCGCTCTCAACAATCTCTCTTACTATTCCCAAAATTTCCCTCCTTCCTTGTTCTTTCAATATGTCTAAGAACAATTTTCATCCTGCTCTCATGGTTTCTAACGTCAAGAACAATATCCCTATTGTGCTTGAGATGGAAAACGTCCAATATGCGACGTGGGCAGAATTGTTTAAAATTCACGCTATCTCCCATCAAGTTATCCATCACATAATTCCTTCCGCTATACCTATTCCCGCGGAGGATCATCAGTTATGGATTACTCTTGATGCTACCATTCTTCAGTGGATTTATTTCACTATTTCGATTGACCTCTTACAGACGATTATTGAGCAGGATACCATGGCTATGGCTACCTGAAATAGATTGCGTGACATATTTCAAGATAACCAACATTCACGTATTGTCACACTCGAGCAGGAATTCTCTCTAGTTCGCATGGAAGAATTTTCAAACGCATCTGCATATTGCAAGAAACTCAAAGAGTTGGCGGACCAACTCCGTAACGTTGGCGCACCTGTGACAAACTTGAGATGGAAAACGTCCAATATGCGACGTGGGCAGAATTGTTTAAAATTCACGCTATCTGCCATCAAGTTATCCATTACATAATTCCTCCCGCTATACCTATTTCCGCGGAGGATCCTCAGTTATGGATTACTCTTGATGCTATGTAGAACCAGATGATTATTTGTCACAGGTGCGCCAACGTTGCAGAGTTGATCCGCCAACTCCTTGAGTTTCTTGCAATATGCAGATACGTTTGGAAATTATTCCATGCGAACTAGAGAGAATTTTTGCTCGAGTGTGACAACACGTGAATGTTGGTTATCTTGGAATATGTCACGCAATCTATTCCAGGTAGCCATAGTCGTGGTATCCGGCTCAATAATCAGTTGTAAGAGGTCAACCGAAATAGTGGAATAAATCCACTGGAGAACGGTAGCATCAAGGCGAGCATGCCACAAGGAAGGAGAAATGGCTGCAAAGGCCATCTACCTTTCAGGTAACCCGGTTCAGCACCAACGCACTAAGCATATCAAAATGGACATTCACTTTGTCCGTGAAAAGGTTGCTCGGGGTCACGTTCGCGTATGCCATGTCCCGTCCCGATATCAAGTTGCAGACATCTTTACAAAGGGTCTACCCGCGATCCTTTTTAAAGATTTTAGGGACAATCTCAGCGTTCGAAGACCGTCCGCTATGACTGCGGGTGTGTGTTAAACAAGGTAATATACCCGTGATATACACTTAATATACATAGTGTATATCACGGGTACATGAGGAATGAAGAAGCCCATATCGGCAGAATGGTTGAGGCCCATCACGGGCAGTAGCCTGTAGCCCATCACAGGCAGTGTAGGATATTGTATATTAGGAAAATATATTTGTTGTATATTGTAGTGTAAAGGTTACTTTAATTAGTCTTATACATTTACCACAATTGTATAGTTAGAATTATGGTAGAATAAGGTTTTAGGAGTAGAATACGAATATGATTCTCATATTTTATAATTTGTATATACATCTTTCAATTAATGAAAATAATAAAAAGAAAATTATTTATTTGAAGTATTAATTGAAGGGGAAGAAAAAGGGAGTGATTAGTTGAAGGAAACTGCATTCGATGTGGAAAGTTAGTTGGCGAAATATAAAAGAATTCTCTACTAATCATTATAAGCCAACAAGTTAGGAGAGTAGAACTATATCTAAATATAGACGGAGACAAACTGAACAGAAAATAGATAAAGAGGATGAGAGCCCACCACAAAGTATTGAATGACTTTTTCATTTTTAAAAAAATACTTATATTGGATATAGAAAATAATTATAAGCGCTTAAATCGCAGCCATAATAAATCCACATTGATGAACAAGAGGTGATATGTCTGTTATCTAAGCCTAATAAATTGACAATTTCTTAAATTTTTTAATAAATTTTATTTAGACACTCGAATTATAATTTTATGACATATGCTGATAAATTTAAAAGATTATCAATGTATTAAGATAAGCCTAATTTACATTATGCATTATGGTAACATTTATACATGATTGTAGATCGTTGATACACTTTGCTGGGTAATCCACCCCCCATCCACCATCTATGACGAATTTTGTTTTTTACAATGAATTATAGGTAGGGTCACTTAACTATGTTAATTTATAATCAGACGGAATTTAAATCCACTTATACAACAAAGACGTATAGATCATTATATTCATTCGTGTTGCTAGAAATATAATTCATTCTCTCCCTTTTAAGATGTGGAGAAAAAAAGTAGAATATAAGGGATCGAATGATACATCACTCACAATCCATATAGATTTTAAAAAACTAGTTATGGGAACTTAAAACTTAAAACTCATTCATCTTTACATGAGAATAGCACAAGAACATTTTGCAAATTAGAATTTTAAAATTGAGTTCTATAACGAGTAGAATCTCATATCAATTGTGATTCAGAATAATTACAACATGGAAAAAATGTACCATTAGGTGCTTTGCAATATTCTACAAAGTATATATTTTTTATCAGTTAATATTATTTTATTTTTAAAATTGCACTTTTAAATTTTTGGTTTGCCAGTATACCATTTGGGTCATTCGCACAAATGAACCTATTTCGGAGGGGTTTTAATTTTTACCCCTTAAATTTGTGATTTTTAATTTTTTTCCTTCAGTATTTTTAGCACGGCATAAGCTAAATTTCAGCCCGCATAGCTAGTATTTAGTTTCAACATATGTATCATAACATCCCACAAGTTATGTCGGACAAGACAAAACTTTTAACATTCAACATAATCTGAAAAAATGCATGATTTTAGATCTCGCTCGACATAAAGAGAAGACATCAGAGACAATTTAAGAAGGAAACTGATACTGCGCCATGGGGGGCCATGATATACTACACCTGGCAAGCAAGAAACAAGATGATATTCAAGAAGATGGAAACTGATGCAAGAGTTGTAAACAACCAAATAAAGACTGAAATATATAATAGGATTGAGGTAGTAAAAAATTCTAGGAGGGCCTTCAAATGCATGTATCGGATAGAACAAATTTGTAATAGGGCAAACAACTACTAAGTACTGATTTAATTTATTTTTCTTTCAGTTTAGATGATTAACTACACCCCGTAGAGTAAAGGGGTTGTAGTTAATTGACAAACACTATCCAAAAGTAATATTTTTGTCAGTAATGATAATACTTCACATTTGGTTACCAAAAAAAAGCTTTGCAAAACTTGAGGGAATAGAAGGTAGGTTGATGAAGAAATTGGATAGGATAGAAAATATTGTTATGCAGGAAATAATCTACAACACTACAATGGTGTGAGGTCTTGCAAATTTCACACAAAGAATGGTTATGTAATGGAATTACGATGAGTCAATAATCTTTCCACCATTTGAATTTGTAGATTCGTGCAATATCAAAATGGTATTCACTAGAAGAATTAATCAAAATGAATTTTATGGTAGATCAATCAGTCATTCTGTCTGATATAGACAATTCATTTTTTGCTGCAATTGAGTTTGATCAAAATCAAATGATCTCTAATTTGCTAGAACTCCCTACTGCTGTTACAAGAGTCGGCTCTAGTCCTTGGAGGACCAACAATCAGGGAGCCTAATCCGAAAACGAGACGCGCAAAAAGGTGAAGAGAGGGAGAAGAAAAAGGAAAGACAATGATGAAAGGAGAACGATGTGTCATCAGTTCAAGTATTTGAAATATGATAGAATATAGCACGGTATCGTGCTCAAATAGGATTATGATTGTAATTAAACTAGTGTATAAACTGTTGGTTTTACAAAGGATTGCAGGAACGAAAATTACAAGTAACTGCTTATGTAAGAATTGAAATTACAATTCAACTAGAAAACTGAAAATTACAAAGATGAACAAGAAAAACTGAAAAACTGTTTTTGCTGAGTCGAGTGTGGCACTCTGTCCTTGAGACAATATTGCCCCGTATGTATCATTTATACGTCCTGGACAATTTGTCTCCCAAGATAAAACAGCAATGGAACACTTGAGCAAAGGAAACTCAAATGTTACCGTGAAGAATATTGAGTAACGAAATGATGCTTGGAAGATGTAGGAAGAAATTGTTTTGCTTGTGTATTTCGTGTATTGTAAGTGTGCCTCAACAATGGTGTAAGGGGTGTTTATATAGGTGAGGAAGGAGCAGCAAAACTGCCTCCATAAGTGCCATTACTGGCCAAGTAATGGCCATTATGGAGGTAGTAATGTCACCAAAATAAATGGTGAAGAACACCAACGGATTGACCATTATAGGAGGAGTAATTCAGCCAAAATAAATGGCTGAATTGAGTGTTGTGGCGTTTCTGCTTTGACCGTCCAATTTCTAACTTTCTGGAAACTTCAGGGACCAAACTGTATATCTTGAAACTTCTAGGACCAAACTGTACATCTGAATTCTGGTCCAAACTGTACTTCTGGCAAAGTTCTCTGGCCCAAAAAGATAATATCAGAAGGCTGTGGACCCGTGGACCCGGAACCCGACGGGCGGGCGGCGGCGTGCGTGTGGTCTTTCCTTGAACCGAAGCACATCTAGGTCCTCCCTCCTTTAAACACATGGGATACCCCTTGGGGTCCCAAACCCCAAATCAATTTCGAGTCTTATATACACAACAATTTTTTCTTCCTCTACCGATGAGGGAGAATTGATCACACACCACACTTTTCCATGCTTCAAACACCTTACTTCGTGAACCAATATCTCTTTCATTTCTCAAAGAAATTTGACGATTCTTGGCCCTACGGTTATCTACGTACTTAGTAGATCATGCATGTGTGAAGAACCGGATTCTCCAACATACGTAACACTAGTGTTTAAGCCGTTAAAGTTGGTCGGTCGCAACTCCCGCCAAAGGCTAATTTCCAACATAAACTTATCATAATTGTAGAATTATTGTACAAGTATGATTATGATTTAAAAGTATAATATGAATAGAATTTTTCATATTTGAGCACGGTACCGGGCTATATTCTATCAAAATAAGATCCACGAGAAGAAGAGGATTATTTGGTTAACGATAATCGTGAGAGCGGACCGACTCATGATTATAAGTATGGGGGAAAGAAATGAAGAAACAAGTTTATGCTCTTACTATTTAATATTTAGTATTTGTGCATATGGTTGGTAGCTTTCAATATTCTTTTGCTCTGTTAATAGTGTACATATGGTTGATAGCTATCTCTTATGAATTAGTATCTTAAGAAGCTTTTAGAGTAGAAAGTACTTCTTATGGATTAGCATCTTAAGAAGCTTTTGTATGTAGAAAGTGTTTTGAGAGTTTTTGTTGAAGAAGCAAGCTCAATGTAAATTATTATGTTATTAAATGTTGTAGTTTTTTAATCACTCTACTTTTATCTTTTGTTAAGTCTAACATATTAATCAAGTGTTTTGGTGTATTGTTGAAGGAAAAAACAGAGGTATGCTGATGGATAAGTTGAAAGAAACAAAATGCTCAATGCTATGAAGTCTACACATCATAAATCCGTTACATTATATCTAAATACTACTTATATATGCATTAGTATATATGTAACTCTCTTTTCTTAATTATTGCTTTATTGTGGGTATTAAAATTGCAAAATAAGATTTCTTCATTTCTTCAAATATTCACTCTTTTTCTCTTTGATCACATAACTTCTAATTTTATTATTCTGATTTTGTGAAAGTAAGAATTTGCATTTTCAACCCAAGAAATCACGAGGATTGAGAAGAGTTGTGAACGGCAACAGGTAGAATTAATAATTCTTTGCTAGAACTTGCTTGGAATGTTTGTCAAGGCGAAATAATAGTTGATAATGATTTTTGAAAAATGAAATTAGGTTTTCTTTGTCTACTTCAGCCTATTGTAAATATTGCACCTGAAAAATCAAAAAACTCTAGCACCAATTTTAGAGCCTAAAAACCAATTGTTACTTTTCTTGTGATACCTAAATATTGCCTCAAATTTAAATATGCAAATTCATGCTTATATTTGAAAATTTCCTTTTTTCAAAGTAAGTTTGGAGTTCATTATGAAAAAGAACCTAAATTATCAAAAACAAAAAAGATAAGTTGAAATATATATATATATATATATATATATAATGTTGAGAAATCTGATTTCATAACAAAGCTGGAAAAAGGCAAGTCTGAAGCCTACATTACAAGCCAAAAAAAGTCCTAAATGATTTCATAAAATAATATTTATATTATATTAATGGCGATTTACATAATGAACATTCCTATGGACAAAGAAGTACGATTTTCATTGTTGGCAACCATAAATTTATCAATTTTTGAAGAATCACCGGGTGAAGGAATGCAAATTTTGCTAAACAAAAAAGGGATCATAGAAAAGGTAAACGTCCTGTGACGACGAAAGGTTGATTGATTTGGGGAATGAGGAACTTCTCGTAAATAATGGATATTTGGCCTAACTCAACCCCAAAAACTAGCCGGTAGGGTTGAGGATTGTCCAAATTCATATAAGGATTATATGTTCCATTCCATATCTGATATGGACTCTTAACACTCCCCGCACGCTCATACCTTGTTAACTGGAGCGTGGATAATATAATTTGGAGGCCCAATATCGGTGAACAAAGAATTGGAATGAGCCTGACTCGGATGTCATGTAAAGAATGGATCTTGGGTCTAATTCAACCCCAAAATTTAGCTTGTAAGGTGAGGGTTGTCAAATCCATTTAATGAGTCCATGTTTCCATTCCATATCCGACGTAGAACTTTTAACACTTCTTGTTCTGAATAAATTTTCTCCTACAAAGCATCAATGATTTTTTTTATAGGAAGTTGATATCTTTTGAAAATCTTTTTCTCGAGGACGGGTAAAAATTCAAGTATGGGGAAATTTGATAACTATAAATTATTCATGTATTTTCGTATATAAATAAATAAGGATTTTAAATAAAATCATGGATAATGTATATTTATTATCCCACATTTACTAACAAACTTGCAGGGAAAGATTATCAAAAGAAGAAGAACACAAGAAGAGAAAGAAGACTAATGAGGATGAATCATGGAAACAAAGAAGAAATCATGTCACGACGCATCAACAACATTTGTTGTCGCAACAGTAAAGAAAAATAAAATAAAATAATTGCCTATGCAACAACAACATTTGATGTCGCGATGGAAGATTATATTGCATGCACTTGAATTCTTATAAATAAGATCCATTTATGTAAGGAGAAGGCATCGAAGAAGATAATCTATTGCTTTATCTTTCACAACAACAACATTCAGTCAATTGCTTTATCTTTCACAACTTACAAAATTTCACTCACTCATAAATTTGACCCACTTTAATAGTAAAGAAGACAATCTAAATCCGTACCATAGATGTCTCAATCTCTATGGGATGATATCTTAAATTGTATTATAATTTGACAAAGCACGAGCAAGAATTTCTATACACATAGGCCTCATCATCTACCAACTCGGTCCATGTAGTGATGGGGAAGAGCCTTAGCTTCACGGCTTCTTCGGACACGTTGGGATGACGAAATGCAAGGCACACCTCATTGAAGTTCCTCAAGTGCTTATTCGGGTCGTCGGATGCAAATTCTCCGAATAGGCCCTTGTTGTTGAGCATGTGGAGTATGGTGGACGTGATGTGAAAACTCGCATTCTCCGAATTTGGGGTGGCCGGATGACATTAGCAACGATGGTCATCTCTACGTTTCCTTCATCATCGGATAAATTCGTCATAGCACCTACAACACAAAACAACAAGCAAACGTAAATTTAGAAATAAAGCTCTTAGCAAAGTAATAATACAATAAATAGAAAATTTCAAGATCGTATTCCCAGGCAACGGCGCCAAATTTTGATCTCGCCTAAATTACACCTTTAATGTTATAACACGATCAGTTTCAAATATAGTAACCCAATATAGGTTGGGATCGAATCTCACAAGGAATATGATGAGAAACTAGTCTATTTGTGCACGTATTATGACTTTACTAATTACTTTACTTCTATGGTAACCAAGTTATTTATTTGTTTGTTTGTTTTATCTACTTCAAATTATCAACTTAAATAAGGTTTAGAGTTGTGACTCAATTCATGAAAGTGGTGTTGGGTTTAGGCTTAAGTAAGTGTATTAGTGTGGTATGGGTAGTGGGAACTTGTGTCTAGGTGGGATTTCTCAATTATCCCACCTAATTTCACTTTAGGCTTTCTTAAGCTCTAAAGTGTGACATTTATGAACACCCATTATGTACCCTTAGTTGATTCCCTTCTAACTAAAGTTGGGAATCATTAAATGATGTTTAAAGCCCCAAGTCCTAATCAACATACTTCCTTCCTAGACTCTAGTCTCCTTTCTTAAGTTTGACTAGAGATAATAGGCAAGAAAGAGATGTTTACAACCAATTCTTTAATATTAAATATGAGGGTAGTTGAATCCCACGTGAATACACCTTTTTCATTAGTTATCAAATACCTCAACTACCACATTTCATTATTTTATCACAATCCCAACCTAAATCTAGCCACTCATTGTAAGTAATAAATACACAATACAATAATAAATGTAACAAGACATAATAAATATAAAAAGGTGCTCACAATGATTAATGATGAACAATACTTGTCTTTACACAATTGATTAAGAATCTTTTTTTGAATGATTAACTAAAAAATGAATAGTTGAAAATGGGACAAGGAATATTCAAAAGTGGCTATGATATGTTGGAATCTAGGTATCAAATCATATGTTCCATCACAAAACCCTAGGTACTATATATAAAGACCTAATTTTCGGACTACATAATATTACAAAAATGACATTTTCTGACCACTGTGTGATCACAAAACAAGACCGCATAATGGATATACGGTCCGCAGAACGGACCTAGGATTCGCATAGTGATTCCTTGCTTGGACTTTCTTGAACTGCGGCTATAAGTGTGATCTGCAGAATTGAACTGCGGAGACGTGTCCTGAGTCTTCGCAATCTGAGTTGAACTCGAGTTGAAGCAGTTGTTCACAAATCGGATTGCGGTCCACGTAACGGAAGTGTGGACCGCAGTTTGGATCGCACGTCGGTGCTCCAGAATTCTTCTTTCACTATTTGATTATGTGACATATCTACCATTCTACGATCCGTAGTGTGGTTCTGTGGTCCACATAAGTGCCTTCTTTCATTTTTCATCATTTTTTACCATGTTTCAATACATTTTCTCATTCTTGGTGTCCCAATATAAAAATCCTACAAAACAAAATAACAAAGGCTACTACAAATGCAATAAGGACAATAATAATCCATGAAAATGGTATCAAATGTGTCGTAATTTCTAGGCACATCATAACCTTCTCGTCATATTATTAAACCATCATATGAGTTTTGTATCGATCTGTCATCGTACTATCTTTCCCATAGGAGGAGGACCACTATCTGTGCTCTGAGATTTTCGTCTTGAAATGTCATTTTATTGCCTCAACTCCTTCCATACTTCTGTGATCTTTTAACAACTTACAATTTGCTCCAACACAATTCTCTCTTACCAGGGACTACTAAACCATTTATCAGGATAGAACGTCATATGTTCGTAACTGACATTCACAGTCTCAATATACTTTTTATCTTCTAGTTAAGACATTTAATCTTTAAGGCTTCTTTCTTGATGACCTTCAAGGATTACCCCTTCCTTTTGTAATTTAGTCTCTTACTGTCTAATTGCTTACCTTGCAACTTCTCAATATCCTTCATTATAAAAATCTCTCAGGGTTCCAACTCTCATTATGTTTAATCAAGAAATTTCCCAATATCGATACTTTCTAATTCAGGGAGCTAAATCACCCGATCAATATGTTCTGTTGACATTTAGCTGTTCAATTCTCATTTTGTCGTATTACTATGTTTCGTCGTATGACTCTCTGTTATTCCTCATATTGCTCATGTCCCACCTATACTTGTATCATCCCTTTACTATAAATCTCACTTTTTACCTTAATCTAGATATTTGTAATAAAACATTATTTCGCTTTTATCTCCTTCTTTTTTAATCTACCTTATCTTTAAGACACTTACTATTTATGCTTTACTTTAAACCAGAGCCTCCCTGAGGGGAAACATTTACCTTGCACACCAATATTACAATACTTGGCCCTTAAATCTTCAAGATCTTCAAAGGTCATGTCCAACTGACGATTCCCGAGTACATAGTGTATATATCTTCTAGGGGGGTCCTTTAAAGTAATTGTACTATTTTTCAGTATTGCCCATGCTAAAGATCATTCTAACTGTTATTAGCTCCCGTTCTTTCTCAAATTACGTTTATCGACGTCGGTAAATCACAAGCTCAAATAGGTACCACTACTGATGGAAAGTTAACAATACTTACATCATTCTACATGAATATTAATCTCCTTACAATCCTCTGCGTTCAAGTACTTTGTACTTCCTTTACTTTACTCTTTTTGTATTCTAAAACAAACATTTTTCCTTTCTAGGCTTTCATTATCTCTTCTGTATATGAGTGAGACAAATGCTCACACTATGAATTTTTAACATAAAACCCGCACTTCTGGTGTATCAATAGTTTGGAAGGAGTCATTTATTTACTGGCTACGAATGTGAACCAACCGAAGTCTTTCTGGTAATTGGCATTACTAAAATAGTATAAAGCACGAGTTAGACTCGAATTCTTAAAACGCAGCTCTATTGCAAGATCTATGAGATGAAATAATGGAAATCATCCCTAAATGTCAGGCAGCCTCTCACTTATAAGTGTGGTGCACAACACACCAATAAACAAAACTCTATTAGAAACGGCTTGCAGACTCCTCAGAATAGACTCGATCTGATACCAACTTTATCACACCCCAATCTCAGGGTGTGTGGCCGGTGGAACCCGAAACCCTAAGTCCCGAACGTACCAACTGTAACACCTGAACGACATGACACGAAACCTGGGCCGACAAGGCCTTCAAATGACGGTAATAAGATAAAAAGCAACAATAACTAGCATGCATAAAAGGCCCAACACAACATACTAAATTGAGTCCGACGAGGCCTTCACAAGTATATCAACATCTGACAATGGCCGACAAGGCCACACGAAGCATATATACAACAACATTTAGTTTGCAAGCCTCCAGGAGTAATACCATGTGTAATCAAGTCGGGACAAGGCCTACCGACATACATATGCAATAGCGCCTACCGACTATGTACAACAACTTCGGAGAAGTGGAGTGCGACTACCAATAGTTGGAAGCAGATACCCTACTATGGAGGTAAGTCGGTCGATCTATTTGTACTTGCGGGCATGAAACACAATGCCTCAGAAAGGGACATCAGTACAAAGGAATGTACTGAATATGTAAGACATAAATAAATATAAATAAGAGCATCAAAAGGTAAAGGAAACCAAATGAGACAACTTGTAACTCGAAAATGCCAATGTGGACCATAATATACATAAATGAAATATAATCACGTATATAACGTCGTAGGCCTCTGTGGGCAATACTATCAGTATCATATCTGTATAAGCTGTGTATATAACGCAATAAGCCTCTGTGGGCAATATAAATATGTAATACATAAAAACCATTTAAATATCATGAAATAATCTTTTGAACTCGTCGGAGTGATGTAAGGTCGTTACACCTCCGACTATCATTATGCGGATAATATATCACCTATTACTCTTTCATATGACTCCATAAGAACGATAGATCACACTATTGACTTAGCTTTTAGGGAAACTACTAAGAAATCGATTTTCGTTGACATAGGAAGGGTACTTTGGAATACGAAAACTAACCTCGACAATAGATGGGTAATATACAACAACAAATTGACACGAGAATCACAAGTACTTCCTTAAGGACTTAGAGTAGAGTTTTTATCGGATTTCATTGCGTAGTCGTCGTTTCTATATTGTTCATGCCAAAAAGAAAGAAGCGAGCCTTACATACCTTGTTACTGAGCTTGTACGAATTCCATAAGTTCTCGAACGGTATAAGAGCGGTTATCTACATGATATAAACGATTGCTATCAATAACAAATTCAAAACTCATAAGAAAATCCATTTGGACATTTTATCGAGCAACTTATGTTCATGAAGTTTATACACTCTTTTATATCCAAATTTACATGAATTTCCAACACTACAACTTCATACCAACTCTCTAACATATCCTCAACCTCAGCAACATCTCAACGAGCTCATAGCATACTCTTAATTCACACGAATTAGCCCAACAACACACCACCACTAAATAACACAACCATAAACTATTCTTGGGGTATTTTTATCTCAATAACTCAACCAACACAAGGATAATCTTAATCACAACTAAGAGAAGGTTAAACTTACCTTTTATAATCAGAAAACCCTTATCAACAACTTATCCAAGCTTGCAACAATCCTCAAGCACAAGACAACATATAAGTTCTTCTTTAAGCTTTACAAGGTCCCCTAAGCTTAGTTTGGCTCAAACATCTTTGGATTCACTCCCACACCATGAGAACATTCTAGGGGACTCTTATGAGGGTTTTAGGAGGTGTCTTGGTAAAAAAACGAGGAAAAGAACGAGCTGGAACGAATTCAAAGGTTAAAAGGTCGGCCACCGCCAAAAAGTACACCCGGAAGTACGGGCCATACATTTTTGTACGGACTGTATATGTTTTTGTACTAGCCATACATTTTTATACGGACAGTACTTCTTCGATTGGCGAACTATATGTTGCATTGGAAAGAAGACTTTGAACTTAAATTTAGATATTATGCATCCCATAATTTCTTATACACTAGGAGATATACCCGTGCCAAGTTGGGCCTAAAATCATGTCCGAAATTCTGCCTGCCCTTCCCCGAGTTTCGACGAGTTTAATTTCTTTGATTCGTTTGACCCCGAACTCTTACGAAACTTTTGTAACACATGTTTAAACTTATTTTCATCCAAATATGGGATCTTAGCCTCACCGGGCTTTACGTTACTTTACTTACGACGCATACGGGCGCGAAAATACGGGTGTAGCACCTTTAATTCAAAAAATATTTGTACTATAAGATACATTCTTAAACCCGCAAAAATTGAACCAAACCGATAAAATCGAAAAGGCCAAAATATTTAAAAAAACTAACTTAATTGGTTCGATTTGATTTTACTCCAAAACCAAGTCGAATCGGGCCATGAACACCCTTAATTATAAGGAGTGGTTTTGAACTTTTTGACATGTTTAACAAAATTATTAAAAAGATAACTTCTGCCACACACCGAATATAAGTGGACATAAATTAATTTTATCTATGAATAGGCGTTCGAGAAATTTCAATACAATGAACATGCTCACTTGACTATATATTTTATCTCAAAGGCAAAAATTGCGTGTATTCTCCATCATTCACAGCCCCATACAATTAAAATTTCTGCCCAATAGATGTGGTTATTAAAGTTTTTGTGAAAAGATGCCAAAATTTAACACCACATCATATAGTGTCCTTTTTCAGCATTTTTTTGAATTATATAAGATTAAACTTTTGTTATTGAGAATTAAAAGGGGTCATTAACGCAATTCTTTACAACGGAAAAAAAAACCCTGAACAGTACACGTAGCACTCGCACGAACATCATCTCAAACAACTGCTAAAACCTTACCAATGTCGACAGAAATCCTACACCCTAAATTGAACTGCCAGGATTCATCGGAACAGCTCAATCCAACGGAGAAGCGAAAGAGAGAAGAAACAGATACAACATCAACAGAGCAACAAAACCCTTTATGGAAAACGACTCTTTGTTCTTACTTTCGAAGAAACGATGGTTCATGCAGTCACGGTGAAACCTGCCGTTACGCCCATGGTGAGTCGGAGCTCCGGGTCCGACCCGACAATACATGGGACCCGACTTCTGAACGAGCCAAAAAACTGGCTAAGAAGGATAACGACGACAAGGGGGAAAATGCAGAGAAGTGTAATGACGTCATGATGACGGATGCGTTAGATGATGAGGAATGTTCGATTTCGGGTTTAGGGCTGTCTAAATGCTTGGTGAATCTTCCTATGAAGTGGAGTTCGGATAATTTAAGGTGTTTTCTTAAAGACAATGTAAGATTAATGCTATTTGAATCTTTTTTGAAGTTTAAAAATGCATGTCTAATTCATTTTAGTGTTTATTTTCTGAACATTTTTATTGTGGGGTATTTTAGGGTTTCAATTTTTAAGTAGTGGAAAACAAAAAAAACAGAGTTAATTAAGCTACAATAATTAAATTGGTTTGTAGTTTTAGGGTGTGTTTGGTAGGAAAGAAAATGTTTTCTTACTTATTTTCTAGTGTTTGGTAAATAAGCAAGTAAGTATTGCCCAAGAGCATTTATATTTAATATAGCAAAATGGGGTGGCGGGGTGGCGGGGTGGCGGGTGGGGGGTGGCGGGGGCCGGGTGGGGGTGGCGGGGGTGCGGGGGCCGAGGGGCGGGGGCGGCACTTGTGGAATGTTTTCCTTACTTACATTAGGGAAGTCATGTTCCTCATTTTTAAGGAACTTGTTTTCCTAGAGAAAATGTTTTCCAAAACTTTGACCAACCAAAATGGGAAAATTGGAAAACATTTTCCGTCCTCCATACCAAACACACCCTTAGTTCTCACTAATCACGATTTGGAAGCTAACTTCACATTGTGTGTAATGTTGTCAAAGGTGCTTTTAAAGCGCGCTTAAGCTCTAAAGCGAGGCTCAAAACATGTTGAGCACTTCACCATCAAGGTTCTAAGATATACTTTTCCTTGCCAATGACTCTTCCTTGAAGAGACGGCACTAAACAATTAGTATTTCACTTTATGAACATTTTTATCGTGGTGCATTTCATTTTTTTTGTTCTTTCTGATACTCCTAATTCCCAGTTTTAATTAGCGGAGAACCAAAATAGAGTTAATTAAGCTACAATAAGAAAATTGGGTTGAAGTTTTAGTTCTTGCTAATCACGTTTTGGAAGCTAACTTCATATTGTGTGTGAACTTTGTCAAGTCGGGTCGGTTTTGTGAATTAGACATCTAAGGATGTTAATGCATTTATTTTGTGGTGAATATGATTAATGGATTCAGCAGTGAGAAGATTAGTTTTTGGAAACTATGAGTAGTGTGGAAGTACTATGCTGAAAGTGTAACTTTAACAATTTGGTCTCTTTGTGACCAAAGGAATATTTTTTATTTTCTGCAAAGTGCAAAGTTTTTCCTCTGGGAATACTCTGGTCCAATGAACTTTCAACAGTTCCATATTTCTTTTTGACCAACGAAGATTATGGAAACATTTTAAACTTTCTGCGGCCTTTTCTTGTCAGTTGTACAATTTGTTACAAAATTGTGTCACCTCCTATTTGGGTTGTAATGAAAATTAAGGGAAGTACTTGCATGAATGGTAAGAGTTGTGTCAATTATGACATTTGATGAGGAAATGGCAACTGAGTGAACTGGTCCACAGGGAGGTTTAAAACAATCATTATCTCGGAAGTAGTAAATTTGGAGGGGGTGGGATCTCTAGGTGCTTTTTCCTTGGTTTTCTGTTGAAGGCTGTAAATGTAAGAATATTTATTTTGATAACGTGGTGCCCGTGCTAGCTTGCGTGCACCTTCACTAATTCCAACCTCCCACCAACACCTGTACTGTGTAACTTTGTTCACCAAGGTTTGGATAGATAAGAAGAAATCACCTAGTGTTTTTGCCTCCATTGGGATTTGAACTTGAGATCTCATGGTTCTCAATCCACCTCATTGAGCACTAGATCACACCTTTCGATGCAACTGCTAATTCATTTCCAGTGGTTCACCTCATATCCTCGAAAGCATACATCATTATCAACCGCAAATAAGCACATAAATTAGACCATTATGTGCAAATAAGCACATAAATTAGACCATTATGTTGGTCATGCTTTCTGGGATCCTATGTTATGTTTTTCCCACCTTTTTCAATGGAGTGAATGCAAGTAAAAATGGCTAAATGTATGCTGAGTATATGCTTTGACATAAACTGGTGATGAAGATTCTTATGTTCCTTTCCTCAATTCCTTGCATCCCTGGCAATGCTAGAATTCGTTGTTGCCTTAAACAGAGGGTTTAGTTTTATAGACTACTAGCAGCAACATTGTTAGCATCTGTAGAAGTACGGATGTCTGCGCTATGGTTGGACAAGTGTCTCCTGTAAATGACGATTCATCTCCCTAAAGAACATAACCCATACTCTTTACCTTTTTTATGTATTGTTATTCTTTTCTTAATAGATTCTTTCTGTAAAGTGATGAGATATTAGTTGGAATTGACTCCTTAAATTTCAGGGTGTTGCTTTTAAATCAGCAAAAAAGAAGAAAGGCATGGCTGTAGGATTTGTTACTCTTGAAAATGCAGAACAAGTGAAGACTGCTGTGAAGGTATTCCTTTGTTTTCTATCTTACATTACCAGTTCCAAGAGCAAATTTGATTAGAGTGACGTGCAGTTCTACTATTATCAGAAATGTTTATTTGTCAAAACTTAAACTCGGCAGGAGTTGGATGGAAAGCTTGTTGGAAACAAGAATTTAAAAGTTGGAGATGTTATTCCGCGGCAATTTGAGAGAAAAGGTAATTCGGCAATGTCCTCATTGCCAACCAATCAACAAGGTGAAAAGCAAACCCAAGCTGGAGACGGTTTGGATTCAGATGAAACTGAGGCTGAGGACCCCACCGGTGATTCAGTTTTGAAGGGTAGGTCTGTTCGTGATGTGGTGACTCCTCTTGCTAAAATGCCATATGCTGATCAACTGGAGCATAAGAAGAGCTCTTTGACGCAAACTCTCAAAAGACTAGTCAGTATTTTTTATCCCCTCTATTCCATATTGTCATAAAATCAGTTACCACTTTCCCAGGGATTGCCAAAATAAGACTTTTGACCACTTTTTCTATCTTCTATATTCATAGACTCGAAATGCACGCAAAGCTTGCCCGACTGGTGTTTCACTTCCAGAATGGATTCTCAAAGCTAGGGAAATAGGTACGCTTCAATCATTTGTTAAATCACATCAGCATGCATTGTTGCTCTACGACTATATCTTTGTAATTAATAGACAACTAACTTTGTCCTGCTCACTGAGATTTAAGCCAAATTAGGGTGGTATTATGCTCATATTTATGCTATACTAGTTTCCTAGCACACGCTTTACGGGTGTAGCCGTGTATACAAATTTAGAAAATCACACATTAATAAATGATGTGTTTGAGTTATAAAATAAAGTTAAAGGAGAAAGTGTCTGATTGTGATTTCTGACTTTGCCTATAATTATCAATGTTATACAATTCTTTCGCTGGGATTAATTAGCAAAACATACTAAACATAAATAAAATAAATGATGTAGTTGGAATAATAGTCTTTTTTTTATGAAAGTTGGAATAATAGTCTATTAATCTTCTCTTAAATTAGATTATTTGAATTTGATGTGTAATTGTTAATGAATTTCAATTTGGCGTGTATAATGATGATAGGTAAACACTTGTACATATAGATAGGTAGATATAGGTATCGTGTTATAATATCATATACTACTCTATTCAAGTAAGATACATCTTGTATCTAAAAAGTCTACCTCTTCTAATAATATTTTAAATCTCTTATTATAGCTTACATATTTTATGTAGGTATCAAAAAGGAGCAGAGAATGATAATGTTAAATCATAGATATGTCTCATCTTCCCTATGCTATCCTCCTAGAAAATAAAACTTATTTAATTCAATGACACCTAATAAAATTTACAACAAATTGTAATCCAAGTTTTTTAATAAATACATTTAAATTGTTATTCTAAACCTACAATTTTATTATTTTCGCATATAGCAAATGTTGCTTGTACCATAAATTCATGATATGGATTAACGATATATTTAATCATAATATTTCAATGATTTATCCATATATTACCAGAGATACATGTATAGGAATTCAAAAGGCTAACTTTACAAATTTAAAGATATTAGATATATGCATCACTTATAATTCTTTGAAAATTATCATATAAACTTAAAAAATCTAAAGAAAATTTAATCTTATTTTCATGTTAATGTGAATGGGTCCCAGAAAATATTTTGCCCAAATCAAATATATATATATAGATATATGTGTATAACAATTTACCATAGATTAGCTGTAGAACAACTAATTAACAATATCGACGAATTTACCACGTCTAATAATATAATTTATGTCGATATCTTCGTTTAATGTTTTAAGTTGTGATTTCCTGTCCATTATAATAATTATCACGTCTATACTTGGTTCATAATGGAGGCAAGTGAAAAGTCTAACCAAATATTCATATTGATTTGAACATGTACAACTGATTCTAAAATTTAATTGACACTAATGAAATGCCACTAAACAAAAAAGCAACAACAAAGCTAATAGTTCAACTTGTCCTCAACCAAAACAACTAATCAACCCCATCCCATTCTCAGCAGTTACCTTATCTCGAACCTCAAAAGGATCATCAGTCATCGGAGCATTGTCATGTCCGACATTTAGAGAGGCAGGAGTGTTATCACTGATGTCGCTCAAATTATTCCTTTTAATAGGCGTAAAACAATCGTTGTCAAATATAAAACCCAACTAGGTTGGGGTCGAATCCTACAGAGAATACGATGAGAAATTAAACGCTATTCGTTGTGATTGATTTTACCATGGTCTCTATTTCTAAGTTAACCAATACTAACAAGATTTCGGTTTCAGAATTAATTTTTAGTTTGTGATCAATAATGATTAATTGAAAGGATATTACACTAGGGAGTTCGGGATGTGGTGCCTTTTTAATGTGACATGTGATGAGTTCTTGTCATAAAATGAGGTGTAGGTGTGAGACATGGGTAGCTCATATACTAGAGGGGATTTCTCAATACACCCTCTAGGTCTCACAATTAGACTAATTAGGCTTTTTCAAGCCTAATGTGTCGAATGTCTTAATTAACCACTATTACCCTCAGTTAATCAGTTAAATCCCTTCTATGTAGTTGAGATTTATTAAATGAGGTTTAAAACCCCAAGTCCTAATTAATATATCCTCTTACTAGACTCTAGTTTCTTTTTTCAAGTTTCACTAGAGTCAATAGGAAAAGAAAAGGGTGTTTGCAACCACCACTTAACAAATATTATGAAAGGCAATTAAATATCACGCCTATTACACCTTGAATATCATCTATGTTTATATCTACACCCATTATCTATCATCATTAAACACATCAAGTTCAAATATCTTAACAATATCACATCAAGTTCAAATAGTCTAATTTTAGAGGAGATTAATAGACTATTATTTCAACCTTATCATTTAATATCAACAACAAACCCAATGTAATCCCATGAGTAGGGTCTGGGGAAGGTAGGATGTACGCCGACCTTACCCTACCTTTTGTGAGGTAGAGAGGTGGAGAGGCTGTTTCTGATAGACCCTCGACTCAAAAGAAAAGTAATTGACGCAAGATTGTAAGGGAAGAGACAACAAAATTGCAGATACAAAACAAATGAGGCAACATATAGTAATACATGTCAAGAAATACGAACCAAGTGATAACTGATTACTACTACTAAAAGGAATAGAGGAGTGCACGAGACTAACCCCCTCCCTCTCCCACACAGAGTGCGACAATACTTCACTACCTACTAACCTTCCACCCTTTTTTTTTTGAAATTGGTACTGTAATTCCACCCTAATCCTCGATCTCCATATCTTACTATCTAAGGTCATGTCCTCAGTTAGCTGAAGCTGAAGCTGTGTCATGTCTGGTTTAATCACCTCTCCCCGTTCTTCTTCGGTCTACCTCTACCCCTCTTAACTCCAGCTATAGCCAATCTCTCGCACCTCCTTACCGGCGCATCCGCGCACTTCTCTTCACATGCCTGAACCATCTTAGCCTGGCTACTCCCACCTTATCCCGTATAACTTCGTTCCTAATCATATCCCTCGAATATGTCCACACATCCATCTAAGTATCCTCCTCTCTGCTACCTTCATCTTCTACCTTCATCTTCTGAAAGAAGAAAATCTCATAACTTTGGTAACTAAAGGCAAATTCTGAAATCACTGATACTTTCTCCTACTTTTGTTTATAACTCAAACACGTCATTTAATAATAAAATGTGTATTTTTAAAATTGTATACTCATTGACATGTGTTACATACGTGTGCCCAAAATCTAGTAGCATTTGATTAAGAAAAATTGATATAACCTTTAAGCCAATCATTTCTTTGAGCAGGTGGTCTTCCATGCAATCTAGAGGGCATAATTGAATCGCCACTTATCAATGGATATCGAAACAAGTGTGAGTTTTCTGTGGGATACTCTGTACTAGGAAAGCCAACTGTGGGATTTCAGCTTGGAAATTTCAGGTAGATAAAGGCTAACGAGATCTAGTGTTTTTTTTTCTTGTTGTAGTTCATTTAACAGAAATTATCCTTGTAACAGGGAAGGTGTGACAGCTGTTGAGGAACCTGTGGACTGCCCAAATGTTTCTAGTATTGCTTGTAAATATGCTGCTATCTTCCAAGATTTTTTACAACAGTCAAAATTACCTATTTGGAACAGATTGAATAATACCGGATTCTGGCGTCAACTTACTGTATGTCCAACTGTTTTCTATGACCAAATATTTTGTTCAGCCTCTCCTATTATGCAGAGATAATTCAATGTGCATTGTTGGTGAGGCTGGACATATTAAGTATTTTTCTTTCTTTCATTGGGGGGTGGGGTTGTGATACTTGGCCAACTAACTGGTTCTTTTGGTATATCTACATCCAGGTTCGAGAAGGTCGCATGCCTGGTAAAATTGTAGAGGTTGAAAATCCCAATGCAAATAGTTCAGAGGTTATGCTCATTGTTCAGGTTTATGTCCAGTTTACTTAGTCCTTGTTTTGTTCCTACATATCTACCATTTTCACACCGGGAGCCTGGGAGCAACGGTAAAGTTGTCTCCGTGTGGCCTATAGGTCACTGGTTCTAGTCGTGGAATCACCCACTGATACTTGTGTCTACGTCACACCCCATTGGGGTGCGGCCCTTCCCCGGACCCTCTTTGAATTTGGAGATGCTTCGTGCACCGCGCTTCCCTTTTTATATCTGCCATTTTCAGCAAAATGAGCAGCTAGCTGTATGGTCGAGACTTGTATCAGTGATACTCTGATTCAGCGATGAAGCAGTTGATTTTACTTTGTGCTTAGGATTTGCTCCTTGACTTTTGTTTTGTTTTGTTTTTCTTTTCATTTTTCTTACTCCTTGATTGCTTAGGTTTCCACTCTGACTTTCGATGATGCATTAGTTAGTAATGAACTTCAAGGTTTGGCCAAAGCGTTTGCTGTGGGAGCTTTTGGTTCATCACCAACATTACCTCTTACTGCCCTGGTACTTCAGGTAGTTATACAATTTTTCTTTCTTTTTGTTATTGTACACCCCATCATACTTCCAATTCTGGAAGACATTTCAATATCTATAGTAAAGAATGGATCTTGGGCCTAACTCAATCTCAAAAGCTAGCTCATGAGGGGAGGATTGTCCAAGTCCATATAAGGGGACCACCCATTCCTTCTTCATCCGATGCGGGACTCTTCAACACCCCACCTCACGCCTAGGGCTGGACATTTAGTGCGTGAGCAATTTAATATGGGGGCCTAACATCGGTACACAATAATTTGAATGAGTCCTGCTCTGATACCATGTAAAGAATGGATCTTGGGCATAACTCAACTCCAAAAGCTAGCTCATAAGGGGTGGATTGCGCAAGTCTGTGGATTGCGCAATCCATATAAGGAGACCACCTATCCCTTCTTCTGTGGGATTCTTCAACATCTATGGCGACATTGGGGGTGAAGCTTTGGGTTAATTCTAAAAATCTGTCACTTATTGCTCATTCATCGTTCTTTGAGCCGAGGGTCTATCAAAAACAACCTCTCTACCTTCTCAAGGTAGGGGTAAGGTCTGCGTACACTCTATCCCAGACCCCACTTGTGGGATTACACTCGGTTTGTTATTGTTTTTGGCATTTATTGCCCACTAATAAACCAAACCAACTTGGTTGAGAGTGGAAATAAGCCATGGATTTTGGGAGTTTAAAAAGCATTGTTTTTGTAACTTATTATCCTTGTCTTATATCTTTTATTTATACCTGCTTCCTTGCTATACACCATTGCATATTGCAGACTAATGTGCATGCCCATGCAGGTTGCTTCAGATGTCTTGTTTTTGATATTTTTGACCTTTTCAAGATGCTAGTTTTTTTTCATAATAGTGAGTTACGTACATGATCTGCTAGTGGAGCCTTTATCAGCCTATGTTGCAACTGTTAAATGTAGGATCACACTGGTATATCAAATGTAGCACCGGCAGATGCTCCTCTGCGCGTGCTTCCGTTTTCCAGTGGGGAAAGTGGTTCTCAACAGCACACAGATAATGCAATTGCTGAAGCAAAAATTCATGATTTTATTAATGGACTTAAGTTTTGTATTTCGCCCACGGCCTTCTTTCAGGTGAGATCATTGTTTATTTCTCTGTCCTAAGCTGATTCTATTCCCCCCACGCCCACCCACAACTCTCCACCAGAAGTTGCAAGTCTTTAAGTTCTTTAATTGGCACAGGTGAACACCCTTGCTGCAGAGAAGTTGTACTCCCTTGCAGGGGACTGGGCCAGCTTGGGTCCTGATACCTTGCTTTTTGACGTTTGCTGTGGAACTGGAACAATTGGTCTTACTCTGGCAAATCGAGTTGGTATGGTAATGTTCACCACTCCGTTAAATCCTAAATTTTCTTTTTGTAATTGTTTTGCTTCATGATGTTACACACGTAATGCACTATATCTACTTTTACCTGTTTTTGAGAAGTACCTTACTTTATCTGTAATGGTACACTTTTGTTATAACTGCCCAGCATCTCCTTTTTGCTGGAGTTACTATATACTATTACTTTTTACTGATAGAAAGCTGGTGTCCTGCTTTGATTACCCCCATGAGTTAAAGAGTAATTCCAAGCAAACTATTATGTTTAGTTAGGCAAATAAGTATTTTATTTTCATTTGCTGTCCGCAATTGAATGTCGTAGTTTGACTTTATATATATTATTCCCTCTGTCCCATTTTAGTTGTCGCTTTAGCTCTTTTCACGCCCATTAAGAAAAACAATAAGTACAAGATATAGTTTACCAAGTTACCCCTATTTAATAAAAGTAGATTGATTTTTTCTTTTCAAATACTGTGCCATTAAGGGTATAGTTGGAAACCATTGCCAATTTTAGTCTTGAATTCCTAAAGTGACAATTATTTTGAGCGAAAGTGACAGTTAATTTGGGACGGAGGGAGTAAGATAAAACTCGTTAATGTAAATGCGTGTTACTTGTTGTGGTACATATTGGGCTTATATATTTACTTTTACATGCTGGAAAATTAAATAGAGAAAAATATTGTTTTTAACACGGTAAGCTTTCAACAGAGGAAATAAATTTTCTTAATATGAACTGAGTCGAATTTTGGGATTTTCCGAAATGGAAAGCTTGATATTGGAGTAATAGTTTCAAATTTAAAAATGGATGTTTGGTTAAATACAAGTATGTCTGTTCAAATTCAGGAAATATAAGTTGGTATCAGTTTACATTTGCTTGAATTCATTTGGCACATCCGGTAAAATTGGATGGATATATTTGTTTAATTGTTGGAGGGATAAAATTCCAGTTTAAAAAGTAGGTCAAGCATTTGGCTAGACTAAGAAGGAAAGTAGATTAAGCTTTTGGGACACAGGAGAATTTTTGAGGGGATCACAAGATAACAGAATATCTACAACGCTACCTCATTTGCTGTTACTGACTTAGTATTTAAATTCTTATTTAAGAGAAGTGCATCTTAATAACATTTTGTAACAAGGGAACTACAATCTACACGCACTTTGAATATGCTTGAATGTCTTGAGATGATAAGAAGCTTCTTCTAACCATCAATTTCTTTAGGTTGTTGGCATTGAAATGAATGCTTCTGCTGTTTCTGATGCTCAAAGAAATGCTGAAATCAATGGGATAAAGAACTGTAGATTTATTTGTGGAAAGGTCAGATTGGACTACCGTCTTTACTGGTTTTCTCACTTTTTTTCTACCCTTCCCTTATGTAATGTCAGTCTGCCTGTTGGCTTGTCATACTTGGTCCATAAAACTAGTTACTACCAATGGATTCCGTTCACATTTTGATTTATTTCATTTTGGTCATGACCATGAAACTATGCAGTGATGATTTTATTTTTGGGAGAATACATACCCCTAAACTAGTCTCTGATTTCAAAATGACACTTAAACTTTGCGGGGGGTCCTATAACCAAAAAAAGGGCAGCCCGGTGCACTAAGCTCCCGCTATGCGCGGGGTCCTATAACCAAGAGATCGGAAAATTTTCTTCCCTTAGGCGATGTAAATTAACCTAAGGTTATATGTAAGATAAATAAGCGTTTGATCTGGATTTTCCCATGACACCCCTATAGTTGTTCGAAGTAGTATTAAGATCCTCTTTTTAGCCCACGTGGCATTTGCGGTGTTTCACAGGGTCATTGAAGTGTGTGAAAATCCCCAAAATCAGTGTAATTTAGCATGTTTTCACAATTTTTTGCACTTTTTCTTTTCTTTTTGTTTTACTTTTTCTCTTTCTTTTCTCTTCTTCCACGAGCCATCTCCTCCATCGCTTTCACCACCTCCACCTTTCCTACCACCAGTCCTGCACCAGCAACACCCACTACCCCATTCGCAAACACCCACCAATCCAACTCCTCCGAATTCCGTAGTACTTTTGGAAATGAGGGACTAGTTTAGGGGGGGGGGGGTTTATTATGTATTCTCCCATATATGTTTAGTAGGTTATACAGCTTTTTTAATCAGGTTGAGTAAGTCATGTGGTTACTAATTTAAAGTACCAGTTGCAGCTTAGAGCATCATCAGAAATGGCAATAGGTGGTGCATTTTGTTTTTCAAAATGTAAGTAACAAAATGTAAGTTCTAGCTTCTATGTTGGGGCTTCAAGAATGTTGTCCTTACTCCTTAGTTACCAACTCCTGGGTTCCTTTTTGTGCCCATTTGATTAGACCTGATGATTGGAGAAATTATACTGTTTTCGCAGCAAATGTAGTCATCGTAGTGTCGGGCCCTTAAGTCCATGTGACATAATGCTATGTCTCTGTGTTGACAACCAAGATAGAGGATTTTACTGCTTTTTGAGGCAATTGCAGAGGTTTGTTGTTTCAAAATAGGGGCCGTCTTAAAACTATAGTATGAACCACCTTTAGCTTCTTGTTTACCTAGCTATCTGGGAGATGATGTTACTAATCAAGCAGGAGATTCTAACAAGCTAAAGTTTTCGTCCCGTTTTTAACTTCATTAAAGATTTACAAGGCTTTTTTAGTGAAGGAAAAAGACATCAGGAATTTTAAGTTGAGGAACTAAGTGTAAAAGCCTGACGGAACTGCATGCAACTCATTTTGAAGTATAGCTGAACCTGGGTGTGAGGTGTAGCTTACTTTTGAGAACAACCTGTATTTAGTGAGCTTTGTTCGGGATCTCTAGCTTAGATTTCTTTGGAAACAATGACCATGTTTATCTATTCTTCCCTTTCCTCTTTCTGTAGCATAACTTATCTTTTGTATCAGAATACATGCTACACATTTTAATACCAGAGTTTGCATAATGGGATTGCAGGCAGAGGATGTCATGGGATCCGTACTGAAAGAGTATCTTGCTTCACCTCCAAAAGTAGATGGAATTCCAGATACAGAAGAAAAGAACAACCAAGAAAATAGTGCTTCCACAGAGAAGACTGATTTTATAGTTAATGCATCGGAAACAGATGAGGAATCAGATATTGGGTCTGAAAATGGTAAAGGCATGTGCATTGCTCCAGATACTACACCTATTGAGAAAATTGATTCTACGGATAGCATTGCGGAACCTGAAAAAACAGGCCTCGAGTGTACCAATGGTAAAAGCTTGTCAGAATCTTCAGCAGATGGCATTACAGAATCAGAAACCCAACTTA
The DNA here is from genome assembly GCA_029783415.1 of Anisodus acutangulus. Lineage (NCBI taxonomy): Eukaryota > Viridiplantae > Streptophyta > Magnoliopsida > Solanales > Solanaceae > Anisodus > Anisodus acutangulus. The sequence goes on from CM056498.1 coordinate 49,471,558, forward strand.
TGAAGAGTTGTTCATCAGAGAATTTGACTACTCCAGTGCAACATTTCAAGAATGTTGTTGCAATTGTAGATCCTCCACGTGCTGGACTTCATCCCACTGTAAGTGATTTCTCTGCTTTCATCCTTGGTTGTTGTTATCTGGACTAGTACTTTGTGCTCAAGTGCTCTACTTCTCTACTGCTCTAATGTCTAATTGCTCTGTTAGTAGCCATATTGTAAAGCTGGATATGCACCTTGCTTTGGAAAATCTTCCTTCTGGCCATTAGGAAGATCTGCTTTCTATTTAGGACTCACTCTGTTAGACGAGTTCAGTATAATGTTATTGTATACTTCAATTTTTCAGATGACACCATAGAAATTTGATAACATTTCCTTGGCTTCTTCTAGTTGCTAAAACTGTCCTGCAATGGAGTGAACTTTGGGATTTAAGTGTATGCACTAAGTTCTAGATGGGTGCCAAAATTTTGGTGTTATGAGTAAGATTACACCAGAAACTAGAAAGTTCTAGCGTAATTAAAAGAAACTTGTGCCATCTGTTGAACACTTCATATCTATGTGAATTAAATGACAGGAAATATACTTCCTTATGATACTGGTCACCAGCCTCTTAGCTATATGCTTTTTCATCTCATATAACAGATGAAGATTTCACCTGGTCTTTAGATCTAATCCCAGTTGTATGTGACCACTCGTGAAATATATTACAATGTATTTCCTACATTTTTAAATGTTGAGGCTTGAAATGAGCTACTTGGTGGTAATTTCTGTTCTCTATGCTGGCAGGTTATCAAGCTTTTAAGGACTAATTCACGTATGAGGAGGCTTGTGTAAGCTCCTTTGATGCATTAACTTATCCCTTCTCTCAGATCTTTTCCACTGTTATTTATAGTCTTAAACACTTCTATGTTGATCTGGTCTTTTCAGTTACATTTCCTGTAATCCTGAAAGCTTGGTTGCAAATGCTATTGAGCTCTGCACACCTTCTCCAGATGAAACCGAGAAAGGGAATAACAAAAACAACATACGATGGAGAAAGATGAGCAGCGCCAGTCTTGCACGACATAGGACAAAATCTATGCCCATTTCAGAGCCTTTTCGACCTGTCAAAGCCATGGCTGTTGATCTTTTTCCACATTCTCCTCATTGTGAACTGGTGATGCTTCTGGAGAGGTAAAATTATCTATTTCCTTAAAGAATAATCTTGAGTAGCCATGTTTATGGAGGGATATAGAAATGGTCCTTTATATCTGTTTTCTCAATGCGGAAAACAAGGAGCGAGCCTTCGACAGACAATTACTAGATATTGGTTATCAACGTTGCTGTAGGCAGTTTTGAGGAAATCTTCTATTTTTGAGAAATTTCCATGATATTACTTTGTAATTGGCTCTTATTTTACTACCAACTTCCAGTTCCCTGATTTCCTCTTCAAAAAGAATACCTCAAATGTAATGACACATTATGTTCATGACATCTCATATAATTTGAGATGCTGTAACAATTTCAAGTGAAACGAAGTCTGATATGTTAAGTTTTTAGTCATTTTCTTCTATTGCATAATCTGGATATAATCACGGATTTCTTGTATTGTTTGTGTTTCTGGTTATGTCGTCGGTTAAGGAAGTCAATATATCGCGTCAAACAAAGAGGAAACTCAGATCTGAATTGCAAATAGTATATTCTTATGAGTACAATTTTCTAACATCCTAGTTGTGAAAGAAAAATAGTATCCTCCAAAAATCAGAAGGAGCATCAATTAATGTAGGGGTCATGCCTTACAAAAGACAGCAATCTGGATGTGATTGTTTCTTGCGGATGCACATGGTGTTGGTTTTTCGACGAGGCAAGTCATATTAATCAAAGGCATCAAGAAGATGCAAGAATTACAAGATATGGCATTTGAGCTTACAAAAAAAAGATTGGCTGGCCGTACAAAAACTATCTAAGCCAGGACTAATGAGCTAGTAAAATCCAAAAGATGATGTTCATTATCAACAGGAACCAATTTGGTCCAACTAAATAAATTGGCAATACACCTTGCTTTCAAAAGATACAAAGGAGTTGACTCCCCATCAAAACATTTCCTTTTTCTTTCTAATCAGATGCACCAAAATATACTAGCTGGTACCATGTTCAAGATCTTTTTGATGGCTTTGTCAACTCCATAGGTTCAAGCTCTCATAAGCTTCATTTACTGAGAGGGTGGTCCAATTAAGACCAAAGAGGCAAAAAAATAGATTTCAGATTTCTGAGGCCACTTCACAGTGAAGGAAAATATGTATGTTAGTTTCAACCTCCTTTTTGCACATATGACATCTGCTTGGGAGCTGAATTTCCCTTTTCATCAGGTTGTTTTGAGTAAGACAAGCCTCATGTAGAGCTGTCCAAGTGAAACATATGACTTTAAGAGGTAGTTTTGTCCTCCAAATGAGCTTCTAGGGCCAATTGTCAATCAATGGATTTCTGGAGCACTTCTGATGGTACGCTTCCTTGACTATGTAGAATCCCCCACTGTGATGCCCCCATTTGAGTTTGTCAACTGCCTGGGGATTGATATGAAATTGTTGAAGTCTTGAAAGGAGGTCTAGCAACTCATTCCCTTTCCAATCATGCATGTTTCTTCTGAAAGACAGGTCCCAAGTGTTTCCTTCTCCGTTAGCAACAATTACAGAGTTGGGATCTTGAGCTATTTTGAACAAATTCGGGAAGTCATCCTGAAGTAAGGTATTTCTCGCCCATTTGTCTTTCCAGGATCTTAAGAGTGAGCCATTGCCCACTTCAAAATGAGTTTGTTGAACAAAGGTGACCCACAAATTTCTAATACCCTTCCAGAGACCCACACCATAAGGAAGAGTAGAGACCTTAGTGCACCAATGATCCAACATTCCATATTTAGCTATGACAACATCTTTCCAAAATCCTGTATCCTCCGTGTTGAATCTCCAAAGCCACTTCATCATCATGCTTTTGGTATGAGATGCAAGGTCCTTGATTCCAAGACCTTGAAATTTTGGTTGAGTCACCTTCTCCCACTAGATAAATATTTGTGGCCCTTATTGTTTTCTTTCCAAAGAAAGTCTCTCATTAACTTGCCAATCTGCTCCAGAACCTGAGTTGGCATTTGGAACATGGCCATAAAGTAAGTAGATAAGCTGTCAAGAACACCGTTGATTAGTGTTAGCCTGCCACCAAATGAGAGATACTGAATTTTTCATGTTGCCAATTTCTTTTCAAACTTTTCAATAATTCCTGTCCAGATTTCAGTAGATTTGTATTTAGCACCCAAAGGGAGACCTAAGTAAGTGGAAGAAAAGGATCCAATTTTGCAACCCATGATATCTGCTAGCTCAACCATATTTGAAACCTCATTGACTGGATAGATAATGCTCTTAAGCAAGTTCATATGCAGACCTGAAACTGCTTCAAAAATAAGTAAGGTTAGGTTAAGCTTTATCACTTGTGATCTCTTAGCACCACAAAATATCAGAGTATCATCTACATACAGTAGAAGAGAGACATATGTTTGGTGTCCTGGGTTCCTTCCTATCTTAAATGGCAAAATCCACTGCAAATGAGTAGCTTTCTGCAAGATTTTGCTAAGTCCTTCCATTGCCAAAATGAACAAAAAAGGTGAGATCGGATCACCCTGCCTGATGCCTCTATGCGGTGAGAAGAATCCCACAGGTCCCCTTTTAACCAAAATGGAATATTTGACAGTAGAGATGCTATACTTTATCCACCTTATCCACCTGTCTCCATAACATAGCCCATCTGCCTCAGAATATTAAGAAGATATGACCAGCTCACTTTGTCGAAGGCCTTCTCAATGTCTAGCTTGAATAGCAGCCATGGTTTCCCACTCTTTAGTCTCCAATCTAGGGCCTCATTAGCGATGAGTGATGCATCTGTGATTTGTCTTCCCCTAACAAAATCATTCTGGCTCCCTGACACTAATTTCCCAATCACTGTTTTGAGTCTTCCTGCCAGTAATTTCGATGCAATTTTGTAGACACTACTAATAAGGCTGATTGGTTTGTAATCCTTGAGTTCGATTGCCCCTTTCTTCTTAGGAATCAAGGAAATGAAGGAAACATTGATGGATTTGACCATGTGGCAGTGGTGATGAAAGTGTTTCAACGCATTGATAATCTCATTTTTATAATCTCCCAAGCATGTTGGAAGAAGGCCATAGTAAACCCATCCGGCCCTGGTGCCTTATCTGAGGCACAACTTTTAATGACCGAATGAATTTCATCTTCTTCAAAACTCCCTTTCCAGCCATATTCTATCTTCTTCAGGGATTCTAGCTAGATTGTCAAATCTAACCGATGGTCTCCAAGGTTCATTCTCTATATACAACTGTTGATAGAAGCTCAAAATCTCCTTCTTGATTTCTTGTTTGTCTTCAGTAATGGATCCCCTAACTTGTAGCTTGTCAATACAATTATACCTTCTACGTGCATTAGCCATGTTATGGAAAAACTGTGTTTCTATCCCCATCCCTGAACCATAGACACCTTGATTTTCGTCTCCAAGAAATTTCCTCAATCATTGCTACTTGTTGTATCTGAGTCTGCAGATTAAGCACTTGACTCTTTTCGCTCTCGGTAAGGATTCTTCCTTCAAAAGATTGCTCCAACCTTGAAAGTTCATTTAGAGCCTTGCTTCTTTGGTCTTCCAACTTTCGAGATGCCTCTCTGTTCCAATAGGAGATATCATTTTTCAAAAGTTTAAGCATCTATGTTAAAATGAAATCAGGAATACCCGCAACCTCATAACTATTTCACCAAGTTTTCACACAATCAAGAAACCCCTCTATCTGCAGCCACATTTTCAAATTTGAAGTAAGATGTGCTGGAATCCCATTCCCCACATCACTACACTTTGTGCGAAATGTAGGTGATTTCTTCCTAAATGTGCTTTCGTAGGCAAAGCTTGTCTGGTATTTGTATTGGTGGGAGTTAGCAGGTAGCAGATGGAATAGTCGAAGTAAGTGAAAGATGACTAGGACATCATGTTGAAGGCGGGGTGGGGGTGTTGTCCACATTCTCTGTGGTTTCTTTATACGTGCACCCTTTCATCTCTCTAGTATGACTCATGATCGAGTGAATGATTACTAAAGTTGGTTTTCTGATCTTTCCTTTCTTTGATAGGAATGTTCATTTCCCACTCATTACCCCAAGTGGGTAATTGTTGCCAATATTTTCGTTTAAGGTGTTTGATAGCTGTTACACTCTACTTTCGTTCCTTTTCTATTTGGGAAATCTTATGCTTTTCAACAGAATTAGGTCCAAAATAAAGTACGGAAAGGGTGATTTTCATTTAGTTGAAAAGATGAAAAAAGTCTACTCATGACCCATTCAATCAATGCTATCGGGTATTCATTTGCGTATTGATAATCTTGTCATACCATATTTGTATCTAGTCCGTGGAAAAAGCAACAAATTAAAAATGGATTTTCGCACCATCTTTTACAAATAAAGCCAGCATCAGAAAATAACCCTAGTTGCTATTTTTTACAAAATTTAACCAGTGTGCAATTATAATGTATGTGTTATTACGGTACAACATATGTTTAATTAGTGCTTAGATAATATACACCGAGCATACACCATCGTTGTTACAGTTAGGTGGGTGAAGTTTCTAAAGCTGGTCTGCCAAAATTGCTAAGATCACAATTTTAAGAAATGACAATCATGCAAACTCAGTCCATGTAGGGACAAATGAAGGAACTAAGAGTAGGAAAACATTTATGTCCAGCAGATATTAACATCAAATCTATGAATACATTACATACATTTTTGTCAATTAATGATAGTTGATCCATAAAAAATAAATATAGTTTGATATAAATACTGAACGTAAATAAGTTGTTTTCCAAATAATGCCACAACATTAGGTAAAAAGGGAGAAAGAAGATGGACCCAAAAGAGCAAGAGAACACATATTATAGTTTGGGGGAAAATGAAAAGTTAATCTTAAACTATGAATCTTTCCAGATGAGATTGCGTTAGTTTGAAGAAAAAAAGTTTGGGAAATATTCATTGGAACATTATTTTAAAATCATTTTTAATGTTTGTGTATATTGCATGAAGTAATGTGGAACGTTAAGAGTTGGGATATCTAAAAAGAAACAAGATTTAACTTATATATGTTGACAGACTATCGTGTAATTTAACTTGTGATATAAAATATAACTGTAGCGATCCCTAACTCCATTAATAACTTTTATCTATGTGCAAAAGTACAATTGCCCCCGATCGATAAAAGAGGAGTATTACAATAGGTCGGCGGGTAACATAAAAGCCTTTCAAATATCAAACAAAATGAATAGAGTTTGAAATTTGAGATTTAGTTGAATGACTGATTTTTCTCTCAAACAATCTACCATTAAAGGTGAAGAGTGTTTCTAGTGGAGAAGGGATAATTGATTTCATTCTTCAAACCTATATCTATTTAACTTTATTGTTACACGTTAATTTCTTGAATATCTTTAGATTGACATGATAAATTTAAACCTAACTTACTTTCCTTGTAATTAAGCAGTCCTAAAGTTCTCTAATAAATTAGTGCAACAACTTTTACGTTTGTTATTTCCAAATCTAGACTTTGACAAACTGTAAATATCACAATTTCATGTGTATACTTAGACCTAATCTTACTTATTAAGCCTAATTATTTGAGTTGTATGGTACTAGAAGAAAGAAACTTCTTACTATGTAACAATCTAAGCTACTTGTCTTAGCTTTTTCTTGCATTTATCTAACTTTTTCTTGCTTTTGTGCTTTCTCTTCTTTTTCTATCACTGACTGATAGGACTAATGTTAAAAGAAAAGGAAAAAAGAATAGGTCAAGATCATACTTTACCTAGCACAATAGGAGTAATTCAATTATTTTTATAGTTATCTGCATTCCCTCTACTTTTTGAAGTTGGGAGTTTGGGTTGTAATTGAAACTAAAAATTAGGGGCTGTTTTTCTTTCATTCTAGTATAATTAAAGTAGTACAAGTACTTCATAAACTTTGTTTGAATTGAGTTTAATTTAAGGATATCTCATCAATGTTTCTACTAATATCTAAATGATATTTAACCCTTCCTACAAATTCTCAACCACAATAACTATGTACTATTTAAATGTTTCCTTTGTCTCAATTTATGTGATGATATTGACATATTGAATGGGCATATAGTTTAAGAGAAAAAGAAAAACTTCTGAAATTGTGTTTAAAACTAGTCATAAGCAATTGTGTTGCTATAAATTATCTCATTAAACGTAAAATAAAAAAATTAAAAGTTAAATAATTTCAAATGAGAAAAAAATTAATATTTTTATGATACAAACTAAAAAGGAAAGTATGTCATATAGATTGAAACGAATAAGTAAGCAGGGATAGTTTATCGGCTTATTAATAATTTCAGCGGGGATAGCCCAAGAGGATATAATTCGAATTTTTGTTTCACGAGTTTGAATTTTAATAATTTCCGTTGATTATTGTTTATTTGGATTTCCGTTATCCTTTCTTAACTATTCAAACAAAAGAAAACTATACTTTCTTGACCATGACTCAATCAAATATTAAAATCAGAATTTTAAAAAATTGATCCTTTTAAAATTATGTCTCACTAAAAGATTCACTAAATCTCTGCAAAAGCAAGAACAATTCTGCATGTCTAGTTGCAAAGATCTGTTTGGATGTACAAATTGAGTAATGAAAAAGAGAAAGGAAATAAAGGATACAGTGAAAAGAAATTTGTAAAGAAGAGACTGCACTTTGATGCAAAAATTTCTTCAAAGCGCCAATGGTTTTAGAATTGGATGCTTTCCCAAACAGGGAATTATCCTCTTTAACAAACCTTTCATAGTGTCTTTTGAAGAAAAAAAAAAAGCAAAGGTTCTTATGAACTTTTGATATATCAAAATTTGAATTTTAAATTGCTTTTGTGTTTTGATCATTCCCACAGCAATAAATAAATAAATCAAAATCTACAACCATCTATGTAACACTCTAGTGATCTTATCTTGTTTGCTCTTTTGGATGAGTAAATGGACAAAAGGGATCAATGATGTATCTTTTTCTTTATTCCTTTTTGAGAGTTAATAAGAAAATGCGGAAAGATTTGACTAGATTAATAGTTATGAGGTATATTGAATTTAAGCTCGTGATATTACGAATCATATTATATTATTCTCTTGGCGTGTCTTTAGAGATGGCGCTTCTAAATTACCTCTATGAAATGACATTAAGAATTTTTTCTTTTTCCTACTTTTTGTTTTTTGGTCATTTATTATTTGGAGCTTATGTTATAGCTTGAAATTCATAATCAAGAAAAAATATTACAAATGAGCAAGTCATATGGATCGGAATCCAATAAGAACGGAAATCCAATCAGACTAAAGTCTTGAAGAAAAGCAACCTCAATAGTCAATCTATCCGCAACCTAGGTCAAAGGTCTTCCATGCCGAGGTGAGCATGAATAGCATGGGACATGTTCACAAGGTGAAATGGTCAAGAGTAGTGCTTCTCAAGATCAACCCAAAATGTTATCCGACTTTCTTAAAGATAAAATTGAAGAGGTTCATAACATTTTACGTTCGAGAATGTTTCATGGAATCAGATGATTACATACTTTATTTTTTGAGAAATAGCATGTATTCTTCTTTTATGTCACAAAAATCTTAAAATATCTAACTCAAAAGCTTGCATTCCTACAATATTTCCCCCCAAAAAATAAAGTATGAAGATTGGCTTTTAAAAATGATAAGGAAATCATTATAAAGTATAAACTATGTGGAACTTCTTGTAAAAGTTAAAGAGTATAATGTAATAAATGAAACACTAGAGGAGCAATTCATAAGACTATAAAAAGACAGTGAAGTCCACTTTATCCTCTTAACATATTGGGTTTGAGAAATAATATCCTCTTCACATCTTTGAATAAAATTATAAATTCTTTTTGATTTTAAATTAATGGCTAGAAATGAGTTGAATTATTACATATATTTTAAAATGTTAAAAATAATCCTCAGTAGTATAAATTGTGACATATTTTTTAGTAATTAAAATTTTTGAGTAATGCTATTTTATAATTAAAATTCATACATCTCTTTTTTCTTCTTCTTTTGAATTTCAAACCCGATCATTAGGCTTCATGGTATATATGTATTTTTTTTTTTAATTTTAAAGTTCAAATCTTGATATATCTTCTTATTATATTATTATTATTTTGTATTAAAAATTTACTACAAATTTTCGTAAAGCATCTTTATTTGCATGTTATACTTGCATACTCAAAGTTGTAAACAATTTATTAGTAAATATTTTAAAACTTAATAATCTCCAATTAGTTAATAACTGATACGATATTTAAAGTTTTTGAAAATTACTTGTAAATATTAATTCAAGTAAGATTTTATCTCATACTACAAGATATGAGAGAGGTATTATTTCTTAATCTCAAAATTTTAGGATTATTAAATAAAATTTACTCACTTATATCAGTATCGTTGAATATTATTTTTATTAATTTTTCATTCTTAATCGGAAAAGCGTATAAAAGGCTATCATAAATTGAAAGTCATTTTTGATATTGTATTTTTTTTGAAAATTACTAAGCTTATGATATGTAAGAATGATATGGAAATAGAATAATCTTTTACACAAAAGTGAATAGTCGAAATAATTTTTTTTGTTCTTTCTTGATTCGATCAAATAAAGTTTTCAATACTAATAATGCTAAATAAATGGATCAAGATATTTTTGAAGATCTACAAAAAAAGTTTACTAAGCAAAATGAAACTTCAAATATCAAAAGAAAAAAAGGTATGAAATTTAATGTACAATGCTATTGCTTAATTTTTTTATTTTTGAAAAGAGTGTAATAATCCATATTAATTGAATGCCCTTTTTGAAATTTAAAAATATATGCAATAATTTAACTTATTTCTAATCATTGATTTAAGATCGGGTGGGGTGGGGGATTTATTATCCCATTCAAGATGTGAAAGGGGTATTATTTCTCAAACTTAATATGTTTAGGGGGTTAAGTGGACTTCACTCACAAAAATAGGTACTCATTGTGTAATTAAAAATGGTGAGTTGAGTTCTTGAATAGATAATTGCCTCTGAAGTAGTTCAAAGTTTCATATGTTTATCTTTTGACCCACTTTACTTTTTCACTCTTGAGCTACTCACCAGTAAAGATAATATTGATTTGCATTTGCCACCAAATATATGGTAGGCCCTTTTTTTTTCCCAACATATCAATGTAGTATCAAAGTGATTTGCTTAGGTTAAGGTGGTCTCTTATGTTAGCGCACGATAATTACGGGAGAAATCTCATATTATCATCCTCCACCATAAATCATATAATTATAATTAATTAGTAATATTGTAATTATTAGACAAATCAATTAATTAGTAATTAACATCTTATATTTTAGGTAACCTAGATTATTATTATATACCATGATTGTATATATATATATATATTCTATGGATGAAATGAAATACTCAAGGAATTATCTTCTTACATGGTATCAAGAGTCAAAGATCATTAGCCCTAAACTCTCCCTCCCTCTACCGATTTCTCTCCTCTTTCTCCTCCCTTTTTCGGCCATCACACCAAAACCCTAAACCACTCACTAAATTACATAAAACCCTAGCTGACAAACCTCCCCGACTTACTACTCCCATTCGAAACCCTAAGGGGTTTTGTTTCACTCATTCAAAACATCAAACAAAACTTCCTTCCTTCTCTAATTTTGTTTTATTATGGTACATATGGCCGAAAAATAAACTTTTCATCCTGCTCTTGCCGTTAGTAACGTCAAGAACTTCATCTCAATAACTCTTGAAATGGAGAAATGGCAATATACCTCTTGGGCGGAACTATTCAAAATTCATTGCCACGCTTATGAGGTGATTGGCCATATTATTCCTTCCGAATCGTCATCTGATGCCAGTTTGACGGGAAAAAAATTATGGTCTCGTTTGGATGCCATTGTTCTTCAATGGATTTATGGCACCATATCCAATGATCTTTTACACACCATATTGGAGCCAAATTGTACGGCTCAACAGGCATGGGAACAACTACAAATATATTTCAAGATGACAAACTTTCTCGAGCCGTTTATCTTGAACACCAATTTATGAATGTTAAATTGGACGATTTTTCCAACATCCCCACTTATTGTCAGGAATTGAAGATGCTGGCGGACCAACTGTCCAACGTTGGTTCACCCGTAACGAATCAAAGGTTGGTTCTTCAGTTGATTGTGGGGTTGAATGAACAATATGATGGAGTGACTACGTTCATTCAACAAAGTAATCCCTTGCCTCCTTTCTAGGAGGCCCGTTCGAGGTTGATCCTCAAAGAGATACGGAAGGAAAAAATGCATCTTCTGGAGCAGCCACAGTCGGAATTGCTCTCATCTCCACCAACTCATTTTCCACGGATTTGGAGTCCCAAAATTCTAGTTCGGGGGCAATAATAATCGTCAAAATAATGGCAAAAACGGGTTCAAACGGACACAATAAAGGAAAAAATAATGGTGGAAAGAGACAAGGACGAGGCGGGGGCCAACTCGCTGGCGGCAGTGGCTAGCCCGGGCAGTGGCAGTAGCGGTAACCAGTGGGATGCCCCGCCATGCTCATATCCGACGTCAACGTGGGCCATGCCTCATCCTTCTTCAAATCGCCAATCCGGTATTCTAGGGTCTCATCCACAACATGCGTTTGCGGCTCAAACACCGTCCTCGGTTGGATATGCACCCACGGACATTGAACAAGCCGTGAACAACATGAATATAAGTGTTCCGGATGAGTCTTGGTACATGGACACAGAGGCTACGTCACACATGCCGACATCTCAAGGTAATCTCTCGTCTTATTTTAGTATGAACAATAATAAAAATATTGTTGTCGGCAGTGGGCGGAAAATTCCAATTCGTGGTATTGGTCAAGTACAACTACCCTCCCCACAACCACCATTTTACTTAAAAAAACGTCTTAGATGCACCTATACTAATTAAAAACTTGATCTTTGTTATACGTTTTACCATTGACAACAATGTTTCTGTGAATTTTGATCCGTTTGGCTTTTCTGTGAAGGATTTTCAGACGTGAATGACACTTATGAGATGCAATAGCACAAAGGACTTATATCCCGTCACCTATGTTTCCAAAAATAGCATTACCAAACCATCAACATTTGCTACCATTTCTCATACTCTATGGCACAGTCGGTTGGGACATCTGGGAGCACATGTTTTTAATAATCTTAGGAAGAATAATTTGTTTGGTTGTAACAAACTTTCGGACTTTTCTATTTGCCAGACTTGTGTGCTTGGTAAACATATTAAGCTTTCTTTTGCATCCTCTACATCTTATACTTTTATGCCATTTGATCTTGTGGACATCACCAGTTTTAAGTTCCGCAAGTCATAAATATTATATGCTACTTCTAGATGATTATTCGAATTTTTTGTGGACTTTTCCCTTAGGACATAAATGACAAGCCTATAACATTTTAAAACAATTTAGTGTTTTTATCAAAACTCAATTTGGCAAAAAATATTAAATGTTTTCAATGTGACAATTGGGGGGGGGGGGTCATCAATGCCCAATTTAATGATTTTTGTCACCAAAATGGGATGTCATTGCGTCTTTCATGTCCACATACATCATCACAAAATGGGAAAGTCGAAAGAAAAATTCAAACGATTAACAATATGATTCGCTCTATTCTCGTGCATTCTTCCACACCACCAAAGTTCTGGCATCATGCACTTCAATTGGCCACACATATCTTTTAAACATTCTTCCTAGTAAATTGCTATCTAATGTGTCTCCCACACAAATGTTGTATCATCGTCTCCCGTCTTTTCAACATTTGAGGGTGTTTGTGTTATCCTTTGTTTTCATCATCTACAATTAACAAGTTGCAGGCTCGTTCAACTCGTTGTGTGTTACCCACAAAATCATAGGGGATATAAATGTTATGATTGGACGAATGGGAAAATAATTATCTCTCATCATGTGATTTTTGATGAGTCTATATTCCCGTTTGCTAAGTCTCATGTGGCATGCTCATCTTCATATGATTTTTTGGATAATAGAATACATCCCATTTTACACCACCACTTTAATAACCAAACACAAGTGAAACCACTTCCCCAAAATAACCAACATGTTTCGACCCATCCACAAAATAGGACAGGACCGGAGACTATTGTCGTGTTGCTGAGGGTCTTGGCCCAGTCCTTTTCTCGTGGCAGGCAGACCCAAGTGAGGGAGCCCACTGCTCCCTTACCTACATCTGTAAACCAGCCCAATACAAGATCCCAACCCAACACCGGCCATCACACTTCCCCTCGACCTATTGCCATTCCCGAACAGCCCCGAACCATTGACACTCGTGCTATGCACGAGATCTTTAGGCCCAAATGTCAGTTTAACCTACTATCCACAAAACATCCGTCACCTATACCAAAAAATCCCAAAGCGTCCTTGTCCGACCCGAATTGGAAAGTTGCCATGTTAGACGAGATTAATACTCTTATTAATAATAAGATGTGGGAATTAGTACCACGCCCATCTAATATGAATGTCATTCGGTCTATGTGAGTTTTTTGTCATAAGAAGAATTTTGACGGTTCTTTTGCGAGATACAAAGCTCGTCTTGTTGGTGATGGCAGGTCTCAGCAGGTTGGAGTCGATTGTGGTGAAACATTCAGTCCGGTAGTTAAGCCAGCAACTATCCGGACGGTTCTCAGTCTGTCTCTTTCCAAATCTTGGTCTATTCATCAGTTGGATGTTAAAAATGCATTCTTACATGGCCACTTACAGGAAATAATGTACATGCATCAGCCGTTGGGTTTCCGAGATTATTCACGTCCAGATCATGTTTGCGTGTTGAATAAATCCTTATATGGTTTGAAATAAGCTCCTAGGGCATGGTATAACCGTTTTGCAGGATTTGTTTCCAAGTTGGGGTTCTCTCACATCAAGTCTGATCAGTCGTTGTTCATTTATTGGAAGGGCGCTGACATGACCTATATACTTCTGTATGTTGATGATATTATTCTCACAGCATCATTCACTTCACTTCGCCAGTCTATCATGTCCCTTATTGTAGTAGAATTTGCAATGAAGGACTTGGGTACGTTGAATTATTTTCTTGGCATTGCAGTTACCCAATATGCAGGTGGTCTATTTCTGAGTCAAAAGAAATATGTCCAAGAAATAATTGAAAAAGTAGATAAATTTACATTGATATATAGATTTATTTTTACACAGTCAAGGTTTACAATTCCAATACTTTGAGAAACATAATTTAACTTCTCTTTTTTTTTTTTTGATAATCCAGGTTTCCAGGCTTGCGCCTGACTACTTCACTGGTATTGACTTTACCACATGTATGTGCCCCGGAGGATGATATCCGGAGGGGAGAATCGAACTTGCGACCCTAAGGCCGCAAAGTTGACTCCCTGCCAGCAAGCTGACCCCTCTAGATATAATTTAACTTTCTCTGAGTATATGATAACCGTATAGTTAAATAAGGAAACTTTTTGGGAACAATGAGATGATGTGAAAGGAATGAGTATAGAGGCGTTCAACAGAGGAAATGCTATTGTTGATTCATCTTTCAGTGTCGGGAGTCAGCGTGTCAATAAATTGAGAACATGCTTGACCAAGAGAAACCCCGCGAGATCACTACCTCACGCGTGGAGGCTGTGTTTAATTGGTGGATCAGCGCGGGGTCAACATTGAATTTTAAGTGAAATTGGAAATTGTGTTTGATTTGGAGATTTTCTATATGTGTAAACTTTGATAACAGCAGACCAGGGCCGTCTCAATATTTTGGGGGCTCTGTTCTAATTCGTAAAAGTGGGCTCTTAATATAAGTAAATATACGATTTCAATAATTAGATTGGGCTAAGACCTGCGAATTATGAACATTTACAGTAAATTCTGGCTAATACTACTTAATAAAAATAAAAAAAGAGGTCCCTAAAATTTTTCATTTTTCGAGGGCATGTGCGGTAGCACAGCTCGCACAGGCCCAAATACGCCCATTCAACAGACTAACAGAAGATAAAATTAGATAATAAAAAAAATAAAAAAATATATTTAACCCTTTTTCCTAATAATAAAATCTTCAATCACCATATAGTCCTAATACAAACACATCTATAAATTAAATTGTGATAATAGATCAATACTGCTGGCATAAAATCCTCATGCACTAATATATGGACTCTTTTCGTGCACTAACTTTACTCTAAAGTTGCACTCAAATATAACCAAAACTCGTCCTTCACTTTATTTATTCAAATTTATATGTGCACAATTATTCAAAAAATTGGTAAAACGACAGATGTCACAATTTAATCATCTTCCAACTTCTCCACTGTTTTATAGTAGGTCTAACAAGAGACTAACTTATCTAAAACAAATTATTTGCCTTTTGTAATGCATTACACGTATGAAAATGATCATATCAATTGACTAATCTTAAACGAAAAGAAGTGTTTTAATTTGACACATGTGATAAGATGATCCACGTATTGTTTGAAATGGACTTTTAAAAACTATTTTCCTTAATGAAGGAGTTATTTACGTAATGCAGATTAAATTTAGTTTAAAGTACTGCATTTGGTATTAAACAAAATTTTAAACAACCTGCACCATAAGAAGTCATGACCTAGAAAGAAAATTCTATTTTAAGAACTTATTTACTAATCTTTCTGATTCATTTTATATGACATCATTTTAGAATCAATCAGTTATTTTTATTTTTATTGTAATAACAAATTAAAGAATCAATATTCAAATTGAGATCGAATTAACATTCAATAGTGTGATTCGAAATATTTTATTCTTTTTTAAATAGGGCGATTATTAACTAGACAAGTGCCCTTATAAACAGTTGATATCAATTATCAAAGGTAAGATTGTCACTTCATATGGACTTTTGTGAGTGGTTACATGCAGAATATATGCATGGAATAAAGCTAGGGAACAAAATTTATGCAGATATAATAGAATTGTGGTGTAAATAGTTTAACTAGTGTAATTTAAACATGTTAGTAGTACGTTGTCTGTACAATTTTTCAGATAACTAATTTCACTTATTATAATCATTTTAGGTGATTTGTTAGTATATTTTTATCCTATCAATATGTAGAAGTTAAACTTGAAAGAGTGTGGTCCAGTAGTCAGTTAAGTGAGTCATGAAAATCATGAATTCTCATGTTCTAATTCCAGCAAAGGCAAAATCACAATGTGATTTATTCTCATCTATCTATGCCTTGACAGATAGAGTTATGCCATACTTCTCGTGGAAGATATAATGGGTACCCCGAAATTGTTATTAAACTCAAATAATAAGTGTACATGAATATGGGCAGATGTAGAGTACTGTTCAAATTATGGGTTCTTTTGAACCCAATAGCTTTGACTCAAAATTAATAATCTTAATTATGCATTAAACCGTTCATCAAATAAATACAAATAATTAATTTTGAACTCAATAAATCAAATGAACACCGGTACAATCTCCAACTCAAACCTAAAAAATTCAAATTCTAATCTAACTCTTTATGTGAATAATGCTAAAGTAAAATATATGACAAATAATAATACTAATGTTTTTTTCTAGAAGGTGTCACTATTCAATTAGTCTGCATGTCATTATGCCCATGCTATAGTGTGCAGCAAAAAGATGGTGGTGGAGTGAAGTGAGCCCACACTTTGGGGAGTGGGAAAACTGAAAGAGTATAAACAGTAGGCCACTCTTTGTATAAAGATCCCTTCTTTATTCTTTCCTTTGCCCATTGATAAACATATTTATTACAAGTGCCTATTATCTACTAACAACATTCTGATTCTGTATTTAAAACACTCCATTACCTTTTCTTTCTTTTGTTCCTTTCACTCTTTTCAATATTTTCAAATTCTAAGTTATTCCAAGAACAAAGTTGTAATAGTAGTATTAGCAGCTTGTTTTAGTAGATTGTTGAATTGAGGTTTCTTGTTCTTGGAACATGAGTGAAGAACACAAGGAGAAAATCATGGCTCATGAGGGTCATAATGATGATGATGGAAGAATTGGTGTTTGTAAAAGAGAATTATTTGTCATTTCAACGCCTGAGGTGATGAAGAAAACACACTGTTTTCTGGTTTTATGCTGCTTCTTTTTTGTTGTGCTTTCATTTCTTGTTTGTGGAGGGTGGAGCTAGGGGTTCATTTGAATCTCTCTCGCTGAAAAATTTCACTCTATATACATAGAGGCGGAGTAGATATTCTAGTTTATGGGTTCTAGATTCTAAAAAAAGAAAGTTATTGAGTTCTTGATAAATTATTTATACATATTAAGTGGATTTTCTTTAACACAAATACGTGATTTGTTCTAAAGCTACTGGCTTCTACTGAACCAATAATTGGAATGTTAAGCCCCGCCCGTGTGTATACAAGTCAGAATTATTTTTATATATATATATAGTAGATGTACCAACCCCGACTTGTTTGGACTAAGGCATAGTTACTTTTGAGCGTGGTTATTTTTGTTGTAAATATAGTAGATGTTAAATCCTATTGACTTATTTGTATGTTTATTTTTTTATATTTTGAATTCTCTTAATGAAAATTCTGGGCACAGTGTTTGTCCCATATTGTTTTGTTTTCTTCTTGTTGTTGGTTTGATAAGAACGAGAAATGGAAGGAGAGTTTCTAAGCCTCTTGTTGTTTTATGTACTTATATGGAACTGTGTTTTATCTTGGTTTGTTTCTTTTATTATACTAGTTTGATTTGTCTGTTTGTAACTTCTTGTTGTACTTTTTGTTTGTTTGTTACCACTTGTTTAAACTCATTTCCCTCTACTCCAGCCCCTTCTTTATTAATTTCTTTTTTTGCTTTCTGTAACTTTTCTATCCATTGGAGCTTTTGACACAAATATTGATTATCAATCGCAGACAATTTAGGCATTTATCAGTTATACTTTGAGAGTAAGGGTGTAAAGATATACTGTTTGTCTAATGGTACCTGCAATCTCCCCACAATACAGGTACCGGGTAACTCTGTTTGCCTCTGCTGAGATGTGAACCTGATAGTAAAAACATCTTACTTTTTGTTCTTAATACATTGGAACTCCAAACAGAATGAATAAGCTAGTGTTTTGGCATCTTCAGAAAGGCACCTATATGAGTTACTTCAAAATCAGAACATTATGCTATTAAAATGAGGAGAAAAAGTGTGTTTTCTTTTAAATTTTGATAACTCAATCAAGACCCAAAGGCAGTCTTTTAGTTGCAGACAATATGCTGTAAGCAAACTGTCAAGTCTCAACAGAGTTTCTTTGGATCCTACTAAGTCTTTTAGGAATAGATAATTGTTTGTTGGAAGATGTTTTTGTTTTTTTTCTGTTTGAAGAGCTCTTAATGTAGCTAGGGTTGTTATGAATTTGAATTGTAATTGAAGATGTTGACCAAGTTCTTGAAGTGAATAGTTTCATGTTTCACAGAATTAGGACCCCGTGTTTCTTGATCACCGGCTCACTGATGAGCTTAATTCTTTCTTCCTTGTACAGATGGAGAGTTCCTCCATGATTACTGAAGAAACAACACATGCTAAACATTGGAGGAAATTAAACTTATCGTTGGAGATACCTTCAAGAACGCTGGATACCTCTCCTCAAGAGTTGGTTCAGATTAAAATTCCATCCACGCCTACCCCCACACCGAAGAGGGTGAATTTCCTTTTGACACCTAGTACTTCCGATTCAAGAATAACTACAAATACTTCATCTCCTGGTCCCTCACCGTGTCGTGGAAAATCAACCATTAGGAATCTTTTCCCTAAACTGACCTTGAAATCACGTATGAATTCAGATACAGAGAAGATAACCGTCCCAGATTCAGGTCCGCCTGCAGTTGTGCCACAACAAGAGAAGGTATCCATGTCAAGGTCATGGTCACTTAGTAAAATGTTTACACCTCGCATTAAGAGGACCTCGTCTTTGCCCGTTACACCTATTGCACATTCAAATCCAGAGTCCATTAGTGGAAGCATAGGCAGCTCTCTAACGCTTGGTGTAAGTTCTCTCGACATTGCTTGATTGATTTAATATTATTATCAGTCGTGGAAACAGCCTCTTGCAGAAATGAAAGGTAAGACTGTGTACAATAGACCTTTGTGGTCCGGCCCTTCCCCGGACCCCGCGCATAGTGGGAGCTTAGAGCACTGGGCTGCCTTTTTTTTTTTTAGTTGAACTCTTGGTAACTTTTTGGGTTCTGTTATCCTACTTGATTAATGAACAATCAACAGCGCACAATAAAAAAAAGGAAAGAGAGATGTTTATACCACTTAGACAACTAAATTCCTTTAATATTATGTATATATACTTCTTTATATTTTGACTTCCTTATTGAAAATCTTGGCTCTGACAGGGGAGAGGCATCGATCAACATATTGTTTCCTTCTTAAAATGAGCATCATACTAGGTCACTAGAAAGAAATTCCTAAATCTAGAAGGCCTAAAGTCATTTATATTTGCACTTAGTACTTTTTATGCAATTATTTGAAATAGGACATGTTATTATTGCAGACAAAGGAAACACAGGGCATTTCGCGATCAATGTCTCTACCAGTCATTAACAAAGAAAAAGCCGGAAGCAATAGGAGAGTAGAATTTTTCTTTCGAGTTATTCCTTCAACTCCTCAAGTGAAGGATGTGGAATCCTCAGTTCCAGCTGCAAGTCCAGCAAAAGTACCTGGTAAACAATTGCCTCAAAATCTATTTGATTCTTGCTAGATTTTGATTTTAAGTATTCATAGGCTTTGGAAGATGCACTTCTTGTTTGAACACCAAAGACTTAGTAGGAGTTTGGACATGAATTAAGTGATATTTAAAAGAAAAGTAGTATCTGAAGTTGAAGTTGTGTTTGGACATGCATTCCACTTGAAAAAAAATTAAAGTTTTGTGAGTGTGAAAAAGTTCACTTGAAAAGCTCATCTTCAAAAACTAACCAAAAAATTATTCTAATATGTAACCAAACATTGTTTTGATTTTTTTTTTTTGGAAAAAAAAAAATCATGTTCAAACGGGCCTTAGAAGAGAGGATGAGGCTTCTAGTGTCCTTAAAGGAACCCTTTGGCAAGTTACATTATGCTGCATATACGAGCATCGATGTATTATTAAAGATTCCACCGTCTTGATCTAACGTGACTATTTTTTTCTCAGAGGATAATGAACAAGATGGTGAAGATATACCAGAAGAGGAGGCTGTTTGTCGAATTTGCCTAGTTGAGTTGTGCGAAGGTGGAGAGACGCTCAAGATGGAGTGCAGCTGCAAAGGCGAACTTGCTCTGGCTCACCAAGAATGTGCACTAAAATGGTTTAGTATCAAAGGTAACAAGACATGTGAGGTGTGCAAGCAAGACGTCAAGAATCTGCCCGTCACACTCTTGCGCATGCAAAGTGTTCGGAATGCAAATGCAGGATCCAATAGGTTCCGGCATTTGGAAAT
The DNA here is from genome assembly GCA_029783415.1 of Anisodus acutangulus. Taxonomy (NCBI): domain Eukaryota; kingdom Viridiplantae; phylum Streptophyta; class Magnoliopsida; order Solanales; family Solanaceae; genus Anisodus; species Anisodus acutangulus. Next base: position 49,492,085 of record CM056498.1, read on the forward strand.
AAATGGATACAGGTAAATGTTTTTTCATCATTTCAACCTTTTTATTGTAACAATAACATGTGCCCTTCTACTTTTCGTAGATATTGTAGCAGCTAAGCAACCAAATTTGCTGAAAAAAACAGATTCCATCTTTCTTGCATAATGAAATTGCATGCATATGTTTGAATGAAATTGTCTATGTTCTGTTGATTAGTACCATCTTTGATCAGCACGCAATAGTATTAGACCACAAAGTACTCTTTCTTCTCGTTCCTTGTTTCTCTGCTTATCCCACATTAATTTCAATAAAACGTTGTTATCAATGATAACTCAACAAAATCGGGTTTCTGACTTTTGCTACACTGGACAGGGTTTGGCAGGAAGTACCCATTCTTGTCATTGTCAGCATGCTTGCCTACTTTTGTTTTCTTGAGCAGCTTCTGGTAAGTTTAGAAGATGATAATAATCTCAAGAGAAAATAGCCATCTCATCTATTTATTAGTACTAAATTAAACTTGTCGCGTCTGAAGGTTGGGAAAATGGGTACCGGTGCAATTGCTATTTCACTTCCCTTTTCTTGTGTACTAGGCCTGCTCACGTCAATGACATCTTCAACCATGGGTATGTTATTTATCACTAACTGTAACATTTAAAGAGCTTTGGTCTATCAAAAGCATTAGTCGCGTCAAAGGCAAGTGCACGTGCCAATTCGGTGAAAAGTTGATTGATATTGGATGGAACAGCTGACCAACACTTGATATTATTTCTAGTATCTTGAATTAAAAATCAACTAGCACAAAACATCGTCTTTTGGTAAGAGCGCGATAGAGTTTGAAAAACATATGTAAGGTGTATGAATCGATTAGGAAAGAAGATACATATGATCTTCACTTGGTTATTTATCAGAAAAATCTGTCTGATCATGAAAATCTTATGTCTATTGTATCATTTTTGTATTCTTGACTATAGGAAAGAAGATACATATGATCTTCACTTGGTTATTTATCGGGAAAATCTGTCTGATCATGAAAATCTTATGTCTATTGTATCATTTTTGTATTCTTGACTATAGTAAGTTATCTTCTTTTGCAGTTAAGAGAAGGTTTGTCTGGGTTTATGCATCAGTCCAATTCGCTCTAATAGTACTATTTGCACATGTCTTTTACTCCTTGGTAAGATAATACTCCCTCCATCCCATTTTAAGTGTCTTTTTTGCCCAAAAAGAGAATAATTTATGTTTCAGAAAATCAAGACATAATTGATTACCTCTTTCCACTTTAACCCTTGCTATTAAAGTGGTAAAAAGTGATTAATAATACTCATTTTTCAACAGAATGAGCACTTCTCAATAAGAAATAAATTAGGGCAACATGGTAAATTACTACTTAATGTTTTCTTAATGGACGTGTTAAAACCTTAAAAGACACTTAAATGGGACGGAGGGGATATCTAATGATGTTGGTGGAAATTCTGTTTTTGAGCTTACTAGATATACTGAACTGCTTAAGTTTTCCATCTATATGATATATTAGGTTCGCGTGCAAGCAGTTCTTTCGATTCTTCTATCAACATTTGCTGGCTTTGGAGTTGCAATGAGTGGAAGCTCGTTACTCGTCGAGTTCTTTAGATGGAAAAGGCGACGAGCAGCCTTGTTAGAGCAGCAGCAAAATGCACAGATGGTTTTGCCTCCAGGGGGATGGCCACAGATGAATCAACCTGCTACATCGTCTCGTGTAGGTCCTCAAAATCATCAGCACGCTATTGAAAATCCGGAGACATTTAGTTGGAGCTAGATTTTGTGTTATGTTACTATTTTAGCCAAAAAAAGAGTGAGATTTGTCCATACAGAGTTGTGGAGATCGGTGTTTTGTACATTTTAGAAACTTATTGTCTTCTAATACATGAAAAATAGAAATACTTCTTGTTGTTGTATTGCTGAAAGAAGCTGTAAAAAGTGAAATGCATATAAGCAGAACTGCAGAAAAGAGTGTAGAAAGTAGAAACAATTCTCTTTGTTCTTCCTGGTCTAGTCCAAACTATTTCCGTTTGTCTTTTGAAGAGGTAAATGATTATTCATGAATTATAAAGTACAAAGATGAACCAAAGTTTAAACAAAACCAGTTGGAGTTCAAAGTGTAGTGAAGAGAGGGACAAAATTACACAAATTAAAAAGAAGAGGGACACAAATAGTTGCTGGTGCAAATTATCAACAAGCATCACCACTAAATGTATAATTGGATAAAAATTTACCAGCACCCCCGATGTAGACTTCAATCTCATGTGAAATGCAACTTTATTAGGGGTGTATTAAAGAAAACATTTGAATAAAAAAGAGCATATATTCGGTGTGTTTAATAATACTAGTTTTGGATACGTGCGTTGCACATGAATCCCATGCAAGCACTATAAATGATCTTGAGTTTGTTAAATAAGGCAATACACACACAATATACAAGTGTATATTGCCTCACTCAAGTCACGGATTCTGCCCATGTTAGTGGCCACAAGTCACGGATTCTGCCAATATTATTGGCCACGGTTTTGGTGTTAATTGGACATAAGAATATTGTATATTTGGAAAATATATGTGTAGTATATTGTAATGTATTTGTTACCATAATTAGGAATATACACTGCCATAATTGTAGAGTTAGAATTATGGTAGAATAAGGTTTTAGAAATAGAATAGGAATAGGATTCTCCTATTTTGTATCTTGTATATATACCTATTCAATTAATGAAAATAATCAAGGGGATTATTTCTTTCATGGTATCAAGAGACTAGGTCTAAACAAAAGTTTTTTCTCTCCCAACTTTTGCCTCTCTCGGCCGAGACACCCCCCCCTCGGGTTTCTCTTCCAAAATTCGTCTTCCGCTCTCAAAAACACATCTCTTAAATTTCCCTTCCTTCTTTGTTCTTCCAATATGTCTAAGAACAATTATCACCCTGCCCTCACGGTGTCCAATATCAAGAGCAGTATCCCTATTGTCCTTGAGATGGAAAACGTCCAATATGCGACGTGGGCGGAGTTGTTTAAAATTCACGCAAATTCACGCTATCTCTTATCAAGTTCTTCATCATATCATTCCTCCCGCTAGACCCCTTCCTGCGGAGGATCCTGAGTTATGGATCACACTTGATGCTACCGTTCTCCGGTGGATATACGTCACTATTTCGGTGGACCTTCTACAGACGATTATTGAGCCGGATACCACAGCTATGGCTGCATGGAATAGATTGCGTGACATATTCCAAGACAACCAACATTCACGTGTCGTCACACTCGAGCAGGAATTCTCTCTCGTTCGAATTGACGAATTTCCAAACGTTTCTGCATATTGCAAGAAACTAAAGGAGTTGGCAGATCAACTACGTAATGTTGGCGCATCGATAACAAATAATCGTCTAGTTCTACAGTTGGTTGCCGGCCTTTCGGAGGCCTATAATGGTGTGGGAACTCTCCTTCGCCAAAGCAACCCTCTTCCCGACTTCTATCAAGCCCGCTCCATGCTTACGTTGGAAGAAGCCGGTTTGGCTAAAAAGGCGACTACCGGAGCAAGTCCAGTCGTCATAGTGGCCTCCTCTCCTAGTTCTTCGGGTTTTGTGAATAATTCGGGCCAAAACCATAATAATGGTGGCGGCAAGAATAATCGCAAAAATAATAACAAAAACCGCGGGGGCAAACGCGACGGTTCTGGTGGAGGTTCCGGTGGTCAACAAACAGGCGGTGGGTCCCAGCCATGGTACAATGGCCCACCACCCTCCCGGGCCCAGCAGTGGGGCCCATGACAGTGGAACCCGTACCAGCCAGCAACAGGTTCCATCGGCCAGTGGGCTTGCCACACCTGCACTAACACCCAAAGCGGTGGCGCCCACCCAATGGCCCAACAATGGCGAACAAAGAAGCACTACCAACTCCACTACGGCCAGGAGTTCTTGGGCCCCGACCTCCGCAAGCCCATCATGCAGCAGGCCCCACTCAAACCGACATCGAGGCCGCAATGCACACACTAGGGTTATCTCAACCGGACCCAAGTTGGTATATGGACACTGGTGCCGCTACTCACATGACTTCCGAATCAGGTACTCTCTCATCTTATTCCAATTTGAGCACCCTTCGAGGGATAATTATTGGTAATGGCAGTTCTATTCCAATTCTAGGGTATGGTCAGAAAACGTTATCTCCCCCCAATCCACCACTCCTCTTGAAAAATACTTTGCATGCTCCTAAATTGATTAAAAATTTAGTGTTTGTCCGCAAGTTCACAAATGACAATTCTGTTTCTGTTGAGTTTGATCATTTCGGTTTCTCTGTGAAGGATTTCAAGACGGGGAGCTATCTCATGAGGTGTGATAGTAGGGGGGATCTGTATCCTATCATGCCTGGTTTCAGTCCATTGAGTCAAGCCTTGCCATCAGCCTTTGCAGCCATCTCTCCTTCCATGTGGCATGCTCGTCTGGGTCATCCGGGATCTTCTATTTTATCAGTTTTAGATAAAAATAACTTTATTTCCTGTAAGGGTACGAGTCGTACTCCACTTTGTCAGTCTTGTTCATTAGGGAAAATTGTTAAGTTGCCATTTGTTGACTCTAATTCTCATACTACAAATGCAATTTGATATTATTCATAGCGACTTATGGACGTCTCATGTTTTTAGTTCATTGGGTCATCGATATTATGTTCTTTTTTTAGATGATTATTCTAGATTCTTGTGGACGTTTCCAATTGCGAATAAATCACAAGTGTTTTCCATCTTCATCCAATTTAGAGCATTCATTCGTACTCAATTCGAAAAAGAAATAAAAAATATTCAATGTGATAATGAGAAAGAGTATGACAATAGGGAGTTTCAGGAATTTTGTGCTAATAATGGGATAAATTTTCGTTATGTCCTCATACATCTTCACAAAATGGGAAAGCCGAACGTAAAATTCGTTCCATAAATAACATTGTCCGAACTCTCTTAATTCATGCATCCATACCTCCATATTTTTGGCATCATGCTCTACAAATGACCACATATCTTCTTAACATAATTTCTTCTAAAGGTCTGATATATTCTCCCCCCCCCCAAAAAATCCTATATAATAAGAACCCATCTTATTCTCATCTTCGGATTTTTGGGTGCTTGTGTTATCCGTTATTCCCATCCACCACAATTAACAAACTTCAGGCTCGGTCTACCCCGTGTGTATTTTTGGGTTATCCGTCGAATCATCGTGGTTATAAGTGTTTTGATTTATCCTCCAAGAAAATCATAATAAATCGCCATGTCATTTTTGATGAAACCCAATTCCCTTTTACGAAAGTTCATACTCCCGAGCCTAAGTCGTATAATTTTTTGGATGATCAAATATCCCCGTATATTATTCGGAATTTTTCAGACATCTCCCACACCCAAAATTCTCCAGTGGGCCCACTGCCCGTTGGACCCACAGTACCGCCACGCCCAGTAATTCCAGCCACTGGAACAATTCCAGCAATTGGGCGATCCACCACTGAACCGGGTCCAGACGACGAGTCCATTATTTACCGATTTGGGCGGCCAGAGCCATTTGCATCTTTGGCGATCCGTCCGAGCCGAAAATTCCCAAAATTCCCTCAATTCCTCCTCGAGTCATAGATCGGTCACTCAAAGTCAGCGGGGTATTTTTACACCTAAAAGACATTTTAATTTACATTCTGATGTCTCTAAATCCTCCTTGCCCCGCAATCCACGTATGCGCATTAAATGACCCTAATTGGAAAATTGCTATGACTGATGAATATAATGCTCTTATTGATAATAAGACGTGGGAGTTGGTGCCTCGTCCATATGGTATTAATGTTATCAGGTCTATGTGGATTTTTGCTCATAAGGAGAATTCAGATGGTCCTTTGCTCGACATAAGGCGCGACTTGTTGGTGATGGTAGGACTCAGCAGGTTGGGATAGATTGTGGTGAGACGTTTAGTCCGGTGGTCAAACCGGCTACTATTCGCATTGTGCTTAGCTTGGCTCTTTCAAAGACTTGGCCAATTCATCAGTTGGATGTCAAGAATGCGTTCCTACGGTGATCTCAAGGAAGCGATCTATATGCATCGGCCTTTGGGTTTGAGGATCCAAACCGTCCTCATCATGTATGTTTGTTGAAGAAGTCCTTATATGGGCTTAAGCAGTCTCCAAGGGCCTGGTACACGAGGTTTGCTGACTTTGTTTCAACTATTGGGTTCACTCACAGCAGGTCAGATAATTCCTTGTTCATCTACCGCCTTGGTTCGTCTTTGGCCTACATTCTGTTTTATGTGGATGATATCATCTTGACTGCCTCTTCCGATGCCTTGCGCCAGTCTATCATGACCATGCTCAGTTTTGAGTTTGCTATGAAAGACTTAGGGCCTTTGAGTTATTTTTTAGGGATTGCCGTCAAGCGTCATTCAGGTGGCTTGTTTTTGTCTCAACGAAAGTATGTTGCTGAGATCATAGAAAGTGTTTATATATGATCAATTCGGTAGGAAAAATGGAGTATTTTTCGTCGGAGATTCTCGGAAAAAATCATGCATAGTGATTTGATCAGTAGAAAGAAAGGAACAATGTCTAGTTTTATATTTTCTGAAAAAATATGCATATTCCTTCAATTCTTTATAAAAGATATTCAATTTGTTAAAATTGAAGTAAACAATGGTATTTATACTTGTCATATTTTTTATATGGACATCCAAAACTAGGGATTCATTCTCGTGACTCATATGTTCTTTTCTCGACTCACACTAATGACGGTGACTCTAAGAAAATACTAAAGTAAATAAGAAAACAAACGCAAATTTGATATAAAATTGTGAAAAGTTATATTCCCTCCATCCCAATTTATATGATATAGTTTGATTCGATACGGAGTTTAAAAAATAAAGGAAGACTTTTGAATCTTGTGGTTTAAAACAAGTCAAAGATATTTGTGTGATTACAGATCATCTCGTTAAATTAAAAAGTAAAGTTTAAAATTAAATTGTTGTCAAATAAGAAAATGTGTCATTTTTTTTGGAATTGACTAAAAAGAAAAATGTGTCATATAAATTAGGGGTGAGCGGGTCCGGGTACCCTAATATTTTTTAACTATCCGAATCCTACCCGGTAAAAGATCGGTTCCTAAATTTACTACCCGGAACCTACCCGTAGCAATCATTACCCGGAACCTACGGACATGAGTCCAGGTCCCTCTCAATAAATAAAAACACAAATTAAGCAATAATTTTTAAGCCTATGAGAATAAAAAAGAGTTCTAAAATAATTTCATCAAGTAATTTTTTAGCCTGCAATCGGAGTTTTTAGTACCCTTATAAGAAATTTTAGAAAACTTATTCATTGTAGAAAAGTTAATTCTATAACCAAAACCTAAAATTGCAAGCCAAATTTGACACTCAATTAATTAAACGTGTTGATTTCAAAATAAATTTGAAAATATCTGAATTAAACTTATTTTCGTGTTCATAAGCTCTTCGATACAAAAAAAAAGCTTTATTATACTAGTAAATCCCTAAATTTCATCTTCACAACTACAACAATATACATAAATTTTAAAAATAGATTTACATTTCAAATAAAAAAGTAATACAAATTGAAGATGAGTATACTTTGAAATAGAAACGAAGCATATGATATTAAAAAGAAATTGAAGAGTTAGATATGAACCCATATGCATTTTAGGAATGGCGTGAACACAACCAAGGGAGAGAAAGAGGCAAAGGTGAAGCTTGATGGCGACAACGATGAAAGTACACGAGAGAAAGCTTGACAACGGCGATGAAGCTTCGGTGGTGTAGCTAAAGCGTCATTGTTATTGAGAGAGTTTTGAGTGTTTTCTCTTAGGGCACAAAGAGCATTCTAGAATAAAGGGTGAAAAAACTAAAATATTTACGTCTTGGGTGGGGAAAATCAATGTGTAGGCGTGCAACAAACAATTTTGGAGAAAGTTAAAAGTGGTCCAAATGTTTCTAAAAAGTAAAAATATTTAATATTTTATAGGTTCCGGAGTATCGGTTAGGATCGGTACCACTGTCTCTATTCTGAAGCAGGCAGGACCGCATTGATCGGTTCCTAATTTTACTACCCTGACCCTACAGTTATTATAATATATCTACCAGGAACCTACCCGTTAGTGTGGGTTCGATTAGATCTGAGTACCACATGCACGTGCTCACCCCTAATATAAATTGGGATACATGGAGTATCAATTTGTTAATAGAAAATGGAGTAATAGAGAAAATTATTACATATTCTTTTTCTCATATTTTATGTAATGCCATTATTATTTAGGAAGTCAAAAGTTCTTTGACTAACCAAAGATTATTCTAAAATCTTAACTTAGAATCAAGAGGAAATATGTTTTTTTTTGTTGTTGAGAAAATAGGAACAGAAATCTGGTTTCCCAATGTATGTTAGACGTTTTTATTTTTATTTCTTTTTTAATCTTTTGATGATAGTACAAAGCAAAAAAGGAAAAAAAAACGCTATTAGGAAGAAGCCAAAAAAGGATTCAGGTAACACTTTTCTTGGAATTCAGGGGGGTTTATTTGAAATAATTGAAAACATGCTGGGGTCTTTTAACACATTACAATTTCTCTATTCAAAACCTCACCATCGCCTCCATTAGAGGGAAGCTTTGTGTTAAACCCCAGATAGAAAAGACCAAGAAAAAACAAGTCTAAAAGAGACACATAAAGATGAAGATAGAAGAGGTACAATCAACTACAAAGAAGCAAAGAATTGCCACTCATACTCATATTAAAGGCCTTGGTCTTGAGGTAACCTTCTTTACCCCCAACCCTCTCTTCACCTCTGTCTATTTTATTTTTTTGACCTTTTAGGAATTTTTTTTTGGTTAATTTGTGTTTGGGTTAATGGGTTCTTGTGTTTTGGTGCTAATTTTGCATAAAGCTGATATCTTGTGCTGGTTTAACCCAACCCCCTTTTAGGAATTCTTTTTTGATTCATTTGTGTTTATTTGGTGTTTGGGTTTATGGGTTATTGAGTTTTGGTGTAAAATTTGCATAAAGCTGCTATTGTGCTGGTTTAACCCCCCCTCTTTGCCTTTGTCGACCATTCTTGATCTTTTAGGTCATATGTTGGGTTAACTTGTTTTTGTTTGGTGTTTGAGTTTGTGGGGTTTTGGTGTTAAATTTGCATAAAGCTACTATCGTGTGCTGGTTTAACTCAACCCCCTCTTTCCTTTGTCTACTGTTTTTGACCTTTTAGGATTTCTTTTTGGATTAACTTGTTTTTATTTGGTGTTTGGGTTTAAGGGGTTTTCAGTTTTGATGTTTAATGTACATAAAGCTGCAATCTTGTGCTGGTTTAACTTAGCCCCCTCTTTGCCTTTGTCTATTATTTTTGTACTTTTAGGAAATTTTCTTGGGTTAATTTGTTTTGATTTGGTGTTAAAATTTGTATAAAGCTGCTATCTTGTGCTGGTTTACCTCAACCCCCTCTTCGCTTTTGTCTACTCTTTTTGACCTTTTAGGAATTCTTTTTGGTTAATTTGTTTTTATTTGGTGTTTGGGTTTATGGGTTTTTGAGTTTTGGTGTTAAATTTGCATAAAGCTGATATCTTGTGCTGGTTTATTTCAACCCCCTCTTCGCCTTTTTCGTCTGTTTTTGATCTTTTAGGTCATTTTTTGGGTTAACTTGTTTTTATATGGTGTTTGGGTTTGTGGGTTTTGGTGTTAAATTTGTATAAAGCTGATATCTTGTGCTGGTTTAACACAACCCCTCTTCGCCTTTGTCGACTGTTGTTGATCTTTTAGGTCATTTTTTTGGGTTAACTTGTTTTTATTTGGTGTTTGGGTTTGTGGGTTTTTGAGTTTTGATGTTAAATTTGCATAAAGCCAACATCTTGTGCTGGTTCTACCCAACCCCCACTTTGTCCCTGGCTTCTAACTAATACTCTTTTTCTAGGAGACTTTTTTGGACTCAATTTTTTTGGGAGTTTAGCATTGAGGGTGTATGGACTTCGCTGCTATATTTCCCTGAAGTAGTAATCTTCTGCTGGTTCATTAGTTACCAAAAAAGTTTCTTGTATTTTCATGTTTAAGTTTCATGTGTGTGCTGATTTGCCAACAAATGGGTGATTAATACCCTTTTGAGGAGATTATTTGGATTAATATTCTTAACTAGATGATCTAGTCCAGCGGTATAGGGTGTTCAGGAAATTCACGGGGCGCGGAGGGTTCTATTCCCAGCCGCTGTGCGTGCCTGCTATTTGTTTTAACGGGGGGGGGGGGGGGTTTGAGGGTGTTTTGACTTGCTGCTATATTCCCCTGAAGTTGTTATCTTCTGCTAGTTCTTTACAACTTGTTTAAATGGTTGTTACTCATTGTATTGTATTGTTATTCTGAGTACAATGTTTATTTTGATTGTTAACAATTTTATTGTATTGTATCTTATATCCGTCGCTACATAACAACGAAAAGACCCACTTAATGTAACAACTGATTTGGTGTGGTTGGATCTTTGTGTTATTTCTCTTATCCATCATACCCATACTAATTGCTTCATAATCTTATTTTTCTCTTTATCCTATTTTCTAGCTAACTCCACCTTACACTTTGTTAGACCTCTCCACCTCACATTTTAGTTTGTTTACCCATTGAAACGATGGGTAACAACCATCCAAACAAGTTGTTAGTTACCAAAAACTTTCTTGCAGTTGATGTTTGACTTTCATGTATGTACGTGTGTAATGATTTCTGACAAATTGGTGATTAAATGTTAGTATGTTGTGTTATACGGTAGCCCAATGGGACACCACTACCATTGGCAGCTGGATTTGTGGGTCAGGCAGCAGCCAGAGAAGCTTCAGGGCTTGTGTTTGATATGATACGCCAAAAGAAGATGGCTGGTCGGGCTTTGCTGCTAGCTGGTCCGCCTGGTACGGGAAAGACAGCTCTTGCCCTTGGTATATCACAAGAACTTGGAAGCAAGGTGCATTCTTTATACTCTTTTGTTCTTGATTTAGTGCTTCTATTTTATCATGCCTGTAAGGTTTAAACTTTTTAAATGTTCCTTGTTTGTTGATATCACAAGAACTCAACTTATTTTAAGAAGTTGAGGTGTTTGGCCAAGCTTTTAGAAAGAAGAAAAAAAGGTGCTTTTGAGTAGTAGCAGCAATTGACCCCACATTATGAGATTTCACTGGGTATGTTGTTGAGTAGTAGCAGCAATTGTTTTTCAGAAGCTGAAAAAAGTAGCTTTCGCTAGAAGCACTTTTGGAACCTTAGCCAAGCATAAATTGTTGCTCTAATATTAGCGAAAAACAATTCTAACAAAAAATACTTTTCAAAATAAGCAGATTTTGGAAGCTTGGCCAAAACAGGCTATTACTTCTTTTGGGTTAGCAATCCGAGATATAGCTTGTATCATAACTGGTGGCATTGACTTCAATATTGCAGGTTCCATTTTGTCCGATGGTTGGATCTGAAGTGTATTCATCAGAAGTGAAGAAAACTGAGATATTAATGGAAAATTTCAGGCGAGCTATTGGTCTACGTATCAAGGAAAATAAGGAAGTTTATGAAGGAGAGGTAAGTTTATACTCTACCGTTTCTTGTTTAATTTATATCCTGTCTTTGACACAATAGTTCTGTGATAACCAGTTTTGATGTGTTGCGAAATTGATCCTTTTTTAATTGTAGGTGACTGAACTATCTCCAGAAGAGGGTGAGAGCGTAACAGGTGGATATGGTAAAAGCATTAGCCATGTTATAATTGGGTTAAAAACTGTCAAAGGTACCAAACAGTTGAAGCTTGACCCCACGATATATGATGCATTAATTAAAGAGAAGGTAAGTTCTGCAACATATCTGCCAGTGAAGTGAAGTATCACTTTTTTTTAATACAATTCGATAAATAAGATAATGAAGAAATACATTATATCCCTTCTTCTTAACATCCGACATTTGAAATCTTGATTGAAGCATTTTTCTCTTGAGTAAATTCATTAACTTTCATGTCATTCTTATTAAATCATACTCTAAGTAGTCACTGGAGAAAATGCTTTTAGTATATGCTTATTTCGCAAGGGCGCCTATTCTTATCTGTTGATATCTGCTGCCTCCATGATATATCTTCAGGTAGCTGTTGGTGATGTCATTTACATTGAAGGAAACAGTGGAGCAGTTAAAAGAGTGGGAAGGAGTGACGCTTTTGCCACAGAATTTGATCTTGAGGCAGAGGAGTATGTCCCCCTTCCTAAAGGAGAGGTTCACAAAAAGAAGGAAATAGTCCAGGTTCGTCTCATTTTCCATGCAGTCTCATTTCTTGTTTTGGTACTACAGGATAGAAGATCACCCTGGCATTGTATACATGTAGCTGGTTTTTTGCTTCTTTTCCAAATATTCAATTTGTTCTATGGCTTAGCCATGAAATACCCTTATTTTAGGTGCTTTAAAGATCATAGTTTGTCGCACCCAAGGATGTGGCCAAGTTGTCAATGAAGTGGGTTGAGAACCATGAGGTCTCAGGTTCTTTAGGAGGAAATCAGTTGCCGAGGGTGAATAAAACAACCTCTCTACACAAAGGTAGGGGTAAGGCTGCGTACATCTTACCCTCCCTAGACCGCACTTGTGGGATTACACTGGATTTCTTGTTGTTGTAATTTTTGTACACCAGATCTTCTGTGGATCCATACATGCCATGATTCCTTGCTTGTGCGATTTTGATCAGACTAATATGCAATTCGAAGTATTTGCATTTTTTGTTTTGGACAAGTGGTATCACTATTTTTATGGCCTTTTGTAAGGGAAATTGATTGCAAGGAACATAAAAACAAAGATGTCTGTACTTAATTGCGTGCATTGCTATTTTCCACCAGGATGTTACATTGCATGATCTTGATGCCGCAAATGCAAGGCCACAAGGAGGACAAGATATATTGTCCCTTATGGGTCAAATGATGAAACCTAGGAAAACCGAGATTACTGACAAGTTGCGGCAAGAGATAAACAAGGTACTTCTGATTTATTGTAGCTAGTAGTCCTCTGGATGGATAAGTACAAATTCATGCTGCTTCATAATGATTACTGTCCAATTGGCTACTCTGGATATTTTTCATGAAGTGTCTATGAGACTGAATTTAGCATTTAGCATAATGGGTTATTATGGTCTTATTTTACTACAGGTTGTCAATCGTTATATTGACGAAGGTGTTGCAGAGCTTGTTCCGGGTGTCTTATTTATCGATGAGGTTCGTTTCTCATTCATACGACATCGTGTTTGATAATCCATTTAATACCACGCCCCCCCTGAGGTTAATTAATTGGAAAAAAAATGTCTTTGGCAGGTTCATATGCTTGACATGGAATGCTTTTCATACTTGAATCGTGCCTTGGAGAGTTCACTGTCTCCAATTGTGATTTTTGCCACTAACAGAGGCATTTGTACTGTCAGGTATCAGTGCCTATGCAAAACCAAGCTTCAAAAATTCATCAAGTTGGAGTTTCCATTTTATTGATTTCTATTCTTTTGAAATCTGCATTCTGGCTGCATTTTTTTATACATCAAACAATTGTATGTTGAATGAAGTGCTTTTTAAATGTTCCATGATGGAAATACAGGCCAAATTATCACTTTTCTATATCAGATAAAATACAGGCCAAATTATCACTTTTCTATATCAGATAAAATACAGGCCAAATTATCACTTTTCTATATCAGATATACTTACATGGGGGCATGTAATTGTAAATTTTAAACTGCAAGAAATATGTGAAGTATGAAAATCTGAACATGATTACTAGTTAGAATCAGTTACTAAATACATGCTTTTGGCGTTGTAGACACGTCAGATGTATGTACTGATACATGTGATGTCTCAGATATATCAGTTGTCACTAACAAATTTTAAAAAATGTATCTCTTTGCAGAGGAACAGATATGACTAGTCCACATGGTATTCCAGTTGACTTGTTAGATCGGTTGGTGATCGTCAGAACCGAAACTTATGGTCCAGCTGAAATGATACAGGTTCGGGCTAGTTTGTTCCACATTTATTTGTATGACTTATTGATCTCGACCTGAACATGTGCAATGTCGTTGTGTTTTCTTGATTGATATTTTTTTTCTTTGGAGTGCCTGGCCAGATATTAGCTATACGTGCTCAGGTGGAGGGACTAGACATAGATGAAGAGAGCCTTGCTTACTTGGGAGAGATAGGACAACAAGCTTCCTTAAGGTCTGGTTTAACTTGTTGAATTTACAACTCCAGATGTCAATTCATTTTTAATTAGTGGTAACCGATGTTCAATTCTTTCCTTTGTCAGGCATGCTGTTCAGCTGCTATCGCCAGCCAGTGTAGTCGCCAAAATGAACGGTCGTGACAAAATCTGCAAGGTACTTGATCAATCACGTTCTTTATCTTTTGCCTTTGTGAAGCTTCGAAAGAAATTTACTTAACCGTATACTTTTCAGGTGGATCTAGAAGAAGTGAATTCATTGTACTTGGATGCAAAGTCGTCTGCAAGACTTCTTCAGGAGCAGCAGGATAGATACATCTCATGATAAATTGTACTATAATATCAAAATTCTCTAGCTTTATTGTTGAGGTGGTGCTAATATCCAAATTGCATTTTGCAAGTCAATTTGTTTCATTTAAGGTTTTGCTGTCTTCTGTAACTGATGCACTGTAATTCTCTCATGAGATTGCAATATAACAAGACTTCTGGAATATGAATATACATCAGAGAGTCAGATATGAACCTGTGAATTGTGATACTCTTACTGTAAATGCAATACATTGCAGCCTTCTTGCACTAGTGGTTGTTGTTCGTTATGAGATGTTTACATTGTCATAAACCCTAAAACTGCAGTCCGGTGCACAAAGCATCGCAAGGTCCTGGAAGGGCCGCTTCCAAATGTAGAAGAGCCTTGAATATTTGTTACATTAGTAGTTGAAGAGGAAAAAAGTCGTGTTAGACTCCCCCCGGTGGCAAGTGTTCGCTCCTTACATGGTGATACAAGGGTGATTTTTTTCGAGTTCACCACTGCACGTCAGTCAACCCACACAACTAGCTTCATCCTTGACACTCAAACTCGTTTCTGACATTTAATATTTTAGGGACCGTAAAACAATGCAAGGGACACAATAGTTTACATGCTAAATGCCCAACTTTTTAATTATTCGCAATAATATAAGGACTCACGAATTTGGAGGCATACAAAAATTGATCTTTGCCTTAGTCAAATTCAGACTGCATAAAGGAAAATCTATCTATGGCAGTTACAAATGGGAGGGGCGTGCCTAGCACATGCCAACACATAAAACAAGGAACCACTTAGCCTAATCCAAGGGCATTTTCGCCCATCTTCACCAACACTTCATTTTCGTCCATAATTGTCGCATGTGCCGCGCACAGGATGTAATCGTTGCATGTGCTGCGCGCATGCCAGCGTCCATGTGCCTCGCATCTGTCGTCCGTCATGTGCCTCGCGTGTGACTGCCTTCAGCTCAGCTCCTCAGCGTAGCCCAACACTTAGACTATTTTCCCTTGCCTTTCATGCCTTTGACTTGCACACCTTTCCCTCGTCCAGCCTATGCCAACACTCATGTACATCCGAGTTGTCCCGCCTTGCACGCATGCCCCATAGGTACTATGCGCCCGTCCGTGCCATTGACATTCGTCAAGACTGCCTTGCCAACACCCATGCACCTTGACTTAGCCGCACATTACTTTCATTGTCAACATAGGCCAATGTCAGGGGGCAATGAACAAGCCCTTGACACTGCCTCTGCCCGACGTCCGTCATGCCCGACTCTGGGGGTTTAACAAACCACCCCCACTAGTTGAAATCGACGCCCTCGTCGAGGCTGTCTTAAGGTAGTCCTCCACTTGTTTGTCAAACTGCAACAATAAAGAACATTTCTCTCAAGTAGCATTCGCTTCTTGCTTTCCTTTCCAATGTACCAAGAACTCTGTCTGCCTATTTTTTTACTAATGCCAACCGGTGATCAAGAATCTTTTCAATCTCCGCCTCAAATTGTGTGTGCACCACAGCTGGTGCCCTCTTCGACTTGCTTCTGCCTAGATCCTCAACATCCTCGTAATAAAGCTTCAAAAAGCTCACCTGGAAAGTTGGGTGCAATTTCAATCGTTCTGGCAGCTTCAACCTTTAAGCGACCTCACATACTTTCTGAATCACTTCAAACTGTTCATCATACTTAGGTACCAAACCCCTGTGCCGATTCTAACTCACAATCTTCTTTTCAAATATGTGGTGTAAGTTTCAGCAACACCTTGTCACCAACATTAAATTCCAGCGACCTTCGATGTTGATCAACATACTTCTTCATGCGTTTCTGGGCCTTACCCAAGCTATCAAGCATCTCATGTTTGTCCCTCGCGTATCGATATGCATCAAGACACTTGCCTTTACTCTTTTGCTTAGCAACATCCAGCGGAGTCATAGGTTGTCTGCCCAAAACTAACTTAAAAGGGCTCATCTCTGTTGCCGACGACTTGTGCAAATTATAGCAAAATTGTGTCGTACCCAACAAGTCCACCCAGTTTCGTTGACTCGCCTTCACATAGTGCTTCAAATATTCTTCCAACAAGTGATTAATCCTTTTAATCTACCCATCGGCTTGAGGATGATTGGCAGTAGAAAACTTCAAATTTGTCCCCCTCAAGTTGAAAAACGCTATCCAAAAATGACCAGTGAAGCGAGCATCTGTGTGACTCACAATGTCACCCGGAACACCAAAGAATTTAACCACATTCGTATAAAACAAATTTGCAGCAACGTCCGACGAACAAATAACCGATGCAACAATGAAGATATCATACTTTGAGAATCTTTCAACCAACACCATGATCGACGCAATATCTTTCACTTTAGAAAACCCACCGATAAAGTCCATAGAAACGGATATCCACGACCTTTCAGGACTAGAAAGAGGCTGCAACAAACCTGCCTCCTTCTTTCGCTTAGTCTTGTCCAGCTGACACACTAAACAAGTTTTCACATAAGCTTCTGTATTATCTTCCATCTTTGGCCAGAAATAAATCCGAGACATCAAGGCAAGCATCCGTTCAACACCTGGATGACCTGACCAAGTAGTATCTTGCGCCTCTTTCATCAAGTCTTTACGCAGTCCACCACCTTGAGGTACCACGATTCTCACCCCTTTAAAATGGAGCAGATCGTCCTCGATCAAATACCTCCTCATTGTTCCGTCCCAAACTTGACTCATTAACTTGACATATAATGAATCATTTGCAACACATATTCTAATTTTCTCAATAAAATCATACTCCAAACAAGAAATTGAATAGATGGTAGCAAATACCTCTTTCCGACTCAACGCGTCAGCGACCTGGTTGTTTTTCCCCGGCTTATGCTCCCACACGAAGTCATATTATGCCAAGAATTCCTGCCAACGAGCCTGTTTTGGACTTAGCTTGCATTGCATATTAAAAATGTATTAGCAACGTTATCAGTCCGCACCACAAACTTAGTCCCGAATAAATAAACCTGTCATACTTGCAAGCAATGCATAACAACAATCGTCTCCTTTTCATGAGTAGAATATCTTTGCTCCGAATCATTCAATTTTCTACTTTCAAAAGCCACAAGATGGCCTTCTTACATCAACACACCCCCAATAGCCTTGTCGAAAACATTAGTGTGCACTTCAAATGACATCTCAAAGTCAAGAAACTTTAATATAGATTCTGACGAAATGACTTCTTTTAATGAAACAAAAGCAGCTTCATATTTTTTGGACCAATCACATTGAACATTCTTCTTCAATAAACCTATCAGAGCAGCAACCTTCTTTGAATAACCCGTAATAAACTTCTGATAGTAATTTTCCAAGCCCAAAATGAACGTAACTTCTTCACGCTGCTTGGTGCTTGCCAATCAACAATGACTTACACCTTCTTTGGGTCCATTCTCACTTGATTTTGACTCACCGAATGACCAAGAAACTTGATTTTTTGTTGACCAAATTCACATTTATCCATCTTGACATAGAGCTTGTATTCCCGTAACCGAGACAATACTTTACTCAAATGCTGAATTGTTCATGCAACGAGCGATTATAAATGAATATATCATCTAAGTACACAACCACGAAAGCATCAAGGTACTCAAACAATACGTCATTCATTAAGCTACATAAAGTATCCGGGGCATTAGTTAAGCGACACGACATAATAAAAAACTCGTATGAGCCATATCTAGTTACACACGTAGTCTTAGACTCATCACCCTCCGTTATTCTAACCTGCCAATAAACCAGACCTAGGATATAACTTAGTGAACCAACTTTCTTATGAAAGTCTGTCCATGAGGTCTTGCACCAATGACACTGAATATTTTTTCTTGACAGTCACTTTGTTGAGCGCCCGATAATCAACACACATTCTCATCCGATCACAGCATCAAGTAGTGCATCCCGGTTCTACTTAACTAAACATGTACTCCTCCAAGGAGAGAGTTTGCTTTGACTTTCACGCCTCTCCTTCCTTATAGTAAAGGTGAGTTGCTTTCAGCTACTTTCCTTATATAATAAAGTCAAGTGGCTGGAGCACCTCTCTTTCCTTATAGTAAAGGCGAGAATAACATAAAGAAAATAGATTCAAATTGACAACCATCTTGTTTCTTTTAGAATAAAACAAGAGCACCATAGGGAGTCTTAGACGATTGAATCAGTCTAGCATCAAGCAACTTATTCAGTTGTTTCCTCAATTCAGCCAACTTCTTTGGAGCCATACGATAAGGAGCTTGTGCAGGGGCAATAGAACCTGGAAACAACTCAATCTTATGATCAATATCCCTCCTTGGTGGCATCATTTTTGGGAGTTCTGGTGGCATAACATCAGCGAACTCGCCCACCAACTTAGCCACTGAATCTGGCACCTCTACCTTCACGTCCGATTTAAGTTCAATCATAGCAGCAAGAAAGGTTTCATCACCCTTCTTCAATCATTTCTCAACAAAAATAACAGAAATAATAGGACTCTTGTACTTACTAACTTTTTCAGTTTCTCCATAAAGATGAACAACATTGATGAATCTCGCGCCATTTTGTCTTGCATCACCATTACTCCATACAAGTGGGGCATTGGGACGAAGCAATTTTTCTTCAAGAAGTCAATTCCGAGGATCATGTCGAAATCGCCTAAGGGAATCACCATCAGATTGTGTTTTCCAGCCCAAGGACTAGCCAACACCTTCACATCATAGACCATTCCTTCTATGAACTGGGTAACCTAATTTACAGTCTTCATGTAGGACAAACTTTTTGTCAACTTAAGTCCAAACTTTTGCAGAAACTTTAACGTTTATAAAAGTGTGAGTAGCTCCAGTATTCACCATCGCCGTCAACACTTTATTGTCAACCTTCATCTGAATATGCAGCAACGAGGCATGAGGTCTAGATGAAGACTCATGCACTGCATTTACTAATGAAATATGTTTGTTCAAGAGTAAACCCATCATATTAGCCAAGGCAGCAACAACACCACTTTCTTCATTTTGTGAAGCATCTCCAGCCAGCATTACATTAACTCGTTCCCAATTTGGACAACTCTTGGCCAATAGAGGCCCACCACAAGTCCAACAACCTTTTATATTTGTTGAATTTTTCTTGTTCTTAGAGTTTCTGCCATCAGCCACAATTTTATCCTTTCCAGCATCATCTTTACTGGTTCTAGGAACGTCTTCATGAGGTTCTAGGCCCGCCACTTTTGTGCGGTCTTCATTGCCTTGGCCAGTAGAACTAGTAAGTGACTAACGTTTAGATCGAGGATCTCAACCACTTTCGTTTGCAAATCATCGTTTGCTTTATTCAGATCCTATATCTGAACGTTAGCCACTTCACGACAGTTTATTGATTCCGTCATCTGCATATCAACATCGTTCTTAAAAGCAACCAACTCAGTGTTTATGTCATGGATATGGGTTATAAGATCAAACAGATCCGCATTATCGTCAGTTATCCCCACCAACGCCTCCGAATAGTCTATTCTTCTCCGCAGTTCATTGCTTGTACTTCCACCAGTCATAGTTCCAAGTATCGCGCTGTAATGCTCTAATACCACTTGATACACGTGTGATTTGAAACTCAAACTCATTTCTGACACTTAGAATATTTTAGGGACAATAAAATAATACAAGTGACACAATCGTTTACAGGCCAAATGCCCAACCTTTTTATTATTCGTAATAATACAAGGACTCACGAATTTGGAGACTTACAAAACTAATGTTTGCACTCTCCCCAGACCCTAAGTTATGAGATTTCACTGGGTATGTTGTTGTTGTTGTACAAAACTAATGTTTGACTTAGCCAAATTCAGATGACAAAAAGAGAAATATGTCTGTGGCAGTTACAAGGGGGAGGGGCGTGTCTGACACATGCCAGCCCATAAAACAAGGAATCACTTAGCCTAATCCAAGGGCATTTCACCCATCTTTAGCAACACTTCATTTTCGCCCATAACCGTTGCATAAGTCACGCGCATGCCAGCACCCATGTGCCTCGCACCTGTCGTCCATCATGTGCCTCACGCGTGACTGCCTTCAGCTCAGCTCCTCATTGTCACCCAACACTTAGACTATTTTTCATTTCCCTTTATGCCCATGACATGTCTTTACCTTGCACATCTTGCCCTCGTCCAGCCTATGCCAACACTCATATCCGTCTGAGTCGTCCTGCCTTACACGCATGCCTCATAAGTGCCATATGCCCGTTCGTGCCACATATATTCGTCAAGGTTGCCTTGCCAACACC
The DNA here is from genome assembly GCA_029783415.1 of Anisodus acutangulus. Taxonomy (NCBI): domain Eukaryota; kingdom Viridiplantae; phylum Streptophyta; class Magnoliopsida; order Solanales; family Solanaceae; genus Anisodus; species Anisodus acutangulus. Next base: position 49,512,833 of record CM056498.1, read on the forward strand.
AGGAACCTTGACTTAGTCGCACATTGCTTTCATTGCCAACATAGGGCAATTCACAAGCCCTTGATATTGCCTCCGTCTGACGTCTGTCATGCATGAGTTTGGGGGTTTAACAAACCACCCCCACCAGTTGAACTCGATGACCTCATCGAGACTGTCTTAAAGTAGTCCTCCACCTGTTTGTCAAACTGCCACAATGAAGAACCTTTCTCCCAAGTAACATCCGCTTCTTGCTTTCCTTTCCAATGTACCAAGAACTATGTACACATGTTTTTCTTACTCATGCCAAGTGTATGGTGATCAAGAATCTTTTCAAACTCTTTCTCAAACTGTGTGTGCACCACAGTCGGCGCCCTCTTCCAGCATCCTCATAATAAGGCTTCAAAAATCTCACATGAAAAGTTGGGTGTAATTTCAATCTTTCTGGTAGCTGCAACCTATAAGCGACCTCACCTACTTTCTGAACCAATTCAAACAGTCCATCATACTTAGGTACCAAACCCATGTATCGATGTTTACTCATATTCTGCTTCCAAATCTGTGGTGTAAGTTTCAACAACACTTTGCCACCAACATTGAATTCCAACGACATTCAATGTTGATCGGCATACTTCTTCATGCATTTCTAGGCCTTGGCCAGTAGAAGCCACAACCTTGCAGAACACCACCACTTCTGTTTGCAAATTGTCGTTTGCTTTTTTCAGATCCTCCATCTGAACATTAGCCACTTCACGGTAGTTTACCGATTTTGCCATTTGTACGTTAACATCATTCTTAAAAGCAGCCAACTCACTGTTTATGCCATGGATTCTAGGTTATAAGATCAATTACATCCATAACATCGTCAGTTATCCCCACTAGTGCCTCCAAACAGTCAATTCTTCCTTGCAGTTCGTTGCTTGTACTTCCACTAGCCATAATTCCAAGTATCGCACTGTAATTCTCTGATACCACTTGATACATGGGTGACTTTTTTCGAGTTCACCACTACACGACAGTCATCCAACTTCAGCCTAGACACTCAAACTCATTTCTGACACTTAGAATATTTTAGAGACATCAAAACAATGCAAGCGGCACAATCGTTTACAGGCTAAATGCCCAACTTGTTTATTATTCGCAATAATACAAGGACTCACGAATTTGGAAGCTTACAAAACTGATCTTTGCCTTAGCCAAATTCATATGATATAAATGGAAATATGTATGTGGCAGTTACAAGGGGGAGGGGCGTGCTTGGCCAGCACATTAAACAAGGAACCACTTAGTATAATCTAAGGGCATTTCGTCCATCTTCAACAACACTTCATTTTTGCCCATAATTGTCGCATGTGCCGCGCACAGGACGTAACCGTTGCATGTGTCGCGCGCGACTGCCTTCAGCTCAGCTCCTCAATGTCGCCCAACACTTGGACTATTTTTTTCCTTTCCTTTCATGCCCGTGGCATGCCTTTGCCTTGCACACCTTACTCTCGTCCAGCCCATGCCAACACTCATGTCCGTCCAAGCCGTCCCGCCTTGCACGCATAACTCATAGGTGTCATGCGCTCGTCCGTGCCACTGACATTCGTCAAGGCTGCCTTGCTAACACCCAGACACTTTGACTTAGCCGCACATTTCTTTCATTGCCAACATAAGCCAATGTCAAGAGGCAATACACACGCCCTTGACACTGCCTCCGCCCGACGTTCGTCATGCCCGAATTTGGAGGTCTAACACATGGCTTGCACTCGAGACTCTGTTTAAGGGTGAAAGAATTTTATTCATCTTATCACAATCGTTGATGATAAGTGTTAGACATACTCATAAATAATATGAAGCCTCCAAAAATAGATAATATCTAACCATGTTAAGAGTATCTTCGAATTGATACGACATGTAAAGACCAACAAGTATAGTAGTAATAAAATTATAAAACTATTGCTAGGATGCCAATAGAACCTTTGTTTTCCAGCACGATGCCTGTAAAATTAGATGAGCTGAAATGAACCTGATTTAAGTCAAAAATAGACCTCGGTGAAAGCCTCTTAGTTAGTTGAATTCTTAGGAATCTCCTAAAAATTTAGTGAGAAATGTCAATTAAAAAATATTTCCTCTGTCCCAAAAAGATTTCAATTTTCGCTTTTCTAGAGTCAAACTTCCTAATTTTGACCATGTGTTAGAACATAAATTTTTAAAATTTTTTGAAATAAAATTTACATATTTAGAAACTACGTAAAAAATACTATAAGTCACCATAATTAATAATTTAAAATATTTAAAAGATATTTAAAAACATTACAGTCAAAGAAAAATTCATTTTATTTTCGAAAAACGAAAAGCGTTAATTTTTTTTGGGACGCTGAGTAATAATGTAAAAGTCTGTAATACGAAGAAAGACAAAAATTACTTTCCTCCATATGTAAAAGTTGTTAAACTTTTCACCAATAACAAAAGAACACGTGGCATTGTCCTGTGTCCTTTTGCTTCTTTTTCCACGGTCCGGTTCTTTGGTCTAAGCGTCCAAACTTTAGATAAGTTATTTCATGCTATAAGGAATATCGCGAAATAGATTCCCTCTAATTTTGCATTTCAGTCCTTGTACTCTAGATCAATTAAGTTTATGTCCACAAGTTTCTTTTATTAGTAATGCGTACCGGTTTTCTTTTTCTGCTCGTACATTTTCTCCGTTTTCATTTATTGAGAAAAACGAAAAAAAATAAAAGAGGATTATCCCCTATAATAAAAATTCAGCAATATTTCGAAGTTCTTTGATGATTCTCATTACATTTTACTATTTTATTCATACATTTGATGTTTTTTCATATATAGTTTGACTTGGAATGAGGAGTAGGGCTGTTCAAAATCAAACCGTTACCGATAACCCAATCATAAAATTGATTTGTTGACTTATTAGTATTGGGTTATCGGATTAGCGGTTGGGGAACAAATTAAAATTAATTAACGGCTTATCGATGCGGGGGCGAATTACTCAATTTTCTTATTGGGTAAACCGTTAATCCGTTAAGAATTTATCATATTTATATTTTTACCCCTAAACATATAAAATATTAAATATATATTATAAACCTAAAGCACTAAAGTCTAAACTAAAGCCCCAGCCCCATTCAGTTCTTAAACTAACCCTAATTTCCATAAACCGCAGCTTGCCAACAAGTCTTAAAATTAATATATATTTAATATTTTATATGTTTAGGGCTAAAAACATAAAAATTATTGAGGGACTACATTGTGGATGATATTTTGTTGTGAATAATAAAAGATTTTCTATTTATAGAAGTTCAAAACTTTTTCTCTGAAGGATAAATATGATAGAATTCTTTTCCACAAAGAAAACCCTTTTTACCAAGAAAATAATTTTGAAGTAAAACACAATTATGGTAAAATTCAAATAAGGTAGAAAATTCAGGGCAAACCCTAACAAAAGTTCAGCACACCAAGTACGGTATTTGATTACCAGTTTACAATTTCACATAACTAAAATATGTCTAAATAGGGGCGTTCACGGTTTGATTAGAAACTGATCCAAATCGTAAACCGATCAAATAAACCGATAGTTGTTTGAGTTTGGTTTGATTTTGTTTTATATTTTTAAAAATCGAATATTTGGTTGACTTTGGTTTTATTAAAAACAAACCGAAGAAAAACCGAACCGAACCGAACCGACAAATCATAAACATAATTTTTATAATTATATATATAAAATATTAATTTTTACAAGTAATTTCAAATATTTTATTTACTTTTTTATCAAATTTTCTTTATCTTTAATGGACTAATGAACTTAACATCTTAGGCTCTTTCTAACTAAAAGAGATCCATGAATGCACTCTCATTAATTCAAAGAAACATTATGAGATTTACCTAAAAAGATTGTTTCTTAGAAATTATATTCACTTGATTGAAGCGTATAGATCTTAAGGTTTTTTCTCCATAATTCAAGAAAATTATAGCTCTCACAATAAAAAAAATAATAACAGCAAATTATAAGTTGAAAAAGAATGAAAAAGTCTTTTTCTTAATCGTGGGAAAAAAATAAAAGAGAGAAATACCATTAAATTTCTTAAATATTGAAAAATTGACCAAACCGACAACAACCAAATCGATGGATATGTATTATATTTGGTTTGGTTTTATTAAAAAATCGATTACATTGATTTGATTTTGGTTTTAACCAAAAATCTACCATGAACACCCCTACATATACGTTATGAGGCAATTTATATATTATTTTATACAAGATAAAAGATAATATAATTAATATATATATATATAAATAATACATGAATAATTAATTGATGCATAACTAATACCTACGTCACTTATACCTACGTAATTCTAACCAATGATCAAATGACCCATTAACTTTTAGAAAACTGAACAAAACCATTTGGTGGACCAAAACTACTATAAGCCTCTAAACAAAGGGGCTACAATTATAAAGACAATTACCGGTCATTTTACGCCATTTGCAAATTTTTAGTAATTAAATATAACCACTAATTTTCCATTTAAATGCATACTGCCTATGACAACAAATAAAAGCAACCGGACAAGATGCCTAATCCGTTAATATAAAGTAATATTTCAATCTTCTCTCCTATTTTTTTCTGAAACCCATTTCATTACAAGTCTTTCTCAATACTTTCTCTCGATTCTTCGACTCTTTTGTTGGGTATATCAAGAAATAGTGATATCTTTCTTGACTCTTGACTTGGTGAGTAGTATTATCGTTTACTCTTTATCTCTTCTTTTATTGAATACCTTTCTTGAAGAAAAAAATTCAACTTTATTGTTAAATTGATTTATGTGATTATCATATTGATAGTAAGTTGTTGTAGTTTGTTATTTTCAGCTAAGTTTTGTTTGGATTGCCCTGCTCAAATCTTGTTTTTTTCCTTTTTCTATTACAGTAAGAGTTCAATTACTTAAGTTTTATCTTAATAGTGAAAGATATGAACTGGGTTCATAAGGGATTTCAAAAAGACCCCTTTTTTGTTCTTTTTGTTGTGTGTGTGTGTGTGGGGGGGGGGGTATATTAAGTCTTGGTTTTTTTTTTTTACTCTTGACTTGGTAGTTAGTGCTATCTTTTACTCTATCTCTTCTTTTGTTGAATGCCCTTTGGGATTAGAGGAAATTCTTGAAGAAAGTTTCAATTTTTATGTTGAATTTTTTATGTGATCATCATATTGATAGTAAATTGTTGTAGTTTATTATGTTCAGTTGAGTTTTTTGTTTGAATTGCCCTGCCCAAATCTTGGTTTATTGTTTTTTCGGTTACATTATTGCTCTATAGTTTCTTGTTCTTTGATTTCTTTTACTATTTGTTGTTTCTTGTACTTGATTATCTTATATATCTGTGGTAGCTACTGCTCCTTTTTTCAGACTGCTTTATCACAGCTGAGTCGCTTTCGTTATTTTTATTTTCATACTGCTTTGAATTTTCGTGTCCTTATGTGACCTTTTTTATGCTTTCTCTTGAGCCGAGGGTTTTTAGGAAACATCCTCTCTATTATCCAAGGTAGTGATAAGGTCTGCGTACACTCTACCCTCCCCAGACCCCACATTCTGGGATTACACCGGGTATGTTTTTTTTCTCTCTTACAGCAAGAGTTCAAAACTTCAGTTTTATCTTAATACTAATAGTGAAAGATATGAACTGGGTTCAGAACAACAACATATCCAGTGTAGTCCAACAAGTGGGGTCTGATGAGGATAGAGTATATGCAAACCTTACCTCTACCTTGGGAGGTAGAGAGGTTGTTTCCGGTAGACCCTCGACTCAGGATAAAGAAAAACAAAGCAGATCAACAAGGAAAATGAATAGTAACTACAACAAAACAGTATGCTAAACGAATAACAAGCCACAGTAGATAGTAACATGAATTGGTGAATATTGAGAATTTATAGCCAGTTCCAACTAGCTTGGGATTGAGCTGTAGTAGTAGTAGTTATGAGTTTTTAATGTTTTATGAATTTAATGTAAACTAGATGAATATTAGTTTTTGACTCTTGACTTGGTGAGTTAGTGTTATCTTTTACTCTATCTCTTCTTTTGTTGAGAAAATGGATTATAGGAAGTTCTTGAAGAAAAAATTTCTTTTTTTGTTAAATTGATTTATGTGATCATCATATTCCTTAGTAAGTTTTGTTATTTTCAGCTGAGTTTTACTTGAATTTCCCTGCTCAAATCTTGGTTTATTGTTATTTCTACTACAGTTTACTGTTTGTTTGTGTTTTGGAATTTGGTTAAAGATGTCAAATACTTAAGTTTTATCCTAATAGTGAAAGATATCAATTGGGTTTGTCAAGAATGAATCTTGGGCCTAACTCAACCCCAAAAGCTAGCTTGTAAGGGGAGGATTACCCAAGTCCATATAAGGAGTCCCACCCATCCCTTAAACCACCGATGTGGGATATTTTAACAGGGTTCAGAAGGGATACAAAAAGACTCCTTTTTGGGGTGGGGTCGGGAATTGGTTAAGGAGTTCAAATTCTTCAGTTTTATCCCAACAGTGAATTATATCAACTGGGTTCAGGAGGGATTTGAAAAAACTCATTTTTTGGATTTTGGTGGGGGTGAGTTGGGGGAGATGGTAGAGTGAGTTTCCTCAGCTGGTTAGCTGAATTTTGGTGAATATTGAGAATTTATAGCCAGCCAAATTGAGCTGTAATAGTTGTAGTTATGGATTTTTTTATTGTTTTGTGACATTTAATGTAAATTAGATGAATATTTGGTTGTCTTATGTTTCAGGAGTGTGAAGATAGAGACTTGGGTGATTGATAAAAATGGCAGCAGGAGCTGTTCCAGCTTCATTTACAGGCCTGAAGAGCAAGGAAAATGGATTGGGGTTTGCAAAAAGTATGAACTTTGTAAGAGTTTCTGACTTACAGAGAGTTAAGTTTCGGCGAACCAAGGTTTCTGTGATAAAAAATGCAAATCCTGGTCAAGAAACCATTGAACTTCAGCCTGCCTCCGAAGGGAGTCCACTGCTAGGTAGGCACTTCAGAGCTACTAGTACTTTGCGTGTTAAACAGTTTGGAACACAGTCTCTACTAAACTTTAGCTTTCAAGAATTTTAATATGTTATATGAAGCTGCAAGCAATGGCTGATCTAGAGCACAATCTACAAGTTTATGGGAACCTAGTAACTATTACCCAGTCCTTGTATATATATTAAGAAATCCATTAATAGCCTGTTTGGCCAAACTTCCTAAATCTGCTTATTTTGAGAAGTGGTTTATCTCAAAAATGTTTTCAGAAAAAGTACTTTAGAGAGTAACAATTTGTGTTTGGCTAATCAATTTGCAACACTTTTGCCAATATTAGATCAGTACTTTGTGCTTGGTCCATGTTCTAAAAGTGCTTCTGGGAAAAACTAGTACTATTGTTTTAGCTTCTGAAAAGCAGCTTCTGCTACTACTCAAAGACACTTACTTTTTCCCGTAAAAGCTTAGCCAAACACCTCAATTTTCTAAACAAACACTTTAAAAAAAAACACTTTTGACTTCCTAGAAGCTTGGCCAAATAGACTATAAATATTAAATATCTATAAATATTTGATTGTGAACCCAATTATTATTGTGTATTAACTTGACGCTTCTGTAGTAGCCCATAAATTCAAATTTCAGATATGCCTCCGGCGGCAAAACTAGTGGAAGAAAATAAAGGATACAAATTTAGAGATTATTTATGTTGAGGAATCTTTTAGGAAACGTGTCATAAAAACTTATTAAGAATAAGTTTTCAGCACCTTCTCTTAGATGTTCATGGATGCTACGTATAGGGAATTTAAATTTGGCGTTTGATATAAAGGGTCCTACAAAAAAATCTTCATGTTATATTTTTGAAGTGAAACAACACATTTGTTTGTATTCACTCTCTGATGAATGATGTATCACTGCTTGATACAGTTCATAGGCAAAAATATTGTGAATCCATACACAAAACTGTCAGAAGAAAGACCTGCACCGTGATGGTTGGAAACATGGCTATTGGTAGCGAACATCCAATTAGAATTCAAACAATGACCACAACAGATACCAAAGATGTTGCCGCAACAGTAGAACAGGTTTTCCTTCTACTTCACAATTTTAGTGAGAGGTACCAGTCTGCTCTAACTGTGTTTGCAATTGAATTTATGTTAGTTATGTATTCCAGCTGAGTTTACTTCTTTTTTAGTATCCTAAGTTAATACTCCCTCCGTCCCATTTTAACTGTCGCTTTAGCTCTTTTCACGCCCACTAAGAAAAACAATAAATATAAGGTATAGTTTACCAAGTTACCCCTACTTATTAGACGCTTCTTGAGAATTGAGCACTATTAAGAAGTAGTTCTTTAATATAAAGATATAGTTGGAAATAATTACTAACTTTTGTCTTGAATTCCTAAAATGACAATTATTTTGGGACAGTTTCTTTTTGCTAAAGCGACAGTTAAAATGGGACGGAGGGAGTATTGTTTATTTTGAATTTGTAACTTTACATGCCAACCTTATTTACTTATTGTTACCTACCTTTGGTTGCATTGCAAAATGTCACCACAAATACTACTTGATTTGATTGTGTGAAAATTTCCTCCCATCTGAGTTTTGGATTCTTTTACCAAGCTTTCTGCTTAATCATATAAATCATTTCTCAGGCCATGAGACGAGTTTTTTGTTTTTTTTTTAATTGAACAATGATATGCATGTTGAATCTGCACATGCCTGTTTAATGAGCATGAAAACCTAAAAGACCAAAGAAGTTTAGCCGTGATGCTAATTCCTGTTTATGCAGGTGATGAAAATAGCTGATGCAGGAGCTGACATAGTTCGAATTACAGTCCAAGGGAAGAAAGAAGCTGATGCATGCTTTGAAATTAAAAATTCTTTGGTGCAAAAGAAGTAAGTCTCACTTTTTATCAGTATATCTCAATATTTGATGGACTTGATGAATGAGCATATTTTATTTCATCATTGTTCTGCACATGCAGTTACAACATCCCTCTGGTGGCTGACATTCATTTTGCTCCTTCTGTTGCACTTCGAGTGGCGGAGTGCTTTGAGAAAATACGTGTCAATCCTGGAAACTTTGGTATTTCATCCTCTGTCTACGTGATGTTCTATTTTGGCAGAGCCAGGAGAATAGCTATGATCTAATCAGTTAATTTCTTTCAGCTGACAGGCGAGCCCAGTTTGAACAATTAGAGTACACAGAAGATGATTATCAGAAAGAACTTGAGCATATTGAGGAGGTCAGACTATCCCGCACTAGTATGAATACTGTATTTTTTTTTACTTCCAGTACATGTAAAGATAATTATTAGCCCTTCTTTAGATGATATTTAAGAACTCAGTAACATGGTGTGAGGTGCTGGTCCTGCAAGTTAGAACGTCTTTTGTTCATTAGTTATTTTCAATACATGTTTACTTTTCTTTTCTCCAATAAGATACGAATCATATTGATTTAATAATAAGATCCTCTTTGTTTACTTCTGGGCAAAAGATAAAGATGCGGTAAAAGTTTCAGTCAGTATGCTAGCACAGACAATACTAAACAAGAATTGCTTATTCAGCTGACGCTAGGTCTATAATCATCCTCTATTGGATACTCTGCCTGCTCATTATTCTCGTTTAGCTAGAAATATCCCCTTTTATTATGAAGCATATTCCTGGACACAATTTGGTCCTCTATTATGACGTTTAGCTGTCTACCTCTGTGCTGAGTCTAACCCATTTTCGCTTTGAAATGCTTCAGGTCTTTACACCATTGGTGGAAAAATGTAAGAAGTATGGACGTGCGATGCGCATTGGAACAAACCATGGGAGCCTTTCAGATCGCATTATGAGCTATTATGGGGACTCACCTAGGGGAATGGTTAGCAGTAAAACTGAATTACTTATCTAGAATATCTGTATTAGTCATTGTTGTTGTATTCTTTAATTTGTATCATCTAAATGCGGAACAGGTTGAGTCAGCAGTTGAGTTTGCAAGAATTTGTAGAAAGTTGGACTTCCACAATTTCGTCTTCTCAATGAAAGCTAGCAATCCAGTAGTTATGGTTCAGGCGTACCGCCTTCTTGTAGCTGAGATGTATGTTCAGGGTTGGGATTATCCTTTACATTTGGGAGTTACTGAAGCTGGTGAAGGTGAGGATGGAAGGATGAAGTCTGCAATCGGTATTGGCACACTTCTTCAGGTATACTCCCTCTGTTTCAATTCGTTTGTCTTACTTTCCTTTTTAGTATGATTCAAAAAGAATGCCTCTTTCCTAATTTGGCAACTCTTTAATTTCAACATCCCACATGGCATGTGTAAGACCACAATATTAAAGGGCATTTTGGTACATTATACATATCTTTAGTTTAAGAAAACAAGATTCAAAAGTCTGCTTTACTTTCTTAAACTCCGTGCGCATTCAAACTTAGACAAACAAATTGAAATGGAGGGAGTTCTATTTTTTTCCTGGATAAATAACAGTAAAAGCTGAGCATCTTTTGAAAGTAATATCTTTGTTCCTTTTGATGGTTCCAGTTCATTTAGGCAATTTTTTCTAGATATACCAGATATTTTGTACTCAGTGATTCATATTCATTGGTTCAAGCAATAGGGTCTTTACTGTCAGAAAATGGAGAAAACCAAGAATGTATTTGTTAAATTGTGCTAAACAGAAGACATAATTAAGCTAAAGGCTGTAATCTTCTCAATTCGAATGGCTTCATCAAGCGACAGAAAATACATACTCGTCATTTATCACATTTGGATTTTTAAAAGGTAAACTGTGTTTATCCCCAAAAATTTAGTCCTACAATAAGGTAACCTAATCTCGAAGTTCCTTAATATTTAGAACGCTTGTGGCTTTATCGTAATGAATGTATTGCTCTGCTTTCTAAAGAAGAAATTTTTTTATTTATGCAGGATGGTCTGGGTGATACAATAAGGGTTTCCCTAACTGAAGCTCCAGAGGAGGAGATAGATCCCTGTCGACGGTTGGCAAACCTTGGAAAAAGAGCAGCTGCGCTTCAGCAAGGAGTTGTAATGTTTTTATCACGCATGATTGCTTATGAATGTGCTTTAGGACCTTAAGTTTTGACAAAGTAGTAAGATTTTGAATTCCTAAATCAGGCCCCTTTTGAAGAAAAGCACAGACGTTATTTTGACTTTCAACGTAGGTCAGGGGAATTGCCAGCTCAAAAGGAGGTCAGTTTTAAAACCTGAGCAGATTTGGTATACGAGGTTTCATTTTGTGAAGCAAACAAATGGTTGATTTTTGTAACAGGGCGATGAAGTAGACTACAGAGGCGTGTTGCATCGAGATGGCTCTGTTCTCATGTCCGTCTCTTTGGATCAATTAAAGGTCTTATCTTACACTTCTCTAACAATAATTTGTAATATATTCTTCTACTAATCTGTTCTATACATGCTAATTTTCTAGCTCCAATTGTTTTCTTCATTTTATCTTCCCTGAAAACTCGCTTTTGGTTTTGCAGACCCCTGAACTTTTGTACAGATCATTAGCGGCGAAGCTTATTGTTGGCATGCCATTTAAGGTCTCATCTACTGCTTTCATTGAACTATGTACTAAAATATATTTTCTACTCTTGTTGTGCACTGTCTTTGTTTTAACTTATAATCAGTGTCGATTCAGGATCTGGCAACTGTGGACTCAATCCTGTTGAGGGAACTTCCATCACTAGATGATAAAGATTCTGTAAGGACCCTTTTCTTTTCTATGTAGTAATTTAAGTATTCACATTGTTTTCATTGATGCTCCAACGAGAAAATAACAAATATAGTTTGCTAAAAGTTAAACATTTTTAGTCTTCGTCAAATATTTAGTGAACTATGTCTGTTAGATTTGACTGAAACAATAGAAAAAAAAGGAAATTAGAGGGACCAAAGTTGTTCAATGCATACTTAAAGGACTATTTTGAACCTATCCTCAAACATAAGGGACCGTTATTGTCATTTTCTCATGCTCCAACTAATGTGTGTTAAAGTTTAGCATTTCTAGTGCACATTATTTTTCCATCTCCATTTTGTTTATCAAAGCTGTGAGTGTGACTTGATTGTCAATGTGTTTCTTGCACCATGAACAGCGTATAGCTCTCAAGAGGTTGGTCGACATAAGCATGGGAGTAATTACTCCTCTTTCGGAGCAATTGACAAAGCCATTACCCAATGCCATGGTCTTGGTTACTCTGAAGGATTTGTCTGGTGGTGCTCACAAGCTTCTTCCAGAAGGTGTGATAATTATGTTTTGTTCTGTAAGTTCTTTGAATTGATTGTCTTCCAAAGGTTAGGTAATCAGGCTAGATATGGAAACGTCCTTGTAGGCACGCGATTGGTTGTGTCTGTGCGTGGCGATGAATCACAAGATGAGCTGGAAATCCTGAAGAGCACTGCTGGTATTATTATTCTTCATAATCTGCCATATACAGAGGGAAAAAATGGCAGGGTTCAAGCAGCCAGGAGGTAAATTTGCACTCTATTAAAAAGGGGGTTAATAGCACTTTTGGTCCCTCAATTATTGATAAATTCTGATTTTAGTCCTTGTGATATGTGAAAGCATATAAGACCACCAATAAATTGAAACATGCACTTTTGGCCCATTGCTTGTAAATATTCACAAATATACAACGATTAGCTTGTTCCATCACTTAATAACACGTGAACCTTGTACTGTTACTCCATATTTGATAGTAATATAACTATAGTCCAAATATAATATTTTTCCTACCTAAAGGGACTAACAATACATGTTTCAATTAATTGAAGGTTAGTCAGATATCACAGGACTAAATAAAAATTTACCAATAATTGAGGGACTAAAAGTGTTATAGTCCCTTAAAGATATTCAATTCTCTTAACAGTAAATCAGTTACATATTATCCTTGACGGGCATAACAAAAAATGAGACATACCATATGTATAAACTTTCTCAAAGGCAGATATTACAACAGAAAACTTAGCTGCTGTTTTTTCCAAGTCTACTTCTTTTGACTCTGATAACTTGAACATATCTGCTTTTGCAGGCTTTTTGAGTATCTTTCTGAGAATTCCTTGAATTTTCCAGTGATTCATCACATACAATTTCCCAAAGACACCCACAGGTATGGCAAAAGACACGACTAACCTGCAATCAAACATGTGGAGTTTTTTTTAATAATTTAGCTTACGACAATTTCAACATGACAGGGATGACTTAGTGATTGGTGCGGGGACAAATGCCGGCGCCCTCTTGGTAGATGGGCTCGGAGATGGTCTTCTCTTGGAAGCTCCAGACCAGGATTTTGAATTCCTAAGAAATACATCTTTCAATTTGCTTCAAGGTTGCAGAATGCGAAACACAAAAACGGTAATGCAAAGTGAACGCATACAACAAGAATCTGAACCAATCTATAGCAATAATACTCATTTCCATATCTGTGTATCTCTTCCAGGAGTATGTGTCATGCCCATCCTGTGGCAGAACTTTATTTGATCTTCAAGAGATAAGTGCTCAAATAAGGGAGAAGACGTCACACTTGCCTGGTGTTTCGGTAATTACACGACCCTAATGCTCACTGTTATTCTGATGGTAAATAAAATGACTCGTGATATGTTTCATTTTCCTATTCAGATTGCCATCATGGGTTGCATTGTGAATGGGCCTGGGGAGATGGCTGATGCCGACTTTGGATATGTGGGTGGTGCTCCCGGGAAGATTGACCTTTACGTTGGCAAGGTACCAAGCTTTATTTACCTTATTTCAATACTTCTCCACATCTAAAAACTTCTTTGCTAACAACAAAGTAAGATGGATCTGGCTTGACGAAGTTTTTAGAAAAAAAAATGTCGTTGATAGTATAAAAATTAGAGTCAGCAATGCCTCTTTAGCCATCTTACAAACCTGAAGGAGAATCAAAAACCTCTAAATTCACACATGCTACATCTCCTGCAGCGATGGTTGTTATTATATCTCGACTAACTAAAAAAATACCTACATATCACAGCTAGTAGTCCTTCAAGTGTACACAATTCGCCCAAACATAGCTAAAGAAACTGAAATTATTTGATGTGCTTTCTTAAAGGAATACCTATTAGTTGTGCTCAGAACTTGCTTGTGATTGAGGAGTAGTTATTGTTTCTAGCTTTCAAATTTTGTACTACTTGTGACTTAATATGTTTCAATTACTACTACTACTACTACTACGACAACAATAACTATGTGTCAGTCCCAAACAAGTTAGGTTCGGCTATATGGATCCTCACTGACTATGTTTTCCCGTTTAAGCTCAACTCGTGTCACTAATATGCTTTGACTGCTGGTGAAATAAATTTCTATCAGACGGTGGTACAACGCGGTATTCAAATGGAGCATGCAACAGATGCATTGATCCAGCTAATCAAAGATCACGGCCGCTGGGTGGATCCTCCAACTGAGGAGTAAGATTAATATTGGCATAGTTTAACAGATGGAAATGATGCATACTCTATCAACTGGATAATAATACAGCATAGTAACTCCAGAGAGCTGCCATCTCCAAGCAGCAGAGATGCAGCTTTTATATGTTGTTGTAGATTATGTATCATGCAAATGCAGAACATAATTAATTCATGTATCAATCAATACAAGCTCACTCCCATTCTTGGGAATCCTTATAGTGAAATAGGCTATATCATTGTTCATTGTGGGCCCATCTACTCGGCCCTAATAACAAATGAGTTTTAAGGTTTATACACAGACGATGATGTGAAAAGTATAGTTACAATCAGGTCAATTAAAAGGTAGCTAAAAATGAAAGTCTATGCTAACCATGGGTTTGTAATCTGGAAAATATTGTAGTTAACAATTAACTAATGCTTAATGCTTCATTGTTACTTGATTGAGCCAATGACTAATTTAAGCCATCGAAATAAATAAATTTCCTATGCAAGGTGGGCTTGAATTTCAACATAACCTATATAGTTCAATATTATGAGAGTAATTTTCAAGGAATATCAACAACATATATGCGAAAGAAATTATAACTGTTTTTTCTATCAATAAAACTGGTATCAATGCCTTGCACGCCTACTTCTGGATTTCTTCAGATTACCGGAAATTTGCCTATGGGTTTTGGCCTTCATTATAATGGGGAACTCTCTTTGAATAAGTTATACTCATCATGTGCAAGTGCAGCTACTTTATTTCTTTTTGATCAAATATTCAGAACATGTAGTAAGCGCATATCAAGTGATATATGTACACACACACTCAAAGGTGTAAAAGATCAACAACAACAATATACAAAGTGGGGTATGTGACTTAAAGATCTAAAATGGATTATAGAAGATGGGAGCTCAAATCCTAATAAAAAAAAAATCTATATGATATGATGGACAGAGATACTAATTACTCAAGAGGATATAAAACAATGAATTAGTCGATGTGGAAAACTGACCCAAATACTATTGTTACTGACTTGTCAAATACTACTAGGCACAAACATAGACATCTTGTTCTCTGCATTTAATTACTTAGTCACTAAGCTGTAATCATGTTTTAAGTAATTAAAAAAAACTTCATTGTTAGGCCACCTTCAGTTCAGATCCGCATTATGAGTTTGCAACAAACAAAAAATTCGATACTGACAGAGAAACTTTTGATGCCTAGTGTTTGGTTCCACATGCTTCTTAACTGTACTTTAGCCCATGTCACTTGGAATTTATCGACAAATATGTACAGGAAACTTCCTTCTGAGTTCATTGATAATTCCCTCAAGGTCGTCTTGTTTTTGCTTCATATGGTATTGAAATAATTAAACTCAGCATAAAATTTCGTATACGATTAAAATAATACTATTATTTAACATAAAATTTCGTATAAAATAGTAATAGTAATAGTTGGTTGGTTGCGTAAGAAAAACAAAGCTACTATTTGATTGCCAATAGTAAATAATATCAGCATAAGAACTTGTTTTGGATGATTGTTACCTATTGTATTGTATCATTTTGTTAAATACTTTACTATAATTTTATTTCTATTATTTAATTTTTATTGCATCGTATTGTTAATTAATACATTGGTACTTAAAAATGGAGAGTGTCATTTTATGTAATGACCGATTTGATGTGATCGTATCGTTAACTTTTTTTTTTCATCTTGACTTACATATTATTTAATGATCCTATTTTACCTTTATCCTACCAATATACTCGTACCTTACTTTTTGTTTGTCATATTGTAAGTTTATTTTTCAAATTGTTGGTATGCGGTGTTATAAAACAATGCGATACAATAATTCAATCTATCCAAACGTTATATATTCATCAAATAATAAAATATGATATAATATAGCACAACGATGTCACACATCATATTAGTGCTAAGTGAATGAAATAGAAACTCACATTTATGACAAGGTGCCACCAAAGAAAGCACTACTAACTCATTGTATACACGCTACCGTGCATAGACTCCACACTGGGACGCAGCTCCTCTCTAGTGGCCATCGATTCGTCTCCAGTTCCCGCAGTTCTATCTTAATATTTTTACACGTGTCCACTTAATAATACAACGAACCAGATTAATTTTACTAACCAAACATCCTAACCTTGGTCAATATTCTTTTCACATATCCCCTCGCTCCCCTATTTCACTGTTCGACGAGATTTTATGTTTTTTTCACTAGGGATGTTGTTGATATAATATAGCACGACATGATACATCATGAACAACCAAACAAGCTAAGAGTGCATCTAAAAATGTCCTTTTAATTAAACGATTGATCATTGATCATATATAATAATCTCATAACAATTTTTCCATTATAATTCTGACCTTAGTAGTATGGTAAGCCAGGAGTATTACTACTATTAAACAAAATCAAAAGAAACTAGTACTCCTTCGAATAAAAAAAGAGTGTTCATATAGTCTTTATTTTTTGTTCAAAAAGGATGTTCATTTGCCAATAAAGAAAAAAATAATTTTACTTTTTCAAATTTATGTTTATTAAGTGTTAGGTGATCAAATCACAATATATATTTAATTAGGAATATTTTAATCAAGCTTCATATTTCCATTAGGATTATTATATATGATCATTGATCATATATAATTATCTCATTACAATTGTTCCATTATAGTTCTGACCTCAGTAGTATGGTAAGCCAAGAGTATTACTACTATTAAAGAAAAGTGGAAAGAAACTAGTAATTCCTTCGAATAAAAAAAGGGTTCATTTAGCTTTTATTTTTTATTGGAATAAAAAAAAGTGTCCAATCAAGAAAGAATTAATTTTACTTTTTCAGATTTGTGCTTATTAAGTGTTAGGTGACCAAATCTCAATACATATTTTATTAGGAGTATTTTAATCAAATTAATTATTTTTACCTAAAAGTTAGTAATAGTTTTTTAGAAGTGTGCAAATGACTAAGTGAACACTATTTTTATCTAGAGAGAATAATAATTAAGCTTTATGATAATTAACGAGTGAAAAATAATTGCACAAAGTAAAGAAGCAAGCTTAATTCCTCAATAAGCAGAAAGCAACTGTAGCAACTAGCATCGTCAAAAATAGCAAATCAAACTTCCATAGAATTACACCAACTCCAAAATAGTGTTATTCAGTGAATAAAGAATCAAACAAATATAATGAAATTGTCGAATGCTACAAAATATATTCATGAAGATATATAAAGCACCATAGATTTGTATATAATGTGATACTATATGTGGAAATTAGATTGCATATCAAGCATGCAACTCAAAGAAAATCTCTCCTGGCAGCGTACCCAAACTGTGCTCGTCGGATATTCTGCCTACGCTTTTTATAAACCAATGCACCGAGACCTACAACACACGCCGCCGCGATCACTCCGAACGCTACTCCTGCCTTCTTCCCGCTGTTCATTCCATCGCCGGATGACGACTCATTTGCGTCCACCGTACTCTCGTGGCTTATATCACTCGCAAATACGTCACTCGGTGCCGGAGCAGGAGACGGAGACTCTGTTACAGGAGATGGAGTAGCATTACCTGTTGGAATACAGAGGTAAAAACACAACAATAGAATTATTATTTATTCGCAAAATAATAGTAGCACTGAAAAAATAAATATTAATCTCTCATGTGATATTTTTCGATTTTCAAAAGTTAATTTAACTAAATTTTGAAGTTAAATTAGATTAGATTAACTCAATATTTATATATTTGAAAACTACGTATAAATACTATAAATTGCAACTTTTTTCAAATCAACTAATTGATGAAAAGATACATCTTAAAATATTGATCAGTCAAAGATCGTTCATGCCGTTTGAATTGGAAATGAAAAGTATCATATAGAAAAAATATTACGATAATCAAGTAAATAAGCTAGTACAAATAATGCTTGAGTCGTGCTGTGTGCTAAAATTTATTTCAGCAATGTTAGTTGATATTAGTATAAGATAAGTAGTAATGATTTGGCAACATTACCTCCGTCCATCGGGGACGGCGACGGAGAAGAATCATGAGAGCGATCTGCAGGCGGAGGCGCCGGAGGAGAATTCACATCAGCCAAAGGTGACGGTGCCGGACTTTCACGAGATGCAGCGTTTGGCGGTGGAGAACCTATATCTC
The DNA here is from genome assembly GCA_029783415.1 of Anisodus acutangulus. NCBI lineage: Eukaryota > Viridiplantae > Streptophyta > Magnoliopsida > Solanales > Solanaceae > Anisodus > Anisodus acutangulus. Next base: position 49,531,398 of record CM056498.1, read on the forward strand.
CACCGGCTTCTGGTGGCGGTGCCGGCGAATTCGCCGGCGTATCTGCACAACTACATTGTTGTATAGACAAAATCGCAAACAGAAATGTCACACATAGCACGTGAACTTTCGCCATTAATAAAACCGTCCTTTTCCCCTCCTTTTCAGAATTCAAAAGATCTGCAATATCAAAAAGTGAACCAACTCGATTAACAATTTTAATGATGCATTAACAAAATGCAGATCCGGAGATAAATAGAGTAGTTAGTGTGAAATTGAAGTTGTAATTAGGCTGCGAACTGCGAAGAAGAGTAAAATGCAGTTAAAGGCGCGGTTGACAAAAGCATTTTACTTAATTACTTCTTATGTCTCTCCAAAGTGACACTTTTCACTTTTAGGATCCAAACTATATCTTTTTTAATTAATGTTTTAAGATATGTAATTTTTTTTAAATATATAAATTTTAATATTAAAATATTACTCCATCTAATTTAATTTAACTTTAAAATTTAATTAAATTAATTTTTAAAAAAGCGAAAAAAATATCACATAAACTAAAATTTATTAATTTTACTTTCATTATCGCGTAGAGAGAGAGTGTACCTGGGGCATCGTGCAGAGAACGTGAATGCGATTGACGGGGACGGGGGATCAGGAAGTGAATACACTAGTAGATTAATGGGAAGGTTCTGGAGTTTGTTGGTTGCGTGAATGAGAGTGACACGGAGGAGACCTTCGTTTGTTTCTTTCTTTCTTCACAAATCCATTTTTAAGGTACTTACAAATACAGTTTACCCCGCGTTTATGTAATTTAAATATACTTTTTACACTGTAATGTATCGTATTATACTTCCTCCAAATATAAAAGTGATCACTTAATCTTTATTTTTTTGTTAAAAAAGATTATATACTTATCAAATCTAAAAAGAATTAATTTTACTTTTCAGATTTGACCAAATCTCAATCCTATTTAATTAGAGATATTTTGGTCAAATTTTTTATTTTGTCTAGGAGTTAGAATTTTCTTAAGGTGTGCAAATGATTAAGTTGACACTCTTTTTTATCCGGAGAGAGTCTTGTATTGTGTTCTACTATACCATACTTTATTATTTTAATGAGTATTGTATAATATTTAAATAGATTATATCATTTTCCGTCCGTACATAATATCACATATCAGTAATTTGGAGGATAAATCTACTAGAAAAGTAAGATATGGACTAAATCTACTATAAAAAGGTTGGAAAAAAGATAAAATATAATTATTAAATACAGTTAGACAAAATGAGAAAAAAGAATAAGGTAACGAATCACACCAAATCACTCGTTACACAAAATGAGACTTTCCGTGATTACATAACGACGATGAATTTAACGATACGATACGATACAATAAAGTTTAAGTGATATTTAAAATAAATATTATATTTAAACTAATAATATAATACACGAAAAACGGCATATGCAAAATTGGTAGAAAGCAAGGATGAGGTGGAGAAGTGGACGAATAGAGAATTATATAAGATGGCGCGGAAATAGGAAAAACTAGCGGTTATGGCGGCAAAAACGGTGGCTTTTGAACATCTATATGTGGAATTAGAGAAAAAAACGGGAATAAGAAGTTGTACAGACTAGCCAAAGCGATGGAAGGGATGGCCCGGGACTTGGATCACATGAGGTGCATCAATGATGATGACGACAAAGTGCTGGTGGAGGACACACATATTAGGCGGAAGTGGCAGTCTTACTTCCATAAACTCTTGAACGAAAAAAAAGATAGAGACATTGTGTTGGAAGATCTGGAGCACTATGGTAGGCACTAGGATTTTGGGGATTGTGAAAACATTAAGGTTGAGGAGGTTTAGGGTGTTGTGCGCAGGATGCGCAGGGGACGAGCGACCGAGCCTGATGAGATCCCAGTTGAATTTTGGAAAAACGCAGGTTGGGCAGGTTTAGAGTGGCTGACGGAGTTGTTTAACGTCATTTTAAAGACGACGAGGATGCCCGAAGAATGGAGATGGAGTACAATGATTCCTTTGTACAAGAACAAACAACATACCCAGTGAAATCCACAACATGGAGTCTGAGAAGGGTAGAGTGTACGCAGACCTTACCTCCACCTTGGTAGGTAGAGCAGATCGAACTGATAATCCAATAAAAAAATTTATAAAACCATTTACAAGACGTTAACTCAATAACCCAATACTGATAAACCAATAGCGTTTTTATTGGTTCGGTTAAATCGATTTTTGCACATCCCTACATGGGACAACAGAGCAACTACATTGTGATCCGCATTTCTCACTCAAACCTTTGGACCAAGAAAATAACCCAAATGGAGCCTTAAGTATTCGACCCAAAAGTTATACGTCCCAACCGACTCCAAGGTGGAGCTGGCAGTTTACCTTTCCGCTTGCACTGTGGTTTTATTGCTTAGATGGTACCCGAAGGTTGTGAGTTCGTGTCACCAAGGGAGTAAAGGAGGGAGCTCCTGGGGAGGGTTAAAAAAATTACACAAATAAATATTGGGACTTTTACACAGTGTCTTCGTCCCTGCGATTTTATTTTGTATATTAATATATAATATTAATAAAATATATATTTTATGCATAATAATGTACATTTTCCGTATATATTTGGCTACTGAATATTATTATTTTGAGTCTACCTGCCAAATGCATAACATGATCCATATATTTTGGGGAGTTGTTAATATTAGGGCTATATGTATTTCGTAATGCATCATTTTTATTTGCATCTGATTTTTAATATATTATTATTCACCCTTTCACATGTATTAATTGTTAGGAAATAGGTTTTAGAAATGGGCAAGAATTAATTCGATTTTGATAGAGTAATCTCCGTTCTTAAGGAATTTAAGCCTCCCACTTCGTTGCTGCAAGAATGGTGGCAGAATTCCTCCAAAATTTATAATGAAATTCAAGATTCAACAATTAACTTGAATTTTTCATAAGAACAGAGTGTTGTGATTTGTAGTGAAAGTGAGAGAGAGAAATATGATAATCCTTACATCTTTTTATTTTGGAATAATTATGTATTTATAATACATAAGTGCATGTTCAAACTAATGGTGTCCAACAGGGCGGGGCGGGGCGGGTCCCGGTGGGACGGGGGAGGGTCGGGACTCGGGTTCCGACGGGCCTGGCGGGCCGGGATAGGCGGGATGGTGGGAGGTCTCGTCTCGTCCCACATCCCGCCGGAACGGGATCGGGTCGGGACTCAGTTTTTTTCCCTACTTAATTTTAAAAAATAATATATATAAACATTTCAATAATTGAACAAGATTGTGTAATAAAAATATTCCAATGCTATTTTTATGCCTCTTATATTATTTAATAGAAATATGATTTTTTTGTAATACAATTTCAAAATTACAACTTTGTGATGTTGTTCAAAAGTTGCAAATGACATAGTAAAATTGCAATTAAAAAAAATTACATATTCAACCATACTCTTTCGAATTTCCTCACAATGTCTTGAAGATCTTCTGTTGGAATTGAAATTTGTTTGTCAAATTCTTCTACGTCACTTCCTGCTCCCTCGGATAAGATTTCATTGTAGTTGTAGTCTTCTTCTTCGTTGGTCTCCGGTTGGCCGCACCTTCTACGCTCCGCACGAATCCAGTCTCTGAATAGAACTGCAATCTCTAATGTGTCTCCCGCCAATGAATGTCTGTGCTCTCCAATTTGAAATCTTACCGCTGAAAAGGCGCTTTCAGACGATGTTGATGACGCTTGAATGTTTAACACATCTCGAGCCATCTTTGTTAGCGTCGAAAATGTCTTCTCATTCTCTCTACAGTATTTCAGCAAATCTTCTTGTCCTTCATCATTGACAATTAATTCGTACGGTACAATACCATGCAAAACATAAACATCAAATTCGCTAACTTGTGAAGAAGTTGAACCACTACACATTTTATTTCTAAGGCCTTGAATACTAGCACCATAAATCACATATTTTTTATAAGGTTGCAGCGAAGTAGTAGAATATGGTACAAAAGCCTGTTGATTATTTGCACTTTGTTGTTGGTAATACATATATATTTTTTTGCATTCGGTGTGTATGCTAGACGTAACTGCTTCTTTAGTTGGTGTATCAGTTAGTTCTTCAGTTGAGTCTGTTGGAAGTACTTCTACACAATCATAAATAATTTCTACAAGTGTTTTACAATCGTCTACTTTAATAGTTGGATTTAATACAACACCAACAATATAAATAGTGGAAATAGAAAAAAGTATTTTTTAAAAAAATTTTAAACATTTTTTCAATAAATGCCTTATAAGTTGGCTTTTGCATATATTCATTAAGTAACAAAAATATTAGAGCTATACAAAATAACATATTTAAAATAGTAGGATAATAAGGTACCAAACGCCGACGTAACGTCGACGTGTAATCGAGGTTGAAAATTGAAACTTTGCTCGACGGATGATCCTCAAGCTAGTTGCCAACTTCACTCCCAATTTTTTAACTTTGATATAATATTTAATAGTAGAAGATTTGTAGAATTGTAGAGAGATAAATTGAGAGATTAGAGAGATAATAGGAAGATTTGTGAGAAAAAATGAGTTATTTATAATTGAGAAATAGAGTTAAAGTGTAAATATATTAACTTAGAGATTAAAAATAAATATTAATGGATAGGGGGTTTATGGGGTGGGGTAGGGGCAAAAATGGCCGTTATAGCCGTTGTACAACGACCCAAATCGAAATTTGACCGTACGGGTCGAGTTCGGGAAAGGATGGGGGGATCGAGTATCGGAACAGGCCGACTCGACCCACTGGACAACCTTAGTTCAAACCAACAGGCTTGAACTCTTTAAGAATAAACACTTTTTAATTAAAACCTTTTAGGCGGAATAGCCTGAGAGACCCATGTACTTGTCCATTTTTGTCATGCCGTTGTTCATATTTACGGGTTTGTCAATTAAACCCCTTTACCCTTAAAAACTGAGTATTTTAAACCCCTCTAATGTTGTGTGTAGCTTACCCTTACATGAAGGACATATCAGATCCACCTAAATAAATTAATGCCATATCATCATTTATATTCATAAAAAAAAAGTTGTGTGGAAAAAAAAATTTTAAAAAAACAAACCTTTCACTTCTCTCTCCACCCTCCCATCTCCCTCTTCCACCCACCACTGCCACCAAAATCATGTTACAATCAGCCTATTTCATTGCGTCAAAGCTCGACATTTTGCCACATCCATTGGATGCAATTTTAAGAGAATTTGAAGGTCGATGCAGTGGAGTCGTGGCCGTTGTTGTTTTCTTATTTAGGGGTGGTTTGTTCGCCGAAGCTCAGCGTTAAGCGGCGTAATAGTGACAAGAAAAGAAAATAGAAATGGGAAAAGGAGGAAGAAAAGGGAACGATGTGGGAGCTTGGTTCGTCAGTGTTAATGGAGTTGGTGTTGCTGGGGTCGTTGATGGTTGGCGAAGCAGTGGGGGCGTGGCTGATTGCGTTGTGATTCGTCGCCGGCCATCCAGTGATCAACTTCGGCGGCCGCGAACAACAGAAACATAGAGAGAGACGAGAGGGAGGAGTGAGGTTGTGGTGGTTCTTGGTGGAGGGAGTTCACCGGAGCTCGGAGCTCCAATGTGGATAAACTGGCAGTGATGAGGGGAAGCAAAGGGGGCTGAATTTGTTTGATTCATGGCGGTTCACTCCGGCGTGGAGCTGACCGGAGAGGAGGAGAGTTTCAAGAGGAAAATGGGGATGGGGTCGTGCGTGGTGTGGCTGCGTGGTTCATCGGAGGTGGTCGTGGTGGCGGTGGTCGGTGCTTAAGAGAAGAGATCTCTTTTAGTTTGAAAATATTTCTATTTTAATAAAAGTTATCACGTTCACGCTCTTAATACACGTGTATCTCACACATTTTGTCCAACTCATCACGATTAATGCCACATATGTTTGGTCAACGGTCAGAGGGATTTAAAATGCTCAGTTTTTAAGGGTAGATGGATTTAATTGACAAATCCGTGAGTACGAACACCGACATGACAAAAATAGACAAGTACAAGGACCAACCTTTTAGGAGTAGATACATTTTTAACAATAACCATTCATTTTAATAATTAAAAATAAATGAAAATGTATTCACCAAAACCTCTTCTCAATACTTTCCCATAAATAACACTAACTAATACTTTCCCATAAATAACACTAACTAATACTAACATTAATTTTTTTATTTGCACCTTGTCTATTATTATTTTTGAAAGAAATAATCCCCTTAATTATTTTCATTAATTGAATAGGTATTTATACAAGTTACAAAATAGGAGAATCTTATTCCTATTCTATTCCTAAAACCTTATTCTACCATAATTCTAACTATATAATTATGGTAAGTGTATAATCCTAATCTAGGTAACAAATACACTACAATATACATCAAATATATATACCATATATACAAGATTGGTACAAGATACCAACCCCGTGATGGGTATTGCCTACCAATCCCGTGATGGGTATTGCTTTGTTTAACATACCCCCGCAGTTATACCGGGCGGTCTTCGAACGATGAGACTGTCCCTAAAATTTTCAAAGAGTACCGAGGGAAGACCATTTGTAAAGATGTCTGCAACTTGATATCTTGACGGGGCATGACATACGCGTACATGCCCCCGAGCAACCTTTTCACGGACAAAGTGAATGTCCATTTCGATATGCTTAGTACGTTGGTGCTGAATCGGATTACCTGAGAGGTAGATGGCACTAACATTATCACAATATACTAAGGTTGCCTTCTGAATGGGGCAATGAAGTTCTAAAAGCAAGTTACGTAACCAACATGATTCTAAGACCACATTAGCTATCCCTCGATATTCTGCCTCGGCACTTGAGCGGGATAGAGTCGCCTGACGCTTTGCAGACCAGGAGACCAAGTTGTTGCCAAGGAACATACAATATCCTGATGTAGACCGTCTGGTGTCCGGGCAACCACCCCAATCCGCATCTGTGTATGAGACAAGTGTGGATGTCGATGAAGGATACAAATGTAAACCATAGTCTAGTATCCCCTGAATATACCAGATGATGCGTTTGATTGCATTCATGTGCTCAACTCTGGGATCATGCATGACTAAACACACCTGCTGAACAACATACGTAATATCGGTCTGGTAAACGTAAGATATTGAAGGGCCCCTGCAAGACTGCGATAGCGGGTCGGGTTCTCGTATGGTGTGTCGGCCTCTGCACTAAGTTTGGGCTTTGTATCAACTGGAGTGAAAGTGTACTTACAAGATGACATCCCAGCCCTCTCGATGATCTTAGCCGCATACTTTCTTTGAGACAAAAATAAACCACTTGAATGACGCTTGACAGTAATTCCCAAAAAGTAATTCAAGGGCCCTAAGTCTTTCATAGCAAACTCAGAACTGAGCATGGACATGATAGACTGACGTAAGGCATCAGAAGAGGCAGTCAAAATGATAGCATCCACATACAACAGAATGTAGGCCAAGGACGAACCACAACGGTAGATGAAGAAGGAATTATCTTATCTGTTGTGAGTGAACCCAATAGTCGAAACAAAGTCATCAAACCTCGTATAAAAGGCCCGTGGAGACTGCTTAAGCCCATATAAGGACTTCTTCAACAAACATACATGATGAGCACGGTTGGGATCCCTGAAACCCAAAGGCTGATGCATATAGACTGTTTCCTTGAGATCACCATGTAGGAAAACATTCTTGACATCCAACTGATGAATAGGCCAAGTATTTGAAAGAGCCAAGCTAAGCGCAGTGCGAATAGTAGCCGGCTTGACTACCGGGCTAAACGTCTCCCCACAATCTATCCCAACCTGCTGAGTCTTACCATCACCCATCAGCCGCGCCTTATGTCGAGCAAATGACCCATCCGAATTCTCCTTATGAACAAAAATCCACATAGACTTGATAACATTAATACCAGATGGATGGGGCACTAACTCCCACGTCTTATTATCAATAAGAGCATTATATTCATCAATCATAGCAATTTTCCAATTAGAGTCATTTAAGGCGGACACAGGATTACGGGTCAAATGGGATTTAGAGACATCAGAATGTAAATTAAAATGTCTTTTAGGTGTAAAAATAGCCCACTGACTACGAGTGACCGGTCTATGACTCGAGAAAGAATTGAGTGAATTTTGGGAATTTGCTGGGCTCGGGACGGTGGCGGCCAGTAGTGGGCCCTTGGCCAAATCGTGTCTGGAGCGACCACGATCGATTCGAGTGGGGTGGATCGCTCAATTGCTTTGGGATTGATCCAAAGAACTTAAACGTGGGACTAAGATGGGACCAGCGGGCAAGGTCTGGCTAGAGAGTTTTGGGTGCGGGAGATGTCCAAAAAATGCCGAATAATATACGGGGATATTTGGTCATCCAAAAAATTATACGACCTAGGCTCGGGAGTATGAACTTTCGTAAAAGGAAATTGGGTTTCATCAAAAATGACATGGCGATTAATTATGATTTTCTTGGAGGATAAATCAAAGCATTTATAACCACGATAATTAGACGGATAACCCAAAAATACACACGGAGTAGACCGAGCCTGAAGTTTGTTAATTGTGGTGGATGGAAATAACGGATAATACAAGCACCCAAAAACCCGAAGATGAGAATAAGAAGGGTTCTTATTATATAGGATTTGGAGAGGGGAAGAATATGTCAGACCTTTGGACGGAATTATGTTAAGGAGATATGTTGCCATTTGCAAAGCATGATGCTAAAAATATGGGGGTATGGAAGCATGAAGTAAGAGAGTGCGGACAATGTTATTTATGGAACGAATTTTGCGTTCGGCTTTCCTATTTTGAGAAGATGTATGAGGCCACAAAAAATGAAAATTGATCCCATTATTATCACAGAAATCTCGAAACACCCTATTGTCATACTCTTTCCCATTATCACACTGAATATTTTTTATTTCTCTTTCGAATTGTGTTCTAATGAATGTTCTAAATTTTATGAAGACAGAAAACACTTGAGATTTATTGGCAATTGGAAACGTCCACAAAAATATAGAATAATCATCCAAAAATAGAACATAATATCGATGACCTAACGAACTTAGAACAGGAGACGTCCATAGGTGGCTATGAATAATATCAAATGGCTTTGAGGTATGAGAATTTGAGTCCACAAATGGCAACTTAACAATTTTTTCTAACGAACAAGATTGACAAATTTGAGTACGACTCGTACCCTTACAAGAAATAAAGCTATTTTTATCTAAAACTGATAAAATAGAAGATCCCGGATGACCAAGGCGAGCATGCCACAAGGAAGGAGAAATGGCTGCAAAAGCTGACGCCAAGGCTTGACTCGATGGACTGAAACCGGGCATGATAGGATAAAGATCTCCTCTACTATCACACCTCATGAGATGACTCTCATCTTGAAATCCTTCACATAGAAACCAAAATGATCAAATTCAACAGAAACAGAATTGTCAGTGGTGAACTTTCGGACATACACTAAATTTTTAATCAATTTGGGGGCATGTAAAGTATTTTTCAAGATAATGGGTGGATTGGCGGGAGACAACGTTTTCTGACCATAACCCTAAATTGGAATAGAGTTGTCATTACCAACAATTATACCCCGAGGGTTGCTCAAATTAGAATAAGATGAGAGAGTACTTGAATCGGAAGTCATGTGAGTAGTGGCACCGGTGTCCATATACCAATTTGGGTCCGGTTGAGTCAACCCCAATGTGTGCATCGCGGCCTCGATATCAATCTGAGTGGGGCCTGCTGTGTGGTGGTCTTGCGGAGGTCGGGGCCAAGTATTCCCGGGATGGGGCCCGGCGGGCGTAGTCGCTGGGCCAGCTGGCTTGGGCCCAGCGATGGTCGCCGCTTCAGTTCTTTGGGCCTGAAAGGCCGCCACCATCATTGGGATTTGTTGGGTAGTAGGTCGCTGCCCATCGCCCATCGCCCATCGCCCATCGCCATGGGCCCCACTGTTGGGACCAGGGGGTGGTGGGCCACTGTTAACTGGACGGAGCCCACTGCCTGCTTGCTGACCACCGGAATCGCCGCGTTTGCCCCTGCGGTTTTTGTTATTATTCTTACGATTATTTTTGCCGCCACCATGAGTATGGTTTTGGCCCGAATTCTCAACAAAACCCGAAGAACTTGGGGAGGACGCCATCATGATGACGGGGCTTGCTCCGGTAGCCGCCTTTTTTGCCAAACCGGCTTCTTCCAAAGTAAGCATGGAGCGGGCTTGATAAAAGGCGGGAAGAGGGTTGCTTTGACAAATGAGAGTTCCAACACCATTATAGGCCTCCAAAAGGCCGGTAACCAATTGTAGAACCAAACGATTATTTGTTACATGTGTACCAACATTACGGAGTTGATCCACCAACTCCTTGAGTTTCTTGCAATATGGAGAGACGTTTGAAAATTCTTCCATGCGAACGAGAGAATTCCTGCTCGAGTGTGACGACACGTGAATGTTGATTATCTTGGAATATGTCACGCAATCTATTCCAGGTAGCCATAGCCGTGGTATCCGACTCAATAATCGTTTGTAAAAGGTCAACCGAAATAGTGGAATAGATCCACTGGAGAATGGTAGCATCAAGAGTAATCCATAACTGAGGATCCTCCGCGAGAAGAGGTGTAGCGGGAGGAATTATGTGATGGATAACTTGATGGGAAATAGTGTGAATTTTAAACAACTCCTCCCACGTCACATATTGGACGTTTTCCATCTCAAGCACAATATGGATAATGTTCTTGACGTTAGAAACCATGAGGGCATGATGATAATTGTTCTTAGACATATTGAAAGAACAACGAAGGAGGGGAAATTTGGAAATAGTAAGAGAGATTTTGAGAGCGGAAGACAAATTTTGGAAGAGAAAACCCGAGGGGGGGGGGTCGGCCGAATAGTGTACAAAATTTTGGGAGAGAAAATTTTGTTAGACCTAGTCTCTTGATACCATGAAAGAAATAATCCCATTGATTATTTTCATTAATTGAATAGGTATTTATACAAGTTACAAAATAGGAGAATCCTATTCCTATTCTATTCCTAAAACCTTATTCTACCATAATTCTAGCTATACAATTATGGTAAGTGTATAATCCTAATCTAGGTAACAAATACACTACAATATACATAAAATATATATACCATATATACAAGATTGGTACAAGATACCAATCCCGTGATGGATATTGCCTACCAATCCCGTGATGGATATTGCCTTTTTTAACAGTTTTATGATTTTCCGCTAATGTAGGTACATTTTTTTATTTATATTCCTACTCCTTTTCGTCCAAAATCACATATTGTCCAAACACTTATCTATGAAAAATAAAATAAGATTTCATTTTTAGGTCTTTAATAAAAGATAAAGAAGTACCACCAAAAATAACTACCTTGATGAATTATCTAAGAAATGTGAATTATGTAACTCTTCTAACTAGGGTGTCAATAGTACGGTTAAATCAGTTATTTTATAATAATTATATCATATCAATTTTTTGATTATTTCATTTTGTATAGCCAAAATTAGATCTTTCGAAATCGTCCCATCATCTAAGTTTTTCTTCGATATCGGTACGGTTCAGTTAATTTTTTGATATTTTAAAAATAAATATATAAAAGTCGCTAGTAAAAATTAGAATACGCTACCATATATGTGCAGGACTTTGACAAAAACTCTGTAAATTTTACTGTTTAAAAGGTGATGAATCATGAAAATATGAAAAACAATAAGAATAGAGATTCATCCCACTATTTATGGTAATGTAAAACAATGTTAAGTAAAGAAAAAAATATAATTTAGACTTTACAAGTAGAAATCAATCAAGATGTGACTCAAGAACTGAGTCTACTAAGATTAAGTATCTAATAGGAGAAATTCAAATCCCACGAGAGGAAAAATATCTAACAACTTGTAGCTTGCTACCCAAGATCGTGGAATACATTATAGCTTACTAGTTACTATTCGAGATGTTAGAATTAATTTAGTTTCGATAAGAGTAGTATAATAGGTTTCAGTGTTAGGACATTGGGTGTTAATTATTTTGAAGGCTTATCGTCGTTTTCATCATTTCGGGTCTAAAACAAAAATTTTAATATTTTTTATTATTCCTAAACGTAATATATAAAATGTATTTTACACATATATTATATTTGGTACGGTTCAGTATTTTTTCGGTTAATTTTTATAAAATTTAAAATCTACCTAATTATTCGGTACGGTAATAAATTCATATAAAACCGTCGATTTTATTAAAAAAAAATTAAAACTCGATCTGGTAGGGTTCGGTTCGATCGGTTTAGTCGGTTTACCGTTGACACCCCTACTTCTTACGTTACTCGAGTTGCGATGTGCTGGGTTAAAATAAACTAAACGATGGATCATAACCCAACATGTCTAACTAGAATTAATTTTCAGCTTCTTGTTTTATTTTCTAATAGTTTATTTAAGTACCGAACATAACTTTTTATTTTTTTATTATGGCTACATGTTAAATAAAAAAAATAAAAATATGCCTAATCCAATCCACTTAAATTTGAACGGTTTCAACATATCATATATATCTTAATGGCTAATTTTGCCTTCCATGTAATACACTATAGTAGCTTTAAAAAGGTAACTAACCGTTGAAAGTGAAAATTAAATATTGTAAACTTTATCAGTATAATGAGTTAGAACTCTTGAAATCTGTGTGTTGTTCAATTTATAATGCGATCTTTGAAATGCTTATGGAGAAAACAATATCTTCAAAATAGTGCTATATATTTTGGGGTGTTGATATATATATTGGCGTGACACCGTGATCTATCAGTCGTACAAGAATTAGTACTCTAAATTAAATAATTAGCACTTAATTGCATAACCTGGAAAGGAGGAAAAAAAAGCAATAGTGCTGAGTCTGCTGACATTATTAAACTAATAAAAGACAGCGTCCAATGTTGTACCCATATGTATATATATATATACATATATATGTATAGTATTAAAGAAGCACTAGCAACGAACAGAACTCTAATAACGGCGAATTCTGGCAAATTCCCGTGAACGAGGGTTGGAGACAACATCCGCTAGGATTTGTGGAAAAAAGAATATACGAAGTATGGCTACTGGAGGACATCACCAGAGTTGGAGATAGCATCAGCTAGGATTTATGAGAAAGAGAAGATAAGGCATTTGAGACGAAGGAAGTATCTATTTTTTAAATTGTGTTGAGTCAAAATATATCACATAAATTGAGATGAAGAAAGTATCTATTTTTATTATATGTAAATATGAACTTTATTTCGTCGATCTCTATAAATTGGCGTGACACCGTGATCTATCAGTCTTACAAAAATTAGTACTCTAAATTTAAAAATTTGCACTAAATTGCATAGTAACGTGGAAAGGAGAAGAAATGCGATAGTGCTGAGTTTGCTAACATTAAACTAATAAAACACCAGCGTCCAATATTGTACCTATATGTACATATTACAATTAAAGAAATAAATAAAAATATTAAAGAAAAGAACAGATCCACACAACGCCAAAAAACCGGGGGATTTGCTTTCCCTTTTCCCTAAAATGGAATAAAAATGACGTGTCAAAATGGCCAAAAATGCCAACATTTTGCCAAATAAGGCATTTGCTTTTTTCTAGAAAATTCAGTACAACGACATGAGTCCCACAATTTCTGCAAATACCATATCTTTCACATAACTAAAGTCAGATTCTTCTTCATTAAAATTATATTTCCTTTTTACCAACTGTATACATGTGCATTGATAAACACTCCCATCACAAGAGACCAAAGCCTGCAACAAATATTCCAGTTTTTTCTTACATCTGTTTTCTTGGAATTTTGAATATTTAACTGTACATAAAGAATGATTTTATTGAAACTTGTTAAAGATTTAAAGATCAGTTAAATTTGAAAAGAATTGGAGATTTGAAGCTTGTCATAAACATGAGCTTTTGTTGAACGGTACTGGTGTATGGATCAATTTGCACTTAACTTGATTGTTTTGTTAGTACCTAACATTTCTCACCAATAACAGTCTCTTGCAGAAATGCAGGATAAGACTGCGTACAATAGATCCTTGTAGTCCGGTCCTTTCACGAACCCGCGTATCTGAAGCATAGCGCATCGGGCTGCCCTTATTATAGGCACCGAGCGGTTCTCTCCTTTAAAATTTGGATGGAAGACATTATTACCTAACATTTTTTTTCATGAAACGATCTCTTTTCGGCTATATATTTGAAAAATAGTCATTTTCTTGAAATTTGACCATTATAAAATTTGAAATTTCAAGATAATGGCTTTTCAATTAAAGAGGCTGAAAAACGGCTATTTGTAAATTTTATCTGCATTTTTAGTTTTTACTGATATTTTTCAAGATCTTTACCCACTGTATTGGCCGCTACTCGCTAGGCCAAACTCGTGGATGCTAAACATGGAATTTCTTTTGTGGTTTCAATAACTATATCTAATACTATTGTTTTTTTAATCAGAGTCATCTAAGTGATCACACTCCTTTTAAACACTTGGTTTGGTTGCTTAAGTGAACAATTTTCTAGTTCTTAAGGAAGGACTCAGATTAGTCAATAGAAATGAAATTTAAGAAAGTTGATAGTTCGCGGAGCCTAACCCTATAGCTATAAGCTCTATAATAATATTCTGTTTCCTTTGTTTTGAATAGTTAGAATAAAACACATTACTCATTCATTAAGAGCAAAAATATCTGCATGAACTAGTTGACATTTCAAGATTAAAAAGAATTGTTCTTTGCTATTATTTCTACAAGGCAATTCTAATCAATCCATCCACGGCATTTCACATAATGAATTGTGTGTCCCACCCCATAAACACTTTTGTCTCGTAATTAAAAAAAGAAGCAAGTGCACCACCTCATTCATCATTTTTATTACTACAACACAAGCAATTCAATCTATTTAGGTGTCACTTGCATAGCAAAACTAGTTCTATCTTTGGTTAGTTTTTGTTTTTTATGTTTGTTTTATTTATTTTCTGGAAAATACTGTGTATTTCAATATGATTTTAGGAGTTGTTTCGTACGCATTGGAAGAGTTTCTTTACAAGAATATTGGCTATGTTTTGTGTTTGAAAGCAAAGATACTTACTGAGTTGTACATTTGTTTCGTTAAACAATTAGGGAATGATCCAGTGCACATCAATGTGTGTCAGAAAAATAAAAAAAATGAATTGGTACTTTTATTTAGAGGTGACAATTTGAACACATATTTAGAGACTTAGCTTATTTAATCCACATTTTAGTGAACTGAGTCACTCATATTTCTGTTGGGTAAATATAAACTTAAATTTGAGGATCCATACATGTGACTCACTAGTCCCAATAACAAATCATTTTCTCAAAAGTGGAAATTTGTTTTTACCACCCATCCTGACCCGCACTCCTCCCCACATATTTTCTATTTCATATCTTTTATCTTATATAGAAATAATTCTGAAAAGTAGAAAATTTTTTTACACCACTCCACTTGCCCCCCACACACACACACAGTTTTTACTTTTTATTACACATATTTTACTTTTATAAAAAGATAATAAAAAATGAGAATCTTTTTTTACCCCACACAAGGTGAAAACTGAAACTTGGTAGCAAGCAGTCTTGCAGAATGAGTGAGTGCAAATAACCTCCAGTTAGAGGATGTTTTAGCTAGAACAATAGCTTATCTCAAACACCTGAAAGATGTTAAACAAAAAACAAATTCTAATAAATGAAACAATGTGTTGGAAAAATTAAGCTAAAAAAACAACGGTTGACAAGAGTGACTTTCTTTCTCCATTGGTTGGATGGAACTTCTCAACAACCCATCACAGCACAATTGTACACAAAGACCCCAGAATGCTCTTTCAGACCGATGACTTTCCAATCCAAGGTACCGTCCTTAGACCCGGATTTTGGTGCCCAAGAACTCAATATAATAGCTTCACCTTCCGGACCCCGGTTCCCGCCTACCACCAGAAGTTCTTCACCACGTGCTTTGAAAGCAAGACCCCAACCATTCGAAGAATCAGCCCTCACAGGAAGTCTTCCCAATACCTCCCATGAGTTTCTCTTGTCATACTTCTTTATCATGTTGGTTAGATATTCAACTGCATATAGTTGGTTATTAACAACTGCAACAAGAGGAGGTGCCTGAGCAGCTCTGTTGACATTCGGATACATGCCCTCAATTTTCCTCCACTTCCTCGTTTGTAGATCAAACTCTTCCCCACAAGTCAAAGAATCGGTAGGGTTAGTCATCCCACCGATCACATAAAATTTTCCATCCATGAAAAAGCCAGAACACAATCTACGGGGAGAGTGCATGCTTGGCAGTATTTCCCATCTACCGGTCAAAGAATCATAAAGCTCAGCAGATTTTAGTACATTTCCATTCTTATCACTACCCCCTGCAACGATAGAAATTGAACCAAGACTACCTGATCCAAATAGACAACGACGATGATTCATTCCTTCACATTTTTCCCAATTGTTTTGAACCAAACTGTATTTCCATATAGCAAAATCAAACAACTCACGACCAAAAACCAGCAGTTCACTCCCAACTGCTAATGACTCCTTATCTGCATAGTTAAAACAATCATCACACGGAATTTTTGGCAATCTGAACCATTTATTTCTGAAAGGATCAAAAGCCTCCCAACCCCGAGGATCACAAACCATATACACCCAATGTTCAACAACACCTAACCGCCTCCGCAAATCATACAAATCCCCACTCTTGACTAGTGAATTAAACCTGGCATTCAGGCACGATAACGACACATAATCTGATCTAGAAGCCCAAGCAAGACATGTTAAAGCAACATCATCATGTAGGCCTGGAAGAAGTGAATCACTTGATCTAAACTTGCAATGACCATCATCAACTTCTTCTTCTAACCCCATTCTCCTCCCCTTCTCGTCTTCCTCCCCGAACAAATAATCATTACAAGACTTATTAAAGAACTCTTTCTTTGACTTCTTAGTTTCAGAAGCCATGTTATATCATACACCACCCAAAGTTTCCAATCAATCACTTCACAAAAGCCACAAAATTTATATGTGAAAAAAACCCTTTTCCATCAAAACATCAATTTCTCTATCACCAAAAATCTAAGAACTCATCTTGGACAAAACCCCATCTTCCTCATTAAATATCCAATCCACAAAGCATCAATTACAATATTACCCCTCATAAAAACTTCATTTTTATGTCAAAACTCTAACACCTCTATTCAAATAGTACTCAATAATCAATAAGAACCCAAACTTCCAATAAAGACTCAATCTTTCAATTTTTTTGAGCTTTCTTTTCACTAAAGATTCAACCTTTACATATTAGTCCTAAATTTTCCTCATAATTCCTACTTATTAAAGCTAGAAAATATACAATAAGATACACAAATGACCAAAACAAAGCTTATTAAAACTAGGGCATAAATGAAATTTCAATAGGAAAATGGATAAATTATTTCGATACGGGAAAAGAGAGCGATTCGGATCCAAACCGGGTCGGATCTCACCGGGAAAGTGGTGATGCTTCCATTGCCGATCGGATCTCAGGTACTATATATCGCCGGGATATCCGCCGGAAAATGATTAACGGCGACCATCTCACCGGAATTGATAGAGCAAGAAAGTGAGAGAGATTTTAGAGAGAGAAAGTGAGCGTAGGGGTCGGTTTCTTTAGAACAGGAAACTGATAAATGAAAGAGAAGGTTTATTTATTTACAATTATGGTCCCTTATTATTCATGATATTATGTATTCACCCTTTGTTTTTAGAGATTTTGTGCAAAATCATTCCTTTTTTTTTTATAGAGAAAATGATAAAAATGATCTGTTATGTTTTAGGGTAGGTTCTAAATAGTTACACTTAACCGTTTTGGTCCTTTAAATTTATCAAAATTTAACACTTTCAGTCTCTGTAAAATATTTACTTGCTCCGTCTCAAATTATTTGTCGCTTTTTTTGTTTACACGACCCTTAAGAGTATTAATTAGCAAAAATATTTGACCTATTTTGCCCTTATTTATATCTAAGTTATAATCTCTATTAAACATTTATTGTATTCATATGTCATCTTCATTAATGATAAATGATAAAATGAAAAAAATAATTAATTATGCCTTGAACTTTTAAAACAACAAATATTTTTAGTAATCACGATAAATAATTTGAGACGGAGGGAGTACCGAACTCTATCAGTTACATTTGATGGAAACAGTGGGAGAAAAAGACTTAACTATAAGAACCAAGAAGAGAGGTGATTGAACAAGACATGACACAGTTCCAGCTTACCGAGGACATGACATTAGATAAGAGATTATTGATGATTCAGATTAGGGTAGAATGCTAGTAGGAGTCCACTAATCCTTTCATACTAGTAGACGCAATATTGCTCTATAGTTTCTTGTCCTTTGATATTTCTTGTATTTTGGTTATCTTATTTCTATGTGGTAGTTACTGCTTTTTTTTTCAGACTGTTTTACCATGACTTATTCGCTTTCGTTATTTTCATTTTCATATTGCCTTGAATTGTTTGTCCTTCTCTAACCTTTTTTATGTTTTCTCTTGAGCCGAGAGTCTTTCGGAAACAACCTCCATACTTTTCAAGGTAAGGGTAAAGTCTGAGTACACTATACCCTCCCAAACCCTACATTATGAGATTTCACTTGGTATGTTGTTGTTGTATAAGCACGAAGAAAGACCATCAACTCCTAAAATATGCAATACTAAAAAGTAAAAATTATGCACTAAAAATATACTATAAAAAACAGAAATTATACCTTTAAATGTGAATTTTCGCTAATTTTCTTTTCATAGTTCCTTTCGGATCTAACAGACAAAGTTCAGTAAATATTTTACGGAGACTAAAAATGTTAATTTTTGACAAATCTAAAGGACCAAAACTATTAAATTCATACTTAAAGGACTATTTTGAACCTACCTCAAATATAAGGGACCATTTTTGTCATTTTCTCATTTATATATCCTTATATGCTAATTTTCTATTGTTTACTAGTATTATCTTACTGTTCTCCATAATGATATTGTTCCAAGTTAGTTTGGAACAGTAATGCTGATTGGATATTATTTCATTTTGTTTTTGGTTATTTTCTTGTATCGTTTTCCTTTTTATAGCTAAACTACATAATTTCCCATAATTTTATTTTATCTTGGGATTTTTGACGCATGTGAAGTTTGTATTATTGGATAAGCACCACAAAAAAGTCAAATATGCTTTTGTCACCCGATCAATTTAGAGTTTTTAATTCAAATTGTCCAATAAGTTTGAAGGTATATTTATTTGCATCCCTATTATATTATTTTGAGCAGATACAATCCTTTAAGTTTGTAAAAATCATGTTTTGCTCTAATTGATAAATATAGTCATAAACTTAACAGAAAAAACGTGTTTTCACGTGACTAGAATAAAAACATTCATAATATTAGAGATTTTCTTCACTAATTCGTTTTTACTCCAATTAAAGAACACACAAACGGATCATAAATCTAACGAAAATGACACATTCTTCACGTTACTAGAATAAGAAACAACCAGGAATCCACGATAGAAGAATCTAATTATTTAATGTTGTCTCGGTTATAATGTATACAATCCTCCAATTTTTTATAAATCGAGCGTTTTGCTCCAATTAATGACATATAGACAGGTCATAAACCTAATGAACATAATGTGTTTTGCATGTGACTAGAATAAAGAAATATCTATGGCAAAAATATTAGAGATCTTCTTCACTAATTCATATTTGCTACAATTGATGAAACATACAGATTGGATCATAAACCTAACGAAAACATATTTTTAGGTTACCAGAATAGAAAACAATCAAATAAAAAAATATTAGAGATCTTTTTCACTAATTCGTATTTGCTTTCAAGAAATGTCTATAATCAAATAAAGAAATTTACGAACGAATGAATCGGATTGACTTGAAAATATAAAGATTTGTACAAATTATATGTTTAGCTATTAATTTGTGAAAAATAGTTATGTAATTTAATGAACATACCGATGGATCATAAACCTAAAGTAAATAACATGTTTTTCATGTTACTAAAATTTAAAATAAAAAACCATGACAGAATATATTAGAGATTCTTCACTAATTTTACATTGCGTTGTTATCAAGCAAATGAACAAATAAAGCCCTTTCAATTCTATCCCCCAAAACAAGAAAAAAAGAAAACAAAGTTCTATTCCAAATGTTTATTTCAGTTCACTTTTAGTTGGTACTCCTAAAAGAAAAGGAAACTGCTATTTTCCAATCCCATCAAGTGTCAAAATTAGATAGAAACATAAAGTACTAGCAGTATCTTTTTATTCAAACCAAAATTACTGAATTAGGCAAAAAACAATTACCTCTTTTTTAACAGAAAAATTTCTTGTGAAAAGTAGTTAGTTATTTTAACAGATAATTTTCTATTTAATCAAATTTTGCATCGCATAATGCTCATTAATAGAAAACGCTTCCTGCGACTCAAATTGAAACCTTTAAATAAGGTGGGGATCCTATCCATTCCCAAAAAAAATAAAAAATTAGGCACATTAGTGTACATTTTCATTCACAAAGTAATAAACTATGACGAGTAATTCTCACACAAGACTTTTCTATATTGAGGTCAATGCAAGATGAGAGGCTTCGAATAAATAACACTACTAGAAAAAACCTTTGGGCCGGAAGATAAGATTTATTCCGTCCATAGAAAAAGAAAAAGAAGAGGTTTTTTCCATCGATATTCAGTGGAAAATTTATGCTATGAAATATGATTTTCTCACCTCATTCCCACCGAACCATCTCAGTGGGAAAATGCATGGTGAAAAACAGGTTTTTACTGAAATGCTGGGAAACTTCTAGATTTTTCTGTGTGACATTACTATTTAAATTTTTCCTACCGATATTCAGTGGTAAATAGCCATTGAATATTTTTCAGTGAAAAATTAATTGAAAATAGAGATTTTTTAATAGTGTAATATCAATATATAAATAAATACAAAAGTAAAAAGGTTGGATTTTACATAATTTTGCATACTATTTAGTTTTCAGGAATTCTAGTGTTTAAAGTACTACTAACGAATAATATATTACTGCAAGAGTATCTGGTATTAATTGAAAAATAAACACCCACGTAGCTTAAATTATACATTTACTACAAGCTTATATTTACATTCTTCGTTTTTGTTTTTGCTTCCAAACACAAAATGAGAGGATGTGGATTATTTTTTCTTCCTTTTCAACTCTATCTTATCCCGCAAACTAAACATGTACTTAATTATACATTTAGTGGCTTATCTTTTTGCATATATCCAAAGACAAAATGAGAGGAGGAATTATTCAAAAGTGGCATAAGAACCACCTGAAATCTTTTTTTTATTTGGTCTTCGGTAACCTCTTTGAGGACCAACTAACTCGAGATCACATCTAAAAAAGTTACACTATAAGAATAAGACGCTTTCTATTAAAGGTGATTTCATTTTCAAGACTTGAACTTCAAACCTCTAATTAAAAATGGAGAGATATTCATAACCTTTCATGATAAACCATCTAAATTATATTCCGTTGATCTATCTATTTTGATCAAGATTGCTTGTTAACTCTCGGCCACTATCTAAAAGGAAATATAACTTGATGTCAAGGAAGTTGCAAGTTTGGGTAAAAAAAATCAGTGTCGAAGAGACAGACTTCTGTTAAACTATTCCTCTACATGAACATAATGAATGTCTTTAACAGGGGACCAACCATCATCCTAGCTCATATGAATTTAGTGATCACCCCCGCCACAATAAATACGTATTCTTATTTGAAAGAATATAATCCCTTAATTATTTTTATTAATTAAGAGGTATATATATAATTTATAATCTCCAAATATGGAAAATCCTATTCCTACTATACTACTAATATCCTAATTATACATGTACAAGAATTCTACAATTATGGTAAATTTGTACAACAAATTCGACTTCAACAATGTAAGGCTCGGATGTCGTGATATACATGGTATACAACTATAGGCAGTGTATATCACGGGTATACTTCTGTCACACCCCCGCAGTCATAGCGGATGGTTGTCGTACGCTGAAACTGTTCCTAAAATCTTCAAATAGAACCAATGGGAGACCCTTAGTAAATATGTCTGCAATCTGGTATCTCGAAGGGACATGGAGGACGCGTACTTGTCCACGAGCTACCTTTTCTCGAACAAAGTGTATGTCCATCTCGATATGTTTAGTGCGCTGATGTTGGACCGGATTTCCAGAAAGATAGACTGCACTCACATTATCATAGTAGACCAAGGTAACTTTATGAATAGGAAAGTGAAGCTCTAATAAAAGATTACGCATCCAACATGACTCAGACACCACATTGGCTACGCCTCGATACTCGACCTTTGCACTGGATCGTGATAAAGTAGCATGGAGTTTAGCAGATTAAGAGACCAATTTATCCCCAAGGAACATACAATAACCAGATGTCGAACGTCTGGTATTTGGACAGCCACCACAATCAGCATCGGCATATGACACAAGAGTAGAGACGGAGGACGGATACAAATGTAATCCACAATCAAGTGTGCCCTGTATGTATCGTATAATGCGTTTGAGCGCATGCATGTGCTCAATCCGCGGATCATGCATAAATAAACACACCTGTTGTACTGCATAAGTAATAACTAGTCTCGTAAAAGTCAGATACTGAAGAGACCTTGTAAGACTACGATAATGGATGAGATCCTCGTATGGTGTGCTAGACGTAGCACTCAGCTTTGGTTTTGTATCAACAAGAGTAGAAGTAGACTTACAAGATGACATGCCAGCTCTCTCAATAATCTCTGTCGCATACTTTTTCTGTGATAAAAATAGACTACCTGCATTACGAATGTCTGCTATGTCCAAAAATAGCTCAAGGCCCCCAAGTCTTTCATAGCAAATTCAGAACTGAGAAGGGTCATGATAGACTTGCGTAGAATATCCGATGAGGTAGTTAGTATAATATAATCAACATATAACATAATGTATGTCAGAGAAGTACCACGCCGATAGATAAACAGAGAATGATCAGAGTTGTTGTGAGAAAACCCAATAGTAGACACATAATCTGCAAACCTTTTATACCAAGCCCTTGGGGCCTACTTAAGCTCATATAAGGACTTTTTCAGCAAACATACATGATGAGGATAATTGGGGTCCCTAAAACCAAAGGACTGATGCATGTATACTGTCTCCTTAAGATCATTGTGTAAGAAAACATTTTTCACATCCAACTGGTAAATGAGCTATGCTTTCGAGAGAGCTACATTACGCACAGTGCGAATGGTAGCCGGTTTGACCACCAGACTAAGTGTCTCTTCACAATCAACACCAACCTGTTGTGTTTTACCATCACATACAAGATGGGCCTTATGCATCTCAAATGAACCGTCAGAATTTTTTTTATGAGTAAAAATCCACATAGACCGAATAATATTAACACTAGGTGAACGGGGCACCAACTCCCACGTCTTATTTTCAATAAGAGCATTATATTCGTTATCCATGGCCAATTTCCAATTCAGGTCATGAAGGGCAGACATTGGGTTATGTGGTAGGGGTGATTTAGTGACATTAGAATTTATATTAAAATATTGTTTAGATTTGAAAATACCACGTTGGCTACGAGTGACGGGCTCTTGACTTGAGATGGTTGGGGAAGGGCTTTGGGGTGGTGGCTGAATTATTTCGGACTGGCCAGCAAGTAGTGGGCCTGCTGGTCCAACAACTGGACGGGAAATTGGGAGAGGGTGGGACTCGCCAGCAGGCAGTGGGCATGCTCGCCCAAGAACTGAAGCTTGCCACTGGGAAGGTAATGGGCCAGCAGGCAGTGGGCCTGCTGGTCGAGAACCTGAAGCAACCACGAAACTTGGCATAGTCGCGAGGCTGTTTACGAGATTTGTGGAGCCAGCAGACAGTGGGCCTGCTGGCAGATCCAGAGAACTGGGGGAGGGGGGTTGGGCCCACTGATGGATCATATACGGGGATGGCCCATCATCTAAAAAATCATAGGAACTAGACACGGACTTGTACAAATTAGCAAACGAAAATTGGGATTCATCAAAAATAACATGGCGACTAATGATGATTTTATTAGAAGATAAATCAAAATATTTGTAACCACGATAATTAGACGGATAACCCAAAAATACACAAGCGATAGATCGGGTTTGAAATTTGTTAATTGTAGTGGACATAATAAGCGGATAGCCCAAACACCCTAACACCCAAAGATGAGAATACGACGGGTCTTTATGATAAATAATTTGTAGGGGAGATTTAAATGCTAACCCTTTGTTAGGGAGAATGTTAAGGAGGTAGGTAGCCATTTGTAGAGCGTGATGCCAAAACGAATGAGGTAATGAGGCAAGTGAGATCAAAGTCCGGACAATATTATTAATGATACGAATTTTTCTTTTGGCCTTCCTATTTTATGAGGATGTATGAGGACAAGAAAACAAAAAGATATTTCATTAGCGTCACAAAAGTCGCGGAACAGCCCATTATCATATTCCCTTCCATTATCACATTGAATATTTTTAATTTTCCGTTCATATTGGGTACAGATGAATGCTCTAAATTTTAAGAATGTTGTAAACACTTGAGACTTTTTAGACAAAGGAAAGGTCCACAAAAAATTAGAATAATCATCCAAGAATAAAACATAATAACGATGGCCCACAGAACTTAAAATGGGAGATGTCCATAAATCACTATGAATAATGTCAAATGACATCAACGTACTAGAAGTAGAGACTACAAAAGGTAATCTAACCTGTTTTCCTAAAGGACACGAAGGATAAATAGGAGCACTACTCGTACTCTTACAATCAATAAATTTATTACTACGAAGAGACGCAACAACAGAAGACTCCGGATGACCTAAACAGGCATGCCACAAGGACGGAGCAAAAATGGCAAATGTTGAATGTGTGACTTGACTCGTGGACATAGTGGTGGTGGTGATTGGATACATCTCACCCCAAATATTACACCTCATTAGAGGTATCCCCAACTTGAAATCCTTCACAGAAAATCCAAAAGGGTCAAAGTTAACATAAACACAATTATCAGTTGTGAATTTTCAGACTGACACCAAATTTTTAATTAAGTGAGGGGCATGAAGGATATTTTTTAGGATGAGAGGTGGATGTGGGGAGGATAAATTTGTGTGACCATAACAACGAATTGGTATTGAATTGTCATTACCAATAATTATGCCTCGATTTTTGCTCATATTGAAATAAAATGAGAGATTACCTTATGCCGGTGTCATATGAGAAGTGGCTCCGGTATCCATGTACCAATTTATATTCAGAGGATTTAATCTAAGTGTATGCATTGTGGCCTCGATATCCGTAGGTGTCGAAAATGTTATTGGGCCCGCAACCGCGAAGGCCTGCTGCGGCCGAGGCCCAAGCAGGCTAGCCGGTTGGCCAGGCCCAACAACAAGCTGTCCAGACCGAGTATGCTGAAATTGCTGCGAATTGGGCCTCTGCTAGCCAGCCCAATTCACTGGACAAGGAGCTAGAAATTGAAACGGGTAGCCAGGCCAGTTGGGCCACTACTATGCCCACTGGCCAGGTCACTGCCCTGGCCCAGTAGCCTGCGGTGGCCCCTGCCAACTTCCGGTCGAACCCCTACTACCGTCATAGTTACCGTTGCGGCCGCCGCCTTTTCAGCCGAATTTCCAATTTTGACCATGTTTTCCACCCCCATTGTTTCAATTGGGAGTGGAATTAGACGAAGATGCTGGCTATTCCGCCATCATGACAGAATTTGCTCCAGTAGCGGCTTTTTTACCCAATCCTGCCTCTTTAAGGGTGAGCATAGACCTGGCTTGATAAAACAGAGGAAGTGGGTTGCTTTGACGAAGGAGGGTCCCAACACCATTATAGGCCTCAGATAGGCCTGCAACCATTTGAAGGACAAAACGATCATTAGTGACGGGCGCACCAACGTTCTTGAGTTGATCCGCCAATTCCTTCAGCCTTTTACAATAGGCTGACACATTCGGAAAATCCTCCATGGCAACATGGGAAAATTCCTGCTCAAGAGTGACAGCACGAGAATTTTTGTTGTCTTGGAAAACATCATGCACCCTATTCCAAGTTTCCATCGCTGTGGCGTCAGGCTCAATAATCGTCTGCAAGAGGTCTGTAGAGATAGTGGAATATATCCACTGGATAACGGTAGCATCAAGGGTTGTCCATAACACCGGGTCATCCTCCGGGGCAGGCACCTTCTCATTGCCTGTGACCGAGGGGATGATGTGATGAAGAACCTGATGTGAACGTGCGTGAACTTTAAATAATTCTGCACACGTCGCGTATTGGACATTTTCCATCTCAAGAACAATAGGGATGTTGTTCTTGATGTTAGAGACTGTAAGGGCGGGATGAAGCATGTTCTTTGATGTTGACATAACGAAAGAACAATATGTGAATTAGAGATTGAGTAGAGGAAGAAAATTTTGGAAGAGAAGAAGAAGATTGCACGAAAACAGAGGAGGTATCACGACAATAGAGACGGGAGATAGGGGCATCAGAAGTATTTTTGTGAGAATGTATTTTTGCCCTAGGCTTCTGATATCATGAAAGAATATAATCGCTTGATTATTTTCATTAACAAAAGAGGTATATATACGATTTACAATCTCCAAATATGGAAAATCATATTCCTACTATACTACCAATATCCTAATTATACTTGTACAAGAATTCTACAATTATGATAAATTTGTACAACAAATTCGACTTCAACAATGTAAGGCTCAGATCCCGTGATATACATGGTATACAACTATGGGCAGTGTATATCACGGGTATACTTCTTTCAGCATTTGGTGTACACGAAATCAAATAATTTAACTTTAAGAGTGAAACTGGATGCTTTTGTAGTCGTCATATTTGTAAGTAGCTTATCTAGTAGGATCAGTGTATTGTTTATAGTTGTTTTTAGTAATTAGTTCAATCAAGAACGTGTTGTATAAGTTCCCAAGTTGGGCTAAACTTTGATCTTACAGCTCAGTCCAGTTTGTTTACTAACCACAATTGTCTGATTACTTTAATTATTTACTAGTATTCTAGTATACCGGAGAATGAAATTGAAGCTTCATGTGTGTGCAATCATACATATATGCTTTGAAAATTTTGACCAAAATTTCCTACTATTTAGTTTCATTATTTTGTGCAAAGTAGAAGACCAGCTTTGGCAAAAGCATTGTCCTCGTTTAAGAAGAATTATGCCGTAATTAATTAATAAAGTTTTTTTTTCTTTCTGTTTTGTTAAATTCCAAAACGTCGTTAATGATGTTGGCCTGGATTTTGACCTAAAAGAATTAGCTTTAAATTTTATCAAGACTGAACATTAGCCTCATTTTGTAAACGGGTTGTTACTAGAGATGGCAATGGATCCTGAATCCGATCCGGATCCGGTAGATCCAGATCTATTTTATAGGATATGGATCTTCAAAATTTGAACCCGACGGATCCGGATCGGACCCGGATCCATTTCTGACTGATCGAATCTGGATCTGGATCTTATATTTGAGATCCGTATCCGGTCCAGATCCGATCCGTGGATCCATTTTTTATTAAATATATTCATAATCTAGAATGTAATTTTATAAGTATTTTCTTAAAATTGCTAAGCACATCCTTGCAAGTTTAATTCTCAAAACAAGTTTAATTTATCCTCGCGTTAACTCAAAAACCAAACAATAAAGAGGTAACTTTGATAATAAAATCAATGTTATATTAGTGAATGACTAACATCTCCATAGACAAGTAGTTAAAATTATATTCATATGCAAGTTCTGCATTGTGGAAATACTAGTCAGCATTTTCCACAACTATTGTCATTGTCCAACATTTTCAATTAATGGCTCACAATCAAAAAGAGACAACGAACAAAATATCTCATATGAACATTTCAAAATTGAAACATAGTAAACTGTTAGCTAAGTAAAAAACGTTTGTCAGTTCAAAAAATAATTCTTAGCAAGGTTACAATCTTAGCGAGGCAAATTTTTTTACATGTGGATCCAGATCCGATCCGTGGACCCTGTGGATCCGAATTTGGATCTGATTTTTATGGACCCGACGGATCTGGATTCAGATATGAAAAATAAATCTGGATCTGGATCTAGTAGGATTCGATCCAGATCCGATCCGTTGCCATCCCTAGTTGTTTACCAACCTGATACCTAAGGTGTCATCATTTGCACATAACAAAATTCGAACATGCAATATTTGAGCCATTAGCTCGATACATTGATTAAGCAGAGACAAGATTCGAAGCAATCTTCGAGTCATTAGCTTGATCAGTTGACCAATTCCTAACTTCCTATATAGTGAAGATCGAAATTCGTAATATCATTATGATTTAAAATTGTAATCTCTTAGGTTATTTGATTATGACTATCCCTACAACAATTATTGCAATTTATGCTTTGTGCTGCACACATAAATGTACTGATTTCAAAATCCAATACATTTTAATCAATAATAGAGTGCTTATTTAATTACTACTATACATTATCATCTGAAAATGCTTCTTCATATAAAACTATAAAACTATAAAATATCCACAAAAAACAACTAGGCTGACTTTAAACAATACAATCTCTCGAGGAGAACACTTCTAATGCTCTCTGCTAAGTATCAAAACACAAAACTGCAACATCACCACCAACAAATACGTCTCAGTCCCAAACAAGTTGGGGTCGGCTTTATAAATCCCCACTTCTTCATTTAAACTCTACCTGTATGAGGTTGCTCGCATTGTCGGTCCCTAAATCGGATAAAGGAGGAGGGTTGCAGTAGGCTGACAGCCAGCACAAACTTCCTCATATTATCACCAACAAAAATAAAATGAAAATATATTGCAACGTCTCCCACCATTACAACTGAACCAGTATTCTGGGAGTATGACTGGAATCTAACAAAATTTTCTCAAACCTCTCATTTTCTACCATTCTTTACATAAAATGGGTCAAAGTGCACAAATATTTTGGGACCACCATTTAAGTCATACCCCCAGCACGTAAAAATTTGCAAGTCTCCCACTTCAGAACTACTTCAGACCCCACTTCAGAACTACTTCAGACATGCGGTGCATGAAGTTTCATATGGCTGAATTCAATCAATTTTGTTTCAGTCATATGTAACTTCAGACACAACATGTCTGAAGTTGTCTCGAAGTAGGTAAACATGCAAAAATAATTTTAAAATGTGGATACAGGTTAAATAGCATGTCCAAACAGGGCACCACGTGAAATTTTTACCATAAAATGGAAGGATAAAGAAGTCAAGCTGGATGAGGGGGAAACCTTTACAGAGAAGCCCCTCTATTAAATTCTTCAGTAGCAGATTCGTATCATCAGGGAGAGTGATGGGGTTATTTACTATCCGGAAAGGTAAAATAAAGGCAATTAGAAAAACAGGAAAAACTAACGTCGTCGTCAACCGTTGTACATCATATATACGTGGAGACGTACACCTTGTCATATGTATCCTGGAGAGTGTCTCCTAGAAATGGGAATTTTCCCAAGATCATGCAATAAAGGGTAACACCAGCCGCCCACGTCTCAGCAGCTTTTCCATGATATCTTTCTCCTATTAATTTTTAAAAAAAAACTTCAGTAACAACAACTATACCTCAGTCCCAAACAAGTTAGGGTCGGCTAAGTTTAACGATATTTTAAATGTCAACATTTGACGATGACCAGAAACTCTGACCTAAGCAGCATTCAGGCGCAGTAAAAACAGGAGTGCCAGGGGATCGACGAAGCTCATCATTATCATCCTACAAATAGGAATAGCTCCAGTACTGTTAGCAATATACTGGAAAAGAAAGGAAAGAACAAACATAAAACAAAAACAACTTAAATTAATGCAATCACTTCATACCCCTTGAAACCCCAAAAGTTTTGAACCAAAGGGATGCAAATAAACAGAATTCCCTCTCATTAGAACATTATTTCAACTAGGTGTGAGTAAATAAGGACTACCAACCCTTATGAAAGGTGAAAGTGAGAAATACAACTTTATCTAAGCATAAATGCAGGTAAAGATATTTTCCAAGTGGTGAAAAGTACTTATTTTATCCCAATTGATTGTTCTCATGAAAGTGGATCCAATTGGGAACATAAGGTGAATATTACCTTTTGATGGAACTTCTTTTAAAATGTAATTTGATATAACTATTTTGCAACCGAAAGATGGTCCTCTTCAGAGCAACCAAAGAAGGGAGCTGATATAATGAAGGATAAATTGTAGAATGAATCCAGCTAGTTAATTTTCTCTTTTGCATGTTCAAAATAGAAATTTTAAGTTTCAACTCAAATGTCCTCATTCTACTATAGAAGTCTGCAGAATTATTTCAGTAAGTGCTATTCGCAACAAGTTGTGATTTTTGACTATTACATTGAGAAAATGAGACACTTCAGTAATATATTCTTTAATTTTCTTCAAGCATATAACCAAAAACATATATTTCTATCCATAAGAATTTTAATCAATAAGTTTACAAGTGTTTAGGGCAGGAAATTTTAAAAGAAAAACATTGTTGAGAAATGCTCATACCTCAAATGCTTGGCAGACACTGAAATCACCAATCTTCACCCAGCCAGAGGCAGAAAATAAAAGGTTGTCTGGCTTAATATCCCCGTGTATAATATTCTGTTCAAGACAAGAAAAAACATCGGTAAAATAATATCAAGGATTTCCCTGTCGGTAAAAGTATGACCTTTCTGCTCTATGAGAAAAGCAACCACTCAATTCATTGCATTCCTTCTATCTCAGGCTAAAAGGATGCTCATTAGGAAATAAAAATACAACAAAGGCACCATAGCTCTTGCTAAGCAACTGACTGTGGAACAGCCGCTAGAACGAAACCGATATCATTTTGGTCTTTGATAAGTGAAAATCAACTAGCTTCAGGCCCATATATTTCCTAAAAAATGGGAGAGAGGGAGGAGAAAAGCTCCCTAGGGAAGGAAGGGAGTCGAAGAAAATCCTGGTGAGTTGGCTACATAAGTTATCACATTATTTAAATAGATATACATTATCAATCAAGTTGAATACTTTGAACTTTTTCACTTGCCTTCCTATTAATAATAGAGATCGCTGGTGGTGTGATCCCCCTTCCTACCTAACCTAAGACTATATTAGTTTACGAGAAGCCACAGGGAAAGTACCCATCTGTCACCAAGCAACTTATAGCAGGACTTCGCCTGGGTCAATTCTTCAGAAAACTTGATCTAGAATGGGTAAGGGATCCTGAGTTATTTTTATATGCATCTATCTTTTTCTTTTTGCAAGAGCCGATTGTCCAAAGATGATTACTTAAGACTTTGCAAACGGATCAAGATTTGAACTATAATCTGATAGAGGACATGATGTGTAATCCATGTATGTAACCGTTTAAATGTAACACTGTAATCAAAGATGAAAAGCGCATCACCAAGGTCTGTTGGGAGTTGGGACTTTAAGCGCGAAGTGCAATTACATCGTTGGCTTTAGTAAAGAAAGACATAATGAAGAAACAAGGTACTAATATCTTTACTTGGAGTATAACACTGGAATTTAGTTCAAATGACAACCCATGATAACATAATTAACTGAATAGAGTAACGAGAAGTGGTGTTTCTTCAGCAGAAGCATACAAGTTATGCCCAAAATGACCTGAAGATCTACTTAGATATTCCACAAAGGTCATGCTGCAAAGCTAACAATCATGTGTATATATATTTATCAGAAGCAGATTGGGACAACTAGTTCTTACATGAGCATGCAGATACATCAAGCCAGACACTATATCACGCAAGTACTTCTGTGCTTTATCTTCTCCAAGAACACATGGGGGGCCAGAACCCTCACAAACCCATTTTCCTTCCACGTACTCGAGAACTGTTTAATAAAGGGGAAAATGTTAGTTATTGGCATTAGTATAATTCAAGAAGCTGGACAACTCCACAAAAAATAAAATTCTGGATTAAGGTAAAATGATACCCATGTAAAAGTGATCTGTTGTTGGGTCATCAATCACCTCAATAAGATTAACTATATTGGGATGACACAGCATTTTCATGATCGAAACCTGCAAGTGACGGGAATTAACATGGAAGTCAATAATCAATGAACTTTCAGGTCATCGAGTCATATATAAAAAGCTGGAGTGTTAACCAACAGTACATCTCAAACTTCATTTCGTCTGCAGTAAAATATAAGTGACCAGACATGATTGACAAATATGAACTGCCCTACCATATTTACCATTTTGAGGAACTTCTTTGGAAAAGTCACATTGAGAAACTCCGGGACAGAAAAATAAACAATTCAGCGGACATAATAGCAAACGCTAGAGGATAAAGTTTGCTGATAACCCACAAAAAGGAGGATTAAAACTCAAGGGAAGAAATAAAGCACATACCTCACGAAGAACGTCACCCATAGCAGTCTCTGAAGGTGCCACCCGCAACTTTAATAAGTGAGACTTGTGAAAGGCCTGGATTCAATAACTACATTCATTATCGCTATTTGACCTGTAATCAATGATTAACAACACTAATTGTTCTTTGCGAACTAAATCGTCTGTGTTAATGTCCACTTTATCCTTTTCCGACTGTTTCTCCACAACCCTAAATACTATTGTTCCTAGCATAGAATAATTCAATTACCTAATTATCCCTTACATCTATCTATGAATGATTCGAAATGGGCAGTTTGGTTGGTAATTATTCAAAAGTATAGCTCCAAAATCTTCATCACATACAATAGCAAAAACATGTACCGGACCCCGTTGAGAATAATAAAATGTAAAAATTCCTATCACTAAGTAAAGAAACAATTTAGTTTCAAAATCCCACTCTCAACGTCTAACGATTAAACTTCATCAAAAAAGTAAAGAAATAATTTAGCTTTCCGATATGGGAATACAACTAGTACACAATTAACCTAAGTAAATATTGACCATAAATTCCCTGATGCCAACTGGATATGTTAGAAATTTTACCTTAATGGCATAATGTTTTCCATCAGTACAACTTCTATAAAGTACCTGTGCCATCCCAACGTGATCAGATGTCAGCGTTTATTCATCTAAAGACCAAAAAGAAAGAAAGATAATATCAATATCTTTGAGCTCACCACTTTCCCATAGCTACCAGCACCAATTTTGTATTCACGAGCATATTCATTAACCATCTTGTTCTCATCTTCATCCTGAACAAAAAAGACAACAGAAGCGAAAAACCAGTCAAGTTACGCCTCCCCCCCCCCTTTTTTTTTTGAGAATGAAAACTAGTGATCGTTTGTACAAATATATGTCCGAGCCAACCACATCTCAGTTATCTCCCTCTGTCCCAATTTATGTGACACTCTTTCCTTTTTAGTAAGTCCCAAAAAGAATAGTACGCTATATTTAACAACAATTTAACTTTAAAATACCCATTTAACCCTTAATGAGATGATTTCTAGCCACACAAAGATCTATAGCTTATTTTAGACCACAAGTTTCAAAAGTATTTCCTTTATTTCTTACACTTTGTGCCCAGTCAAACACCTTCACATAAATTGGGACAGATGAAGTATAATTTATTTGCACCGAGTGTCAAAAAGAATTTTTCTGCTACTATACCGCTGCGCACAACTTTGTGTGTTTCCTTGACAGGGATCTCCCTGCAGATTAACCCATTCTGAGCTCTGTCCACGAGAATTTCTCCAGAACGTTTAACCGGGCTATGACACACTTCCTCATCCTCAGAACCAGTATCAATTATATCGCCACTATCAAAACCATCATCATCGTCTTCCCCTTCTTCAACCTCTTGTTGTTGTAACAATGGCTCACGTGACCAGCCGTTTGTTCCATATCCCCTATTAGGCCTACCTATCTTTTCCGGTTTTCTTGCAAAAGAGAATCCAAAACATCCACAGCACCCCATATCCGTAATTTCATCAACAGCATCATCACAAACAATCCAAAACAACAGAAATACGTCCCAATGGAGTACACTAATATACAACACAATCGAACAATTTGATTTAAGAACCTGAAAATTAGCATACACCTCTTATTATTAATAATCAACTAGACAACAACAAAATGATAAACCCAACATCCCCATTTTCATTAGTTCAACTAACCCAATAATAGGATATATATATATATATATATATATATATATATATATAGCCATGCCTCTCTATAACACCATTTCACTATAACGGTCAAGTTTTCTTCGAAACCAATTTTCATGTTATGTTATATTATATGTTCTATATAATAGCATTTCGCTATAGCAGCCAAAGAATATCCAAACCAACAACTCCATTATAGAGAGGTTTGACTGTATGCATGCATAATTTATGTCAAAAACATATATTAATTGAAAAAGAGAGTAGATAATAACCTTAAAAAGAGGAAAACGCTATTCGGGTATCCACCCGAGTTCAACTTTGTTATTCAATCGGATGCCATTCAGCAAAATGAAAGAAGCAGTTGATCAAATTGATTCCTAAGCGATTGAACCACGACATCATGAGAGCTCCAATCTATTATAACAACAGACAAGAGATCAATGCCAGGCCAGAAGCTTCCATTCGTCACCAAAGTTGGAGACTCGTCACACAAAAAGCTTTTACCTCTGCCACGATTGAAAGAATCAACAAAAGGAAAGTATATTTGAGCATTGACCCACATAAAAGAATCAAAAGGTTGACTCAAAATACCATAATATCAACACCTAAAACAAAAACTTGATTCTTGGATAGGACAATTTAGCATTTTTTTAATATCAAAGCCACAGAAATTTGGAGCAAAAAATAGATTAGACATACATTCATATGCATGTCCATACACTTGTACAAAGGAAATCAAAACCATCAAAAGTTCAATCATTCTGCAAACAATTTTCATAAAATTAATCAAAACCAATAAAAAATACAGTCTTTCCTAGATTCTTTGTACATCACACCTCCTACGGTTGTTGCCAAAGCTCATGAACTACTACTAAAAACCTACTTTCTTTTTGTTTTGTTTGTGGACAAACGATATCCGGTCAGGCCTATGGCTGGATCCTTTTAGATGAAACCAAAACCATCAAAAGTTTAATCATTCTCCTAACAATTTCCATAAAAACCAATAAAAATACAATCTTTTTCCTAGATTCTTTGTAGGAAATCAACACCATAAAAAATTTAATCATTCTCCAAACAATTTCCATAAGAACAATCAAAACCAATAAAAATACAACCTTTTCCCTAGATTCTTTGTATGAAATCAAAACCAACAAAAATTTAATCATTCTCCTAACAATTCCCATAAAACAAATAATCAAAACCAATAAAAATACAATCTTTTTCCTAGATTCTTTCTAGGAAATCAACACCATCAAAAATTTAATCATTCTCCTAACAATTCCCATAAAACAAATAATCAAAACCAATAAAAATACAATCTTTTCCCTAGATTCTTTGTAAAACCATCAAAAGTTTAATCAAAACCAATAAAAATACAATCTTTTTTCAAAATTATTTCTGAAATAAAAACCTCATTACCTAAAATTGGGAAATATCCATTCTTGCTGTTCAATTTTGCTAAAAGATTTTCAGGGTTGCAGAATTTTTTGAGATTCAAGTATAATGGGGACCAAAAAAAGCAAGAAAAGAATTGTAAAGGGGCAAACTTTGGGGATTGGTGAGATGGTGAATGGGGGGAGTGGCAGGATCCGTACAGGCTGTTGATGTGGCCAGGGTTGACTGTTACAGATGTACTTTATGCAGTTTTAAACCTGCTCCCTAGTGACTGTTTGGTTAAACACTTGCTTTTTTGGTCATACTTCAAAATATTTTTTATGTTTCGAGAAATTGCACTTTCACTCGTAAAATTTTAATTTTTAAAAAAATAAAATACATATCCAAACGCAATTTTAAATTTCAAAAATCACAACTTCAGAAACTCAAAATTTCAAAATGTATAGCTAAAAAGGAGCTTTGTTTTTAGGTAAAATATTAAATTTGACGTGAATTATTAATTGTATATCTAAGTTATTGTAGTTTTAATTACTTTTGAATTTGGTTATTTAATGTAGTACTTAGTAGTTATTACGTGAATGCTGGTATGAAAAAGAGCGTGGATACACTCTTTGTTTCGTGAACGCTAATATATATAGTGTGAATTGACTCTTCTTTAAGCGCGTGAAGATGAAAATAACAAAAAAATTGAGGTAGTTTTCAACCGTTAATTGTCTCCCTTTTTTGGCATCCGACATTTGGTATTCGTATTGGGACTCAAATTAATCATGTCTGAGCTGTGTAAGGCCTATTTAAGAGAAAAACACTCTGTAACATCATTTTTTATACCTAAAATTTCTAATTAATGATTTCGTCATTAGAGACGAGGCAATGGAATGGTATAAAGGTGATTTTCTATTGGGAATCAGATTTTAGTTGAGTGTTATATATGTATGGTCAATTTGAGCAAACATGAAAGTATGGCAAATTGGTTGCAGCCTATGTATATGGACTTGAAATGCTTTTTTTCTTCTAATTATCATTGTGCAATCAATCCAAATCATGTTGTGTTTGGTTTGTTTAAGAATAAGCACTTTTTACGAATTTTTCAATTCTCATAATTCAAACTCTGAATCTTTGATAAAAAGTATAGGAATTTCCTCCATCTCCACATCCATTGATTACTTTTGAGCCTTTGATTGTAAAAAATATATTGAAAATTGTTCGAAATTACTAGTATATGATGAATTAAGCACTAAATTTTAATTAGATATAGTTCATATAAATACATCACATCTTCTGGGGTGTGGCCCTTTCTCGAACTTTGCTAACGCAAGATATTTTGTACACCCGGCTCTCCTTATAGTTCATATAAATACTTAAATGAGTTGATTTTTCTTAATTTTGTAAAATTATTTAATACGATACTCATTTTGTCTCATCTTATATGATGTTATTATTTATTCACATGGTACATACTTTTTTCTTGATTTCTAACTTGGGCCATATCTCATATACACTACTGACTTTATCCATTTTATGGGCTTAGGTTTGACGGAATTCATCATGAACAATGTTTTTGTTGAGCGAAGTGCACGAAGAAATTGCATGGTTTTCCCTTCAAATGGGCTGGTCTTTAATTTTTGCCCTTTTAATGAATTGATTTTTAAATTTTGTCCTTTAGGATCTATTTGAAAAGTCACTCATGTAATTGAAATTGAGTGTAATTGGATGTAATTATATAATTTAGCATGTTTGTCAGGCCAAGTAATGTGTAATTGGGAGGGGGTTATTACACTCTCAAATTCTCAAGGGGTGTCATAATTACACCCTATTATTACACCGTTACTTTTTAATTTATTTTCTTTTTCTTTTTCTTTTAAATTATTTCTTTTTAATTTATTTTTTTATTTCTATCATTTTAAATTCTTTTTTATTTTTATTTTTTAAAACATTACATTTTCTTTCTTCTCATTTTCCAACATTTACTTCTTGTGATTCCATGTAATTGCTCGTATTTTTTTAAAAAATCTTATTTTCTTCATTTAGCGTTACTATGTTATTATTCTTGTTTTTTTAAATTACACTTCCTAATATTAGAAAGAATGAGTCATTAACAAACTTGAAATATAACGAGTGATATTAAAATAGAATTCTATTGTTGAATGAGGTTATAGACTTATAAAGGTTATCACTTTCTTTTGAATTATATTTACTTAAGTTATGTTGGAAGTTATTTTATGTTATGCTGGAATTTGACATAAAAGTATCATGTTAAATTTTATTTTTTGAATTTTGATTTTAGGTTATATCTGCGATTTTAGCTTATATGCCTTACTATTCACTTGTTTACTTGTTTTACATCGCATATTGTTCATTTTCCACTTACAATTGATACTTATTTTTTTGGTCAAACATTTGAATAGTGTCGTGACTATATATATATATATATAAACATGATGTTATTACAAAACGTGTGCTTTTAGTTTTTATAATTAATTTAATTTAAATATTATTAATTTGAAAATAAACTATTAGTTTTACAATATTATTTACAAATATGTGATTATTAATTAATATATTTTCAAGAAATAATATGTATCTTAAATACCTAATTTAATTATAAAGGCACATATTTGTCAAGTATTAGTTTTTATTTTTAACTAATTTAACTGTGTAATTACACATGTGTAACCAAACAATATGCTTGTAATTACATTGTAATTACGTTATGACAAACAAACATGCCCTCTTAATAGTAGAGGTATGTCATGGTAAAACAATTTTACAGTCAGACTCATGGTTCAGAGGTTTCATAGACTAGAATAGTTTATCATGTCACGATAGATTTCAGTTATTCAGAATTATAATATTTTCATATACTTACGCTATGATTATTTCAGACTATAAATACAATATTATGTTTTACATATTTTAAATCATTACTATGATTTTGATGCCCATGTTGATCAGCAAGCCATGTGGTTCGCTTGGTCACCTGCAGTCAGGCATCGAGTGTCGTATTTCACTCAGGCCATGATTCGGGCCGTTACAAAACTTGGTATCAGAGCACCAGGTTCAAGTGTCTTAGGGATTCTATGAAACCGTGTCCAGTGGGGTCACTTTTATGTGTGTAAGGTCCACACACATGTAAAACAGTTGACCACCACGACATCTAGGATTGCCTCACTTCTTTCATACTCTAGATCGTGCAGTTAGAGCTATACCTTGAGGACATCCTTCTAACTCGTGCGTATTATGTATTTCATAAAATGCATGTGAAAAGGAAAACAACTACAAGAAAGAGAGTTGCTACCAATGCCACTCGTGATGAAGATGCTTAGGCGGCTAATTCGAGTACTGCACCCCAACCCAATACCACAGGGCCTGCGGAATCCTAATTTCGCCGCTCAATTCTACTGACTCAGATGTTAGGGGAGCTATTTAGCTGCTCACCCAGCTTGTGGATGCTCAAGCCAAACGTCAGGGAACAACTCCAAGTATTGGGAACTAATAGAGATTCATCTAGTTTCAAGACTTGTGAGTTTCTTCGTATGGACCCTCTAGTGTTTACAAGGTCAAGTAAGACAGAGGGTCCGCATAATTTTATTGATGGGCTCCAAAAAATCTTTCATGTTATGCATGTTACTGAGATAGAGGCAGCAAAGTTGGGAGCCTATCAGTTGCAGGATGTTGCAAATATTTGGTATGAGTCATGGAAACAGTTCTGCGGGAAAGTTGCATCTCCAACAACTTGGGATGAGTTTGCAGATGCTTTTATTGAACACTTTTTGCCAATAGAGGTCAGGAATGAAAAGGTTGTAGAGTTTGAGAAGCTCAGGCAGAATGGCAAGAATGTTCATGAATTCTATATTCAGTTTGTTTCTCTGACAAAGTATGCTCCGCATATAGTTCCAGACATGAGGGCCAGAGTTAGGCGTTTCGTATATGGTCTTGATCCCCATTTGTACGATGCAACTAATATTACAGCTCAAAATAATGAGATAACTATTACAAAGATGGTTGCCTTTGTATAGTGAAATGAGAGTAGGTTGAAGGAAGATGAAGCCTTGCAGAAAGAGAAGGACACAGAGTTTAATAAGAAAGCCACATCTTCAGGTCACTTCAGTCATAGGGGAGGTGGAGGCAGACAGTACTTCAAGAACAAGTCATCCGGGCCTGCTCCATCTTCATCTAGTGTCCCAGTCCCTAGGTTTAGGAAAGATCACAAAAGACAGAACTTCAGAGCATCAAGTTCTTAGTCACAGGCCAGCGTAGGTCAAGGTACTTTCACTAATACAATTTGTGGTAAGTGTGGTAGGAGACACCTATTGGAGTGTCGCATGGGTATCGACATCTACAATGGTTGTGGTCAGCAGAGTCATTTTCTAGGGGACTATCCATCAGCGAGGCAGGGTGTAGGGGTAATGTGGCTCAGTCCACAAATTCTACAGTTTCCCATAATTCTCAAGGCCAATTAGGGCGTGGTCTAGCTAAGTCCGGTAATATAGGCAGAGGTCCAAACTGCTTGTACGCACTAGCAGGTCATCAGGACACATAGACCTGTGTAGATGTGGTCACATGTATACTCACCATTTTCACTTTTGACATTTATGCCTTATAAATCATGGATCCATTCTATCATATGTAACTCCATTCGTTGCTAAGAAATTTTGGATAGAATCAGAAAAGCTATATGAATCCTTTAAGGTATTTACTCCAGTTGTCGAGTTAGTTATAACCAGACGGGTATATAGGGGTTATCCGGTTCAAGTCTATGACCGCATTACCATAGCCGATATGGTAGAATTAGAAATTATAGACTTTGATGTAATCATGGGCATTGATTGATTGTCTTCATGTTATCCCATGGTATGTTGTAGAATCGAAATTGTAAAATTCAAATATCCTGGTGAACCAATCATAGAATGGAAGAGTGATGTAGTAGCACCATATGGAGGTTTATTTCCTATATTAATGCCAGAAAGATGATATCTAAGGGGTATATTTACCACTTAGTTCGGGTTAGGGATGCAGATACCCAGACCCCAACTCTTCAGTCAGTACCAGTTGTCAATGAGTTTCCAGAAGTCTTTCCCGAAGATCTTCCCGGAGTTCCTCCTGATAGAGATATTGACTTTGGAATTGATCTACTTTCCGACACTAAGCCAATATCTATTTCGCCATACAAAATGGCTCTAGCAGAATTAAGAGAATTAAAATCCCAATTGAAAGATCTACTTGATAAGGGATTTATTAGACCAAGTGTCTCACACCATGGGGTGCACTAGTCTTGTTTGTTCGGAAGAAAGATGGATCTTTGCGTGTGTGTATTGACTATCGTGAGTCGAACAAGGTTACCATTAAGAACAAATATTCTTTTCCCATAACCGATGACTTATTTGACCAACTTCAGGGTGCCTAGTGTTATTCCAAGATTAATATCAGATCGGGGTACCATCAGCTTAAGGTTAAGGAAGTTGATATTCCGAAAACCGTCTTTAGAACTCGTTATGATCATTTCGAATTTTGTGTTGTCTTCCGGATTGAAAAATTCTTCAGTTTCTTTTATGGATCTTATGAACAGGGCCTTCAAGCCTTATCTTGATATTTTTGTCATTCTCTTCATTGATGATATTCTAGTCTATTTTCGTAGTGAGGTTGATCATGCAGAACATCTCAGAATAGTGTTGCGGACACTTCAGGACCGCGAGCTTTATGCGGAATTTTTCAAGTGTGAATTCTGGCTAAAGTCAGTGGCATTCTTAGGCTATGTGATTTCAGGCGAAGGCATCCATGTTAATTTTCAGTAAATAGACGCTGTAAATATTTGGCCCAGACCCACTTCTGCTACAGAGATATAGAGCTTTTTGGGTCTGGCGGGCTAGAATAGGTGCTTCGTAGAAGGGGTTTCTTCCATCTCAGCTTCGTTGACTAGATTGACTAAGAAGAAAGTCAAATTCCAGTGGTCAGATGTATGTGAGCATAGTTACGAAGAATTAAAAATGAGACTGACGTCTGCTCCAGTGTTAACATTGACAGAGGAAACTGAGGGCTTCGTAGTATATTATGATGCATCAAACATTGGTGTTGGGTGTGTTTTAATCCATCATGGTAATATTATAGCTTATGCATCTAGACAACTTAAGCATCATGAAAAGAATTATTCGACTCATGACTTAGAATTGGCAGCCATGATTTTTGCGCTTAAGATATGACGTCATTATTTGTATGGGGTTCACGTTGACATTTTCACAGACCACAAGAGCTTTTAATAAATTTTCAAGCAGTGGGAGTTGAATCTCAGGCAGATGAGATGGCTCAAATCGATAAAATGACTATGATGTGGATATTCTCTACCATCCAGAGAAAGCGAATATGGTAGTCGATGCTCTTAGTTGGTGATCC
Source organism: Anisodus acutangulus (assembly GCA_029783415.1). Taxonomy (NCBI): domain Eukaryota; kingdom Viridiplantae; phylum Streptophyta; class Magnoliopsida; order Solanales; family Solanaceae; genus Anisodus; species Anisodus acutangulus. Next base: position 49,573,391 of record CM056498.1, read on the forward strand.
ATGGAGAGTTTAGCTCATATTGAAAAATATAAGATAACCATGACGAAGGAGATTCGTCGATTAGCTAGTCTAGGAGTTCAACTCATGGACTCCAAAAATGGTGGTGGTGTTGTCCAGAACAAGTCTGAATCCTCCTTATTAGTCGAGGTGAAAAAGAAGGAGTTTAGTGATCCCAACTTGTTGTAGCTGAAAGAGTGAATTCACAGGCATAAGACTATGACTTTTGAATATGGGGGAGATGACGGTACTCTGAGGTATCGAGATAGGTTGTGTGTTCTAGATGTGGATGGACTCAGAGAGCGAATCATGACAGAAGTGCATAATTCTAGATATTCTATTCACCCAAGTTCTACAAAGATGTATCATGACCTTAAGGAGATTTATTTGTGGAATGATATGAAGAAGAATGTGGCAGATTTTGTAGCCAAGTGTCCGAATTGTCAGCAGGTGAAAGCCAAGCACCAGAGGCATGATGGGTTGGCTTAGAATATTGATATTCCTGTTTGAAAATGGGAGATGATAAACATGGACTTCATAACAGGTCTACCTCGCTCATCCCGAAGGTATGATTCTATTTGGATGATTGTGGACCGATTGACTAAATCATCCCATTTCTTACCAGTCAAAACCACAGATTCAGCGGAGGATTATGCTAAGTTGTATATATGAGAAATTGTTAGGCTTCATGGAACCCCAGTGTCCATTATTTCATATTGTGGTTCTCAATTCATAACACACTTTTGGAAGTCTTTCCAGAAAGGATTGGGTACTTAGGTAAATCTCAGCACAACTTTTCATCTTTAGACAGAAGGTCAGGCAGAACGTACTATTCAGACTCTTGAGGATATGTTGAGGGCACATGTCCTTGATTTTAAAGGTAATTGGGATAATCATTTGTCTTTCATTGAATTTGCTTATAATAACAGTTACCATGCTAGTGTCCATATGGCATCGTTCGAAACTCTGTATGAGCGGAGGTGTAGATCACCAATCGATTGGTTCAAAGTTGGTGAAGTAGAGTTGTTGGGACCAAACTTGGTCCATCAGGCTATAGAGAAAGTCAAATTGATTCAGGAGCGTTTGAAAATAGCTCAGAGTCGCCAAAAGTCCTATTCGGATGTAAGGCGTAGAGACTTAGAATTTTCAGTTGATGATTAGGTATTTTTGAAAATTTAACTTATGAAAGGTGTCATGATATTTGGAAAGAAAGGGAAGCTCAGTCCCAGATATATTAGCACATACAGGATTTTGAGGAGTGTTGGCCAAGTGGCTTATGAACTTGAATTGCCACAAGATTTAATTATTGTACATCCAGTGTTTCATGTATCCATGTTGAGAAAATGTGTGGGAGACCCCTCGTTGATTGTCCTATCGAATCCATTACATTTAAGGATGGTTTGACCTATGAGGAGATCCTTATGGCTATTTTGGATCGTCAGATTCAAAAGTTGAGAACTAAGGAAGTTGCCTAAATGAAAGTGTTGTAGAGGAGTCAAATGTTGAGGAGGCTACATGGGAAGCCGAAGAAGACATAAATTCCAGATATCCGCACTTATTTGAGGAGCAAGCAGAAAATGATCAATGTAAATACCTTCAGTACTCATGTCATGTCCCTTGCGTATCCATGTCTCATGTTTCACGTTCATATATTCAGTACTCATGTTCCATGTCCCCATGTTCATGTTTTCATGTAAGCATGCCATTTAGTCTCATATTTCATGTCATGTTCCTTCACGCTCATGTACTCATTCTATGTTTAGTCTCATTCTTAACCATGACCCATCATTGGAGGATGAATGATCCCAGGGGGGAGATATTGTAACACTCCGTACCTTCAAACTAAGCCATATTTATGATTCTGGGATTTAGGAAACCAAAATGAGGAGTTTAAAGTTGAAACCAGTTTCAGTTCTGTAGGTTAAATTTTACGCCAAGTCATACGGACCGTAAAAATATTTTACGGCCCGTTGATTCTGACCATACAATTCCTTTATGAAATTGACGGTACATAGTAAAGTATACGGATCATATAATTAATTACGGTATGTTGATCCCATATGTTAAATCCCCTCAGCTTTTACAGAATACTCAAAAATTGAAAATCTCAAGACGGTTCAATTATACGGATTGTATAAAATAATATGGTCCAGACAAGACAATAGCAAAATTCGACGGTCCGTTACTGTTGTTCCAAACCTATATCTCATGGAAAACCTGGCATCCTTCACTCCAATCAGTCTGCCTGCTATAATGTTAGAGCACATGTTGAAAATCGTCTCTATTAAGGATGGCAAACATGGATTGGCTTATGGTTTTCTCCTCACTAAGGTCTTCAAGCACTTTGGGATCAAGGCTCTCAAGGGGACAATGGGTATGATGAAGCATATGTTTACAATGACCACTATGGATGAGTGTGAATGTGTGCCCAAAAAGGGAGGAGTTGGGAATAACTCCATGATCTTCAGCATGATATATGCTCAGAAAAAGGCGACTGAGGAGATCAACAAGCTGACTCTGCTATTGGCTCAGAAGAATTCTGAGTTTGCTATCTTGAAGGCTGAGCTTCAGCAGGCTAAGCAATGGAAAGAGGAACCGGGTACCTCAAAAGAACTTACAATGAAAAATGCTTAGCTTAAGGCTGAAGTAGTTGACCTGAGGAAACAAGTGGGGGACCTGACCCAACAAATGCTCAGTGATCAAAGGGATGCGAGTGAGAGGTTTGATAAGCTCCTGGCTAGATTATGAGCAGTTCCTTATTCCAGTCTCTTCTCTCATACTCCTGGTCCTCTAATGTCCTTCTCTCTACTCCTTGAATTCCTCAATCCTTATCTTGCTTCGTCCTATATGTATTTTTGCATTATTTCTTGGGTTGTAATTGACAATTGGCACTGTTTGCTTGTTTACTTTGTTGGTACTTATGGATCTACTATGTTTTTATCTTGATAAATTAAATTGGGCAATGATCTTAATACTTGTGCAACATTGCTTAACCATGCTAGTTTTGATTTTGCTCACGTTAGTGTTGTCCCAGTGGCCATGAGTTAACATTGCCTTAATTCATTCTCCTCAAGTTGGCGTGCCTACCGACACATGTCAAAGTCTTCGGTGTGTGACAACAAATATTCTTCAAAAATGAGTCGTTACTTAAAAATACGTTATATTTCGAAAAATCATACCAAAAAAATTGGGTGGTTACTAGCTCTTTTGCTCAACTTTTATGGAGTAGTTTGCAAATTTTAACAAGAGCACATTGCAATTCTTACGTACAAGTGGCCAACTAGTCCATCCTGAGATTGTTGACATTACATTCATTTTTAACATCTACTTATCACTTTCGGTAAAGAGCGTTTTATTGTCAAAATGAAATTTTTCAGTGCTAATTTAGCAACGATGGATATAGCATTTTCGATACGTGTTTGGCAAAACTCACTGCTTTGACTCAAATTTGTATCTATGTTGAAAATATATCTAACATGTATAAATTGAAAATTAAGAATTCGATAACTTCAAATGAATAAATCAGACATCATAAATTTTAAATCTTGAATTTGCTGTAAATCTAGATTAGACCGACCCCAAAGCTGATACCGAACTCTGAGCGAGAAACAAAGAAAACATCTACCTCAAAATTTTAGCAACTTCTCCACCCCCACCCCCTCACTCATCACATGAGGTGGATAAATTGGGGTATTTGTTTATTTGGAAAAGAAGTTGAAAGCAAGCAAAGCATTTATGGGAAGAGTAAGCAGCACGAAGGCAAAAAAATAGGGGTGCATCAACTGTGTAATAACCAATTTTATAAGCATTAAGCTGCTGGCTTTTGTAGGTTTTTTAGGATCTGAAGCACATCTTTTCAGATCTCAAAAATGAACTTCAAGTGCTATATGGTATTAAATTTAAATGACAATAGCTTTTTTACCCCTCAATTATTAATAAATTTTAATTTTAATCTTTGTGTTATATGATTCAACATGTTTAATTTTTAATTAATTAAAATGTGTGCTTTTCATCCATTTATATCAGAAATGTGTTATATTTGAACCATTTTTAGAAGTATATATTACCTTCAAACATGGAGTAACAGTACAAAACATAATAAATGAGTAATTAAATAGTAGAGTGGTTAATATTTTTGAAAATCTATAAATATTCATAAGCAAAGTGATCAAAAAGACACATTTCAAGTAGTTTAAGGTTAAAAACGCTTAATCAGATATTGCAAGGCCTGAAAATAGAATTTATTAATAATTGAGGGATCAAAAGTGTTATTATCTCTAAATTTAATTTTAGAAACTTTAAGCTAATAGTTTCATAAGTAGGTTAATTAAATTCTTTAATGCACCTCCCTATGCTTCTTAGATTTTTGAGATCCAATGCCATGAAACTAAAATAATAGTTGATGCTGCGTGATTTTTACGACCATTAATTTGCCATTGACTTACGTCCATGTGAAGGTATGTTGCATCTAAGTTTTTCTTCTTTTGACATTCAACAAAATTTCTTTATTGTTACGTTTACAATTTTTATTTTCCAACAGGGCACAATATTGTTAATTTTCTTCCACATTTATATGTGGTCGGCACGAAAAGCTTGATGGCTAGATTTTTTTTTTTTATTTAATCATTCGGTATTTGAAGTTTACAATGAATTCAATTCTAAAAATCTTAAAGGTTAAACTCAACAACAACAATAACATATCCAGTATAATTACACAAAGTGGGTCTGGGAGGATAGAATGTACGCAGACTTTATCCCTACCTTATGGAGTTAGAGACACTGCTTCGAAAGCCGAGTATCGCAAATCAAAGTAGCTATGAAAAATACAAGGCAACTAATAAGGAAAGCATAAAATAACATTCAGATAAGAGAATAGTAACAACATCGAAATAGTGCAATAACCGAAACACATTAGACAACAAATGATAACAGAGTTTGTACCTTGTAATAGTCATATCTATATAAGATTATATTAGTAATGCAGAGTTTTATATCTACAAATCATAAATGTTATATACGGAAAATTTTAAGTCTAGATTATTTATGCAGCCAAACAAACAACACCTAAGAACATCCACCATTTATTTGGTCAAACTCATAGCACATTGCATATTGTGCAACATTAGTTGTTTCATCATGTGCAAGAAGCTAAACCCCCATGAATTAAGCCGAACTCTAAGTCCCAAGTCAAATTTCCACACATATAAATATCAACCCCATAAACTCCTGTTCCATCCATCAGTTAACATTTCAGTCTAAAGATATCAACAACAACAAAAAAGAACAAAATTTTTCAACTACACTTTTAGCTTGAGTAATAGTAAAGATGGATAGGAGAATGTTGTGCCAAACAGTAGCTTTCCTCCTCTTATCCATCTTTTCACAAGTCACCATTGCCGGTCCACCCATAGGGAGTGGCAAGGAGGTGAATGCAGTCACTCAGGATCCTGGTTATGTTGTGTTGGATCCATTGCCGGGTACGGGCCAAGAACGGGCTTTCTGCACCGTTCCGGGAGTTTGTTACTACAGAACTCTCACCTGTCCAACAGAATGTCCTCAGAGGAAGCCTAAACAGAACAAGAAGCAGAAGGGATGCTATGTTGATTGCAGCAGCAAGTGTGAAGCAACTTGCAAGTGTAAGCATGCTCATTCTCTACTACCACTAGCTTAATACAAGTAGGTTTCAGAAGCATCACACTATAAGTATCTTAACGGATTTAAGTTATATACACTGACTGGGATAACGATTTTTACTCTATCAGCTATGCTATTCAGACTCTTCAAAAATGCTGCCGCTCCTGTTTAGATCCTCCAAAAATACATATTTTTTTAGGATCCGACACACACCCAGCAGCATTTTGAAGAGCCTGAGCAACAAAGCCTATCAGTGCATTTGAACATGTGATAGCAGGTTGGTTACCACTTTTACCAGGTTACCTGTTAATGCTTATCTTAGAGAGATAAGTAGACCTTATTGTGAAAATATTTTTTACATCGTCAGTGCATGGGGTGTAAACTCTTCTAAATGAACATATGAAACGACATGTGTACTGTAGGAAAAAGTTGATACTGTCAAATGACACTGTTTTTTTATGAATTCAAAGTTTTGGTGTTGTTTCACTTCTTTGACAGGGAGGCTACCTAGGTGTGATGGTTATGGTGCTCTATGCTATGATCCCAGATTTGTGGGTGGTGATGGGGTGATGTTCTACTTCCATGGAGCAAAGGAAACCGACTTTGCCATTGTCTCAGATGACAACCTCCACATTAATGCACATCTAATTGGGACACGACCACAGGGAAGGAAGCGCGACTACACATGGGTTCAAACATTGTCAGTCATGTTCGACACCCATACATTGGTCTTAGGAGCAAAGAAAGTGTCACACTGGGACGAAAAGGTTGATGCTCTTATTGTGCAGTGGAACGGTGAGACAGTTAATGTCCCGACAGACGGAGATGCAGAATGGAGTATTAACAATGCCGAGAGACAAGTGGTGGTTGAAAGGACAGATGATATTAACAGTGTGAGGCTCACGGTTTCCGGACTGTTGCAATTGGATGTGAAGGTAGTCCCCATAGGAGAAAAAGAAAACAAGGTTCACAACTATCAATTATCAGCAGATGATGCTTTTGCCCACTTAGAGACACAATTTAAGTTTTTCAATCTATCTAAAGATGTCGAAGGAATTCTTGGCAAGACTTACCAACCGGGCTATGTAAGTTCGGTCAAGAGAGGGGTGCCGATGCCAATCATGGGCGGAGAAGACAAATATCAGACAACATCACTCCATTCAGCTATCTGCAAGAAGTGCAGGTTCCAAAGACCTTCAAGCGTTGCCTCAGCTTGATGATCTTGATAAAAATATTAACCCATAAGTGTAATACTGGCCTTTCTTAAGTTAATAGTCTTCCTATTGTGTGTTGACTAAAATATTGCTATAAATCTGATTGTATTTGGATATGTTATTCAATATGTGAATAAATGATGCGGAAATCACACAGAAATTTTCGAGTTTACCATGATATATACATCCATGAGGTTATCTAATTAAGACTCAGAAAAGTTATCAAGGCATTTTAATGCAGTCAGACCTCTCTATAACAACATTTCACTACAACGACCAACTTTCTTTGGAACCAATTTTCATGTTATGTTTTTAAATGTTCTCTATAACAACCAAAAAATATATATCCAGACAAATGACGGTATTATAAAGAGGTTTGGCTGTATCATTAAGTCGGTCAGAGAAGCCAAAAGTGTTGAATCTTTTTTTATTAAAATCTCATCAAATTGGTGAGAGAAGCCATAGTGTTCTTCCTCACCAAGGCGTATAAGCACTAACTTACTGAAGCTGTAATTTATAATAGTTTATCTGACCTTCTACCACTTATAGACTTAGGAATGTGCCTTCTCGGTCCAATAGTTCCGCGAGGCATCATGTACAGGAAGCTTCTACAGCTAAACTTTTTGTGACTCCTATACATGGGTCACCAAATACATTTATTGAAACTCCAAGATTGCACTTTTTTGATCCAATGCAAACCTGCGAAGATGTTTGAATAAAAATTTGGTAAGAGAAGCATTTTACTTTTTCTTTGTTGAGAAACTAACATAAATAGACACCCACCAAATAATAGCCAGCCACAGTATATTTTTTGTATATTAATGTATAATATACATGAAATATACATTTTGAACATAATAGTGTATGTTATTTGTATATTTGGTTAGCGAATGTAATTATTTTTGGACTACCGGTGTAACTTGCCCTTTTTTTGTGTGTGTGTGGGGGGGGGGGGGATTCAGAACCAGTTTAGTTTATAAACAAACTGTATCTAACCTTCTTTACAACTGAAAGAGCATCGCCGCTCCTGCATCGACCATGGCTAAAGCTTCCACATGTTCCTTGAGGAGTGCCAAAGCTTGCAAATTTGATAGAAGAAATGACTTGATTTGGATGAGGACATTCAAGAGATAGAGTTGGTCCTGCTTTCTTTCGTGCATCGTCTTCCGAATCCCACATGTCAATAGGAAGTGGATGAGCCTCTGAAACCCGCGAGCATACACTTTGTATCTCTCTTGTTGCAAAAGACAGCTTTGTAGGATTCCCGCCCATTTCCTCAAACAACACTAAGACATTTCCACTGGATTTCAGCCATGAACGAGGAACGTGGTATCTGCAAGGTTTATATATGAATGTTCCATTCAAGATTGCTTTACTAGAATTGATATAACATTTCACTAGATACCCTCTGCAAACTTTTAACTTATTCTCAACATTTGAGATATACAAAAGACTTACAGCAGTTGGGATGGTTTTCCACAATTTTTGAGACATTTATCAGCATTGTAAGATCCTCTATAATTGCAGGAGTCAGTACAACCACCATTTGGTGCAGTAGAGGTAGGCCAAAATCGACCAATGCTTTGTCCGTTCACCCATGCCTCACCCTTTCCCATTCCGGTAAAATCCATCGAAAGAGGGGTATCACCAGCAGGGGCATCAAAATTTGCCTAAATGAACAAAATTGTAGTTTAGTTATCGCTAACCGAAAGATTTGGACAAGTATTAACACAAGATTTTTTTTTTTGAAACTGGTAAATTTCACATAAAAGAAAATATTACCTTGTACCATATTAATGGTTGGTTTGTAGGCAATGCAGACTGTGACTTCCAAAGTGAAGAACCTCCATTAGTTAAGCCCAGTTCGTCTCCTTTCAATCCAACCTGACCAACAAGTAGGCAAAGTTAATGTGATTATCCTTCAGAATAAAAACCTTAAACTACCAGAGACTTATCGAAAATATAGAAGGAAATGAAAGATATAGTAATGGAAAGAAATCCTTATGGACCTATCTTAAGGTATTGAGAAAGTCAACTTAACCTGATATGTCCACTGCTTTGACGAAAGATCAATTGTAGAGCCATTTTTGAAACCTTTCAATTGCACTGGACCGGTAATCCCTGCTCCCTTTTGATCAAAGAATGCTCCGTAGTTCTGGAGTCAATATCGGGTGTGTATTAGATCATGCTTCTAAAATGGACGTTATAACAATGTGAAGTTGTTCATATATATTAAAAATTACTCCCTCTGTCCCAGTTTATGTAAAGGTTTTTAACTGGCTACGGAGTTTAAGAAAGAAAGAAAGACTTTTGAAGCTTGTGGTCTAAAACAAGCCATAGATATTTGTGTGACTATAAATTATCTCATTAAGGGTAAAATGAAATTAATAACCATGGACCAAATAAAAAGAAAAGGGCAGCCCGGTGCACAAAGCATCCCACATTCACGAAGGGTCCGAGGAAGGGCCGCACCCCAAGGGGTGTGATGTAGATAGCCTACCTCTTCCACGGCTCGAACATGTGACCTATAGATCATACAGAGACAACTTTAACGTTGCTCCAAGGCTCCCCTACTAAACCCTAAACCCTAATCATGGACCAAATAGCAGAGAAAACATGTGGCATGTAACATTTCCAGACGAACTGATGGGATAACAAAAATTCAAACCTGAAGCCCCACAGTCACACTCAACAGGTCGATTTTGTTTTCTCCAGGCACAATGGTGACAGGAATTTCAATTGTAACTTTAGAATTTCCACTGTCTTTGCCTTTTCCACTTCCTACAAACAATCACAAAGTTATGCAAAATGTTAAGCATTGTAAAAACAACTTGCCACACTAAAACTAAGGGAAACTTACATTAAGGGCAGTGAAAATCATATATAGTGCCTATTCAACTATCTATAGTTCCAACAAGGATGACACATCTGCCACTTTCAACAAACAACAAAAGAGATGCTAAATACAAAATCACCACCTAATATGCTTTAGCAAAGTTTTTGCTATGGCACCTTCACTAATGTACTCCCTCTGTTCCAATTTTTTCCAATTTATGTGAAGGTGTTTGACTGGATACGGAGTTTAAGAATGAAATGAAGACTTTTGAAACATGTGGTCTAAAATAAACCATAGATATTTGTGTAGCTATAATCATCTCATTAAGAATAAATGAGAAATTCAAAGTTAAATTATTACTACTAAATATAGAAAGGTGTCATTCTTTTTAAGACCGACTAAAAAGGAAAGAATGTCACATAAATTGGGACGGAGAGAGTATTATAAACATTTACAGTAAACTTAAATAGCTTTGTTAAAGATGTATGGCACTCTATCTATCAGGCCATAAGATAGCTCATGACAGTATCTTCTCATTGTTTTGGGTAACTAGTAGGTAGTCATCGAACACCATTCATTTCCGTTACCTGATAGCTTTCCATTAATGAAAGCATGAAGAACATGGCCAAGTGATTCCACATGAAGCACAGTTTCAGATCCATCTTGAAGGAAAGGCTCATCATTTTTTACATTGACACTGGAAAATAATTAGAATTGATTTCAGAAAAGTGAACTTCATCATGCGAGCAAACAGAGAACACTAGCTGTTTTCACAGAATGCTGCTGATTAGAAATTATAAAAGAGGAGCTGATGTAATTAGCTGTAGTATTTTTATGTTTTTACCTCAGAGAATACCAGAGATAATCACTTTTATCAGCTGTAGTATTTATCTGCTCCAGCAACCCCGTTTTTGTGAACGCGTTATCACTTGAGATGCCTACAGGCTCATTAACCGAAGCCCAACCTGATAGCGATCCGCCAGAAGCATCAGCTTCCGAAGACTGAGTAACAAACTTTGAGATGGTTGATACGGAGTTAATCTGTCACTAGGAAATGTAAAATCATCAGCTTGAGCTGCTGTGGAAATTTGTTGATGAAAACTTTTTGAGGAGGCATAGCTAGTGTTACCCTTGATAACCTAATATCAGATTAACAACACAGCTAGCTACAATCTATATTGGTGTTTCTCTTGTCAACAGTTTGGCCAATCTCTCCTCTCTCTCTCTCTCTCTCCTGCAAATGTGAAAGTTGGCCTTGGAACCTTGGATCTTATCTCTCATCCTAGAAGAGAAAACATTAAGGTAATTCTCCAACTCTAATTTCCTTTGTTAACAAGGAGGTTTGTATGCAATTGGTTATCATTTTTCTCTTTCTCTTTGGAAGATTAACTAGATCGCATTAGTAGCATATGAGCTACAGATTTACAGAGGACACTTTCATTAATTGAAAAATAATAAAGGCTGTTATGCTTTTTCTTTTCCTACTTAATGCTGCAGGAAGTCAATTCTTCATAAATTAATTTATTACTAACTGTAAATAGAAATGAGCTTCCAAAACTAATGGTAGCAGATTGACTGGCACAAGTACATATTCAAACAAGACAAGATTATGAGCCAAACCTTTGCAGTATTAAAAGCCACATTCTTGCAGTCAGGTAAGATGCTCACGGACCAAGGAGGTAAATGTTATGAATTTCCGTTGAAGTTCACAGCTGCATCAGTTTGCGTACCAATATTGGCGAGAAATGCAGCACACTGTGATCCAGTTTTATAAACACTGGCCTGAAAGAAGAAAAGAATTAGTAAAATATAATGTGACGCTCTCCTTAAAAAAAGTAATGTTGTTGTTATCTGTACAACTCATCTTCTCTTTACTATGGGTTGTTTTTAAGAGAAATATCTGAAACAACAAAGAAGGAGAAGAGAAGTGTTAAGAAAATTGTAAATATACCTCTATATTAGAGCCAAGAGAAGTGATGGTTGGATCAGTTGCCACCATTGCAGCCTCACAAAGCTTTATGGCTTTATGGAGATCTTTCAAATGACCCCACTTTGGTTGTCTTATAAGCCCTGCATTTCTCAAGGGAAATGTTAACCTTAGCTATGTTTCAAAATCAGAGAACGGAATAGTTCGACATTGTGATATAAGTTGATGCAGAATAAACTTGAACATATAAAAGTGAAGTGACAAGAGGGAGAGGAACCATACCGTACTCATCTAAAGGAGCATCATAGTCATAGCTAGTTGCAATAAAGGGTCCACCACTCGTTCGGCCGAAGTTAGTTCCCCCGTGGTACTGTTCAAAGGCAGTAAATATCATTTAAAGATTTATATCATGTTTGGCCAAGCTTGCAAAATCTGCTAATTTTAAAAAGTACTTTTGGAGAAAAGCATTTTGCGTTTGGCTAGTCAATTTGAAAAATACATTTGACAATATTAGAGCAATACTTTGTGTTTGACCAATGCTCCAAACGTGTTTATGGGGAAAAACTACTTTTTTACCTTCGGAAAACAGCTACTACAACTCAAAAGCGCTTATATATTTTTCCTAAAAGCTTGGCCAAACACCTCAACTTTCTAAAATAAGCACTTTTGACTTCTCATAAGTTTGGTCAAACCGGCTATTACTTCAGATGTCAACTGTCATTGCAAGCAGAGTGCTATAAATCAAGAAGGTGGAATTCACTTGGTTAGAAACTCATATCGTACCATGTAATAATTCTGAAAGGTTCCACCTCGCTGGAAAAATCGAGCCACAGCAAAAGCAATGTCCTCCACAGGTCTGTAAGGGACAGTACCACCAAAAGAAAGAAACCTATGTTCCAAACAATTCAAAAAGGTGGAAGTGTAAGATTAATTAAAAGCGGAATAGATAATTTTGAAATTAACACCAGATTTGACCTATATGTTAAAGAACTAAAACACAAATGCCTTACCATCCAGTCCAATTCTCAGTCCACATCTTGGGTGTTAAATCAGAATTTTGCTTGAATTGGTCACAATAAAATCCATTGCAAGTGTTTATCTGTCATTATCACAGCACACACGGAAAATTAATTACCTTAGTGGCAATCTGTACAATCAATTAAACAAACAAGGTGAGATACGAGAAACTCACAATGGGAGCGGGGGCATCTGGTTGCTGACACATAACCCATGGCACTCCCGTATTCAAAGATGTAGCCATCGATGCTGCCCAATTAACGTAAGGTTTGCCATGAGGACCATAACTAGACTCAATACCACCATTGCCATACTCATTTTCTATCTGCTTGGTTAACAAAAGCATCATTACTCAAAACGATAACAAAGAGCAACTAATATCAACTCGTTTCTTAGTGCTCCGAAATGTAGTAAATCACTATGAGAAACTAACCTGAGACAAGATAACCGGCCCGCCCTGGGATGCATAAAGATTTTCTTGCTTGATCATGTCAACTACTTTGGCCGTGAATCGCTTCATTTCTGCCTGCAACAGGAAGTCCTCGTATGTTAATGAACTCAGCAAATTGAGTATCCCAGGAAAACTAATTAATAGCATAAAGGGAAAATTACCTTGAACGGTTCATTGTCCGTTCGAAATTCAACTCCAGGAATGAAATGCAACCAAAGAGGAAATCCACTGTCTCAAAATAGATTACAAGCATTGATTAAACAAGCGAAATCCATAGATTACAAAAAGGCAATCAATTATTTGAAAAATAGCAAAAAAGTATAGAATTACCCATAATTCCACTCTGCGCAAACATAAGGTCCAATCCGTATATGAACATATAAGCCAGCTTTCCCCACCAACTTCACAAAATTAATCAAATCTTTCCTTCCTTCAAAATCATACTGCAAATATGTTCATCAAGTCAGTTCTTCCATTTTCAATTGTTTTCTTCTTTTCTATAAATGGAAACACTTTAGAGTTTAGGCTACACCCTTGATACTCAAAATGGAATTCTCAAGTCCTCCAATCAATATTGTCTAGTTCAAGATTTCTAAATTTATTAAAAGGAAAACAAAACTGAGAAAAACAACTCATTACTTTATTGTTCAATCAAGTTCTTTGGCACTCAAGGTAAGAAACAGTAAAAATAGGAACTTTACATTCTTTTCTTCTTGGTCCATAACTGAAGCAAAGAATAGCAACAACACTCATGGGTGGAGCCAGTATTTGAAGCTTGTGAGTTCAGAATTTTAGACATTTTGAGCTACAGGATTTTAAATTATTAATTTGTACCTTTTAACTAAATTTCTTAAGACAACTACAAGATTTGAACCAAAATTACTGCTTCTGCTAACCTGCTTCCTACACTCAAAAATGGATTTCTCAAGTTTCCCAATCAATTTTGTCTAGAGCTCAAGATTTTAAATTTACTAAAAAGAAAAGAAAAATGAGGAAAACAACTCATTACTTGGAACTCAAAATAGTAAAAATCTATGTTGCTCGACTCTTCAAAAATGCCGCCACTGCGTGTCGCATCCTCCAAAATTTGCGCCCGGGTACGGCAGCATTTTTTAAAAGTCTTTGACAAACACAGGTAAACGTAGAAACTTTCCATACTGTAGCAAAGAATAGCAACGACACTCACCTGCGGAGCCAGGATTTGAAGGGTTCGGATTTTTAATCTTTTTGAGTTACTGGTTTCTAAATTAAGTACTCAATTTGTACATATTAAATAAATTTCTTAATACGCATACATGATTTTGAACCAAAACTACTGAAGCTGAAATTACCTGATTTCTCACAGGTTCATGTATGTTCCAGAAAACATAAGTCTCTATAACATCCAACCCTCCATCTTTTGATTTCTGTATAAGGTCTGGCCACATCTGCATTAATTAACACAAACAGTAAATAATTTTTTTTTAAAAAAGCAAATTTAAAAGACAAAAATGTAGAAAAAGGCTCACATCAGGAGTACTCCGAGGATAATGTATAGACCCGGAAATCAAAACTCTACGTTTGCCGTCGATCACCAATGCCCGGTGATCATACGTCACTTTGGCGGCAAATGACGTCATCACCAAACAATTCAATAAAATCACTCCCAACACTAACATTAATGATAAATAATAACACCCACTTCTTCCTTTCACACCCATCATCGTTCTTGATTTTCCGGACAAATTCTTGATTTTCCGATCAACTCATAAAAAATCCTATTATTATCTATGCTAATAAATAACAATGTTGTTTCTTAGAAGCGGAGTGTTTGGGTGTTTGCTTTTGCAGCTTTTAAGGTTGCTTCAGACTAATCTTTAATCAAAATTCTTTCTTACTTACACACAAACAGAAAGATTAATAAAGCAGGTACTTTCCAGGTAATATTAGTAGTACTGTAGTAGTTTGCTTAATAAAGTGGTTCAAGGTATTTATGTGGAAACTGAATGAAATGTAGGGAAGCTATTGTACGCCGGAGAGGACACGACACCTGTTGTTAATAACGTTAAGGAAATGTGATAATGATGACGTTGTTAATCGTCGTGTTGTTCATCATTCTCTGCAGGTGGACGGCTTTGCAGTTAGCATTATCACAGAGTGATGAACTTATACAGCATATCAATTGATCAATGCAAATGCATTATTTAGGCTAAAGGGATAATACTTTCATTTTTAGATTTTTTTTCAATAAGTAAGAGTATTATATATCGTGGGCTCGAAACACTATAATAGCAGACTTTTTTGGTGTTTAGATTTCTGGGCGTTATTTAGAAAATATAATACTACTACAGTAATATTCTTGAAATGTTTTGCATGAAAAGTGGAAATTATGTTACCGCTGATAGTGGTGACAGATGAGTAGTCAAAAAACTTTTTTTTTTTACATATATACAGCTTCCCCACTTACGTCAAACTATTACTGGAGATAGTAGTCCCGGTCCCTCAGCACTACTATCAGTAAATCACGTAATGTGCCTGAATGAACAGGGTTTGAGAACAGAAGAGAGCAAATTGATCTCACCAGAATTCAAACTCAAGCGACAGGCCTCAAGCTGACATAAAAAATAAAAACAATTTTTTGTACTGTTTGTTATATGAGGTGAGAAGTGAGACTGTCGTGTGCCGTAACTGATTTACTGGGTAGGTAGACACTCTTGTGAGTTGTGAATAAGGGGTGCGTTTAGTTTCTCATCCGGTATCATATTTTCATATGAGCTTCATTATATTTAAAATAGTGTTAGGTAAGGCTCATTTATGAGGAAAGCGCTTGTTCATCGGTCGGATCAAATCGGATTTAATATATTTCAACTTATAATTTTGATTTTCGAATTTCGCAACATATAATTTGAATTCGATCCAAATATATTTGGTTTGGATCAGATTTTTTAAGTTCTGTTTCAGATAAATCGATTTGGATAATTCGAATTTTCGGTTTGATGTAAGTTGAATTGCTTCTTCTTCTTATAAAATGAACAATCAAATAAAATATTTATACAAAATTACTTTAATATATAGTTCCTCGTTGCTATTACAATCATATAAATAAAGTACTCATACAAGCAATAAAATCATTGCCAATGATGTAATCAAAGAACCGGTCCTATGAATTAACAAGTCCAATTTAGTAAAATCATCTCATACATAAAATATATACTGACAATGAAAATAAAAAGAAAACCTAAAAAGTAGTCATCTTTAAAATTAACAAATTCAAACATATTGTTGAACAAAGGGGTTGATATGTAATGGGTAATGTATATTTGATTTATTAGATTGGACATATAGGTAATGCCTAATATATTAATGGATAGTCGGGTAGCCTAAACATAAGGTATAAAAATTCGATTTTCGGATATTCAAAAATCTAAAGTTCTAAATCCGAAATCCGATCCAAAATTTAAATATTTTTAAATTAAATCTGAAACCCAATCCAGAATTTAAAATTTTCATAATATAAGTCCAAAATGTTTGAATTTCGAGTTTATCCAAACTATGCACACCCCTAGAAAAGGCTACGTATTAATAATTTTTTCATAACCATGGTTCGAACCCAAGACCTCTAGTTAAGGGAGGAGTAGTCTCATCTACTACACCACATCTTTAATGGTGGGTGTGCATATTTTGATATAAATTGAATTATCGTATTGAAATTGAAATTTCAGTACTTTAATTTTAAAATTGTAGTATTTAGAAAATATATTTTTTAAAGGTTTCATATCCAAGAAGGTGTTCAGTATTTACAAACAAATGTCAGTACACATATGTATAGTATACCGCACCAAAATAAGCATCTAATTACGTATACAATTCAATATATATTAGGAGTATAATATTATAAAGATAATATTAATTTTTTATTTAAATATAAGTTAAATTGATTAGAGAATTATATATTTGATTAATGTTATATACATTTTGATTCTAACTTATTGTGTAGATTATGTAAACTTTATATTAATTGCTTGTCTTGATTGAAACGTTTTTTCGTGATAATAAATAAACAAAAGAATTATTTTTGTTTTCCTTGAATATTTCTATATATGTAAGATGTTAAGAGGATATAATTGACACGTTTCTTTAAAATTTTCTTTACTTATGCAAATTAAAGTTAGAATAAATTATGATTACCGGAAATCATCTCTGAGGTTTGACAATTCTTCTAAACCATACATAAAAAATTCTTATTGAATATGTCGCAATATTTTTTAAATCAGATTTGCCAATTTCAGGTGAATGATGAGCATTATGTCACACCATTAGTGGTGGTGTCTGCCATTTCTGTTGCTGTCAGTTTCCGTATTTTGCAGACACTTGTGAAGAGGATGATGAAACTTCACAGGTTAGATGAGATGAATTCTGGTGTCACGCCATTAGTGAGGTGTCTGCCATTTTTTTAATTATTTTATATCCAGTTTTTCGGCTTACGCCAGATTATTTATGAAGATAGTAGTCTCGGTCCCTCTCCACTACTATCAGTAAATCGCGAGATATGTCTGAATGATAACAGAACAACTGATATCACCTACAAAATCTTACCCCAGAAGAAATTAAATTACTCCTATCAGGATCGTTGCAGGCCTATAGCTAGATTTTAAGTTTTCCTTGCCCGGGGAACATGTCTGCCATTTCTAAGTGGTTTAATTTACTATATTTATTTCTTTACATATTAAAACGTACAACATTTATTCAGTGTAATTCTACAAAATATAAAATATATTAGCACATAATTATTACTATTAATTTTAGAAAAAATAATCATAAATGCTCATGAAGTATATTGAAAGTAGATCATATTTCTTTTGTATGCTTTTTAGCACAGAAGATGCTCTTATCGTTAAACTTATCAATAAATCAGATATACCTTTGAATATTTGAAATAGAGCAATTATGCTCTTCATTTATTTTTTGGCACAGAAAACGTTAAAACTGTTATCCACGTGAAGCAGATATGCCTTTCTCCACTTATGGACTTCACTACAATGTACGTTAAAACACATCTATAATATGACTTATGTAATTAGTTATAATACACCTCTTGTATTTTAAAATCAAATAATTATACCCAAAATATTATAGAAATCTTAGTATACTTGCAACCCCCTCCATGAGGTATATTCATAACTAAGCATATTAAAATATAATTACACGTTGATGAAAATAAAACATGTATCTTTTAAAATTTATAAATATAAAATAAACAGAAATTACTTAATAAACCAACTATTATTAATAATAATTTTTCTATACGTCAATCATGTAAGTTATTTGCATTTTTATTGTTATAGTATTTTATTATACATGACTGTCTCATTCTCCTGATGTTTTATAGTTGTGCATGTTTTTTTTTTATATTCAACTTTCCGGCTTACGTCAGACTATTCCTTGAGATAGTAGTCCCGGTCCTTCAGCACTACTACCAATAAATCGCGGGATGTGTCTGAATAACCAGGATTTGAGAACAGAGCAATTGATATCACCTACAAGGTCCTACCTCAGAAGAGAGCAAATTGATCCCACCAAGGTTCGAACTCACGCTGAAGACCTCCAATAAAATTTTAAGTTTATCTATTTTGTCATCCAGCTATGCTCGGGCTACTGTGCATTCTTATTCATACGACAGAAAGATTGTTAATTGTACGATTTACAGAATGGAAGGGGGTAAAAAAGTGGTAGACAAATTCCTACCTAAGCAATCCCAAGATCCCTTTTACTACCTTTTTTTTAATGAAAAATCAGAGTTTTCATTAAGGAAGAATCCCAAGATTCGGCTTTAAAATTAAAGGTGTAGACGTGTAGCATATCAGATAGTGCATAATTACTGAAACATATGATTTGGTTAAGGTTTGATTAATTACTAGTGCTTTTTGACTATGTATCAAACCTTATTATAATTTTTTTTAAATACCGAAACATGGTAATGGTGAATAGCACCCAAATTGTCGGTGGATAAATAAACTAGAATTTCTTTGTTCCAACATTTGGTAAATTGGTAGGGACACCACACACATTCTCGAAAATCACTTGTTCCACCTTTACCTGGTCTTCCCACTTTAGAGTGTTTTTTTAAGTTTTTTTTCATCCGATATGCATTAATTGTTTTAAGGTTTGGTTAATTTGTATTCGCATTCGAAAATTTTATATTGAAGGTAAAATATTTTATATTAAAAACAAATTTATTATTAATATTTAAATTCAAAATTTTTAATTAAGAATGAAGGAATCTATCACCTTGTTCCATTTTTACCTACTCCTTATTGCACTTTGCTCCCAAAAATGAACTTTTATACTTTGACCCTAATACTGTGTAGCTTTAATTTTGCGTCCCCAACTGATTTATTTTTATTTAATGTTTTTAGATGAGGGACAGGGAAAGGGAAAACAAATACTACATTATTGATGAAGTTTGAACTTCCCACCTTAATTGTAGAAGGCCGAGAGCTCAATCTGTGAGTTAGTTTTCAATTGTGGCAAATATTTTTTCATTCTTAACTAGAGATCGGGTTGGAATTCTCCTTCATTAGGGAGCAATTTTCTTGATCAATGTGAATTTTTGGGGTGAATCCAAAAATCCCAATACAGGCATCGAACAACGGATAAGAAATAAAAGAAGAAGTTAGCCCTCAACCCAAATTGATTGATAATTTAGTTCTTATTATTGGTTTAATCGTAGCAAAATTATTCTTCAACAATGATTTAACCTTTTAATTGACAGATTAAAAACTACCTTTGCGACACTATAGTAATACTGTACATACTACTCCTATAGCATTAATGAAGGCATAATGATGTAGGACCAATCACATATGAAGACTGATAAGGATCGCATTCAACGTCGTGCAGCTGGTCTTGTGGGTGCGACTTGCGTTATCCTTATCACATATGAAGACCGATAAGGATCGCATTCAATTTTCGAATATTCTTTCATTATTTTCCCATTGGTTGATGGCTTCATGCATTTGAATTCGGTAACGCATATCATTTGCATGACCTTGTAACTTGTGATGATACGAGTCGAGTTATAAATAAACGAGGGATCTGAATTCTCAACATTTTTAGTCAATCAATTTACTCAATGATTATACAATGATTATATTAGTAATTACTCAAATGATAACAAAATAAAAATT
Organism: Anisodus acutangulus; assembly: GCA_029783415.1. Lineage (NCBI taxonomy): Eukaryota > Viridiplantae > Streptophyta > Magnoliopsida > Solanales > Solanaceae > Anisodus > Anisodus acutangulus. The sequence goes on from CM056498.1 coordinate 49,593,633, forward strand.
ATGATTATTTTGTTATGATTTGTTGAGATTTTAAGTATAAATTGGGATAATTTAGGCAAATGCACCCTTTTTAGATCACAATTTGATTTGTCTCTATTTTTAAAATTGTGCAGATATATTCCTTGGAATATTATGTACCTTTTCGGACAATATTAAACTCAGATTTACATGATGTTTGCTCAAATGTTGTTCAACCTTAAAGATAAAATATTAATTTTTTGTATAATTAAGACTTATAATAACTTTACAAAAATTAGATTGTAATCTAATGTTTTCTCATAATATTTTTAATTTGCTCAAAATGAATCTTTATAGAATGTGATATAAAACATCCATAAGTTATAAAAGAAACAAAACGAGAATCATTTACTAAATAACTATCCTAAAAAGCGACCACGACCAATATTTCTGATTTAAAAACCCAATAAACAAAGACAAGCAAAATTGGGCTGAAAATTCTGACTTTTGTTGAGGAAGGAGGAGTTAGTTTCTTCATCCAATTTGACTTGCTACACTTTGATCATTGCATGATTGGACTCTCCCATAATGAGCCATCCTTTTCATGATTAATTGTCCTTAATTTTTTTCTCTAATTAATATAACTGTCCTCACCCTTTAATTATGAGCTGGGAGATTAGTTCAACATTATGAATATTGACAATTTGGGATCTTTTTTAATGAATTTATTTGTAATGTAGCTACTTGGCAATATCACTTTCATGGTCCTTGGCTCACTGGATTATGAAATGCATATTCTTGGATAAAAATACAAAAAATGCAATCTTAAGTGAAATCGTTTAAAATTAGTAAGTTTTGTTAGTCAACTGCTTTCAAGATAAGTCATTTTATCAATTACTCTAAAAATAAGTTGTATTTTGTTACTCCCTCCGTTCACTTTTATATGTCAACTATTTTAAAAAAATAGATTTTCACTTTACTTAGCACTTTTCGCATATCAAGAGAAGATAAATATAATATTTTTTTCTTGTTCTACCATTAATTTATTTACTACTCCTACCGAGACTTCTTGAAATTGTAAGTCAATATTAGCTAACCAATACTTTGTATTGGGATTGTCACACACCTCTTCATAAACCCTCTAAAGAGATGGATGAGTTGTAAAATGTTACTAATATTTATAAAAAATTAATGTTGAACTTTGAAATTTCATACTAGCTCTAATAATTACGTATGAAAATTTTGATTTTAATTATTGAGGGTTTTTATCATTTAATAGGATATTGTGGTAAAATGTTAATATCAATCATTATTTCTTAAGGAGCATTAAAAATCCAAAAATGACAAGTGAATGGAGGGATTACTTATTACTTAAGCTTACAGTTCTATATTTTACATAGATAAGTAATTTATGCATTCTCAATTCTTATGTTCATTTAATAGGACTAGGGATGTGTGTGTGTGTGTGTGTGTTGAACTTGAGACGAGCTTTTGATTGTATTTTTTTTCTTTCAAGTTTCACAAGTTCTGCAGCATAAAAAAACTGAAGGAATCTTGAAACTTCTTTTTTCAAATAGAATTTAATTTTTATATACTGAACTTTTATACAATCATGTCACTTAATCAAGCTTGATTAAATAACCTGCAATGCTAAGTGATCTTTTATTATAACAATGATGTATGAGCTAATTTACGAGTAGCTCAGCTAATTTTACGGGGTATCTATTATATCTCTTATCAGCAATCCAACACAAGTACCGATTAATTATATTCATCAAAACTTGAACACATGGAAAAAAATTAGCTAATGTTTTTGCTTTCGTTGAAATATGAATTTGAAGCTTCTGGTAAATGACTTAATACAATAAGTAAAATTATATTATTAATGTAAAAAAAAATTATATTATCAGTATATATCATTTAAATCATTTCAAATGTTTCATGTATTCTAAATATTAGTGTTCTTCTCTAGAATATATAATAAAAGAGAAAAACATAAATATGTTATACACACTGAATTAAATATTCAAATGTGTCATCTTACTATTTTATTAGGTTCTGTTAGTTATACTGTGTATATACACGTGATATACACGTAATGTACAGCAGTGTATATCACGGTATATACACGGTATTCTAGTGAATTTGGACAATGATATACACGGCTTATACATCTGTGTATATCACGGTTTTGGAGCATATTTTTGGTGTAAATATTGTATTAAATTAGTCTTGTACACTTACCATAATTATAGGATTCTTGTACAACTAGAATATGGTTTTGGGAATAGAATAGGAATAGGAGTTTCCTATTATGGAAACTTGTAAATTGTATATATACTCTTTCATTAATGAAAATAATCAAGGGATTATTTCTTTCATGGTATCAGAAGTCTAGGTATTAAATTCCTCTCTCAAAATTCCGTCGACTTTGCCTCGAGTTCCGAGCCTCTTTTTTCAGTTTTCGTGCCCGACTGTACCTCCTCTCTTCTCCAAATTTTTCTTTCCAATCCCTACATCACGTTTTGCGTTGCTATTATGGCTAAGAACATGTTTCACCCTGGCCTTACTGTTGCTAACATCAAGAATCACATCCATATCATTCTTGAAATAGAAAACGTCCAATACGCGACGTGGACTGAACTGTTCAAAGTTCACGCACGCTCGCATCATGTCCTCCATCATATTATCCCCGCGGATCCTACGGATACAGAGGTGCACAAACCCGAGGATGATCATAAGTTTGGGACGACCCTTAATGCTACCATTCTTCAGTGGATTTACTTCACTATTTCAACCGACCTCTTGCAAATGATTATCGAACCAGACGCTACGGCGATGACGGCTTGGAATAGAGTGTGTGATATATTCCAAGATAATGAAAATTCCCGTGTTGTTATCCTTGAGCAGGAATTCTCCCACGTTAATATGGAAGACTTCCCCAACGTTTCAGCATACTGCAAACGGTTGAAGGAATTGGCGGACCAACTCCGCAACGTGGTGCGCCCGTTACAAACGGTCGCCTTGTCCTTCAGATGGTCACAGGCCTATCTGAGGCCTATAGTGGCGTTGGTACGCTTCTTCGTCAGAGCAGTCCTCTTCCGCAATTTTATCAGGCCCGCTCCATGCTCACACTCAAAGAAGCAGGATTGGCTAAGAAATCGGCCATTGGGGCCTCTCCTGTCATCATGGTGACCGAGTCCAACTTTTATCCATCCGTCTCCAACAGTTTCGGCCAAAATTGCAACAACGGTAGCGGCAAAAAGGGTCAGAATCGCAAGAATAATGGTAAAAACCTTGACGGAAACCGGGGTAGAAATAACGAGGGTGCCAATGGGCCTCGGGGCAGTGGGCCGCAAGCCAACTGGCCACAGCCCTGGGCCCATGGCCGTGCAACTGGGCCCAATAGCCCCTATATCTCGTATGCTCTGTATCCGCACTGGGCCCAATTTCAGCATTCCAGCAGGCCTAGTTCTTCAGGCCCCCACTGGAACCCGAAAGCCACTTCTAGGCTGGGGCAGCCAGCCGGCGTGCTTGGGCCTCGGCTCCACCAGACCCACCATGCCAAGGGACCCACCCCTACCGACATTGAAATCGCGATGCACACACTTGGATTAAATCCTCCGGACCCAAATTGGTACATGGACACTGAAGCCACTACACACATGATATCCGACCAAGGTATTCTCTCATCTTATTCCAATTTGAGCAATAATCGTGGTATAATTATTGGTAATGGCAATTCAATTCTAATTCGTGGTTACGGTCATAAAATTTTGTCTCTCCCCCCATCCACCTCTTATCTTGAAAAATACCCTTTCATGCCCCTAAAATAATTAACTATTTGGTGTATGTCCGTAAATTCACCACTGATAATTCTGTTTCTGTTGAATTTGATCCTTTTGGGTTTTTAGTGAAGGATTCCTCTCATGAAATGTGATGGTAGGAGAGATCTTTATCCTATCACGACTACATCCGGTCTCTCTAGTCAAGCCTTGTCATCTACTTTTGCAACTCTCGCTCATTCCTTATGGCATGCGCGTTTGGGTCACCCAGGGTCGTCTGTTGTTTCTTCCTTACATAAAAACAATTTTACTTCGTGTAAGGGTACGCGTATTACTCCGATTTGTCAATCTTGTTCTCTAAGAAAAATTATTAGATTGCCGTTTGTAGACTCTAATTCTCGTACTTTAATGTCATTTGATATTATTCATAGCGATTTATGGACGTCTCATGTTCTCAGTTCTTTGGGCCATCGTTATTATGTTCTTTTTTTGGATGATTATTCTAATTTTTATGGACTTTTCCATTAGCGAAAAATCTCACGTTTTTTCCATTTTTAAAAAATTTAGAGCTTTCATTCGTACCCAATTCGAACGGGAAATTAAGAATATTCAATGTGATAATGAAAAAGAATATGATAATGGGTTGTTTCGGGATTTTTGTGGTAATAATGGTATCAATTTTCGTTTCTCTTGTCCTCATACATCCTCACATAATAGGAAAGCCGAACGCAAAATTCGTACCATTAATAATATTGTCCGAACATTATTGGTCCATTCTTCCGCACCTCCTTCCTTTTGGCATCATGCTCTACAAATGACTACTTATCTCCTTAACATTCTTCTTATAAAAGGTTTGGCATATTCATCCCTCCTTCAAATATTATATAATAAGACTCCTTTGTATTCACATCTTAGGGTCTTTAGGTGCTTATGTTATCCACTATTTCCGGCCACCACAATTAACAAACTTCAGGCCCGGTCTACCCCTTGTGTGTTTTTGGGTTTTCCGTCTAATCATCGTGGTTACAAATATTTTGATTTATCATCTAATAAAATCATCATTAGTCGCCATGTTATTTTTGATGAATCCCAATTTCCATTTGCTAAGGTGAGTAGTCCCGTGCCTAGTTCATATAATTTTTTAGATGACGATGTCTCCCCGCATATTATCCACCATTTATCAGACATGTCCCGCACCCCCAAATCCGCCAGCGAGCCCACTGCCCGTTGGTTCTCCAGTACCGTCACAATCCACCGTCGTGGTCCAGAAATTGGGCCACCTCTCCAGCCCAGTTCTGGCCCTGTTTCTGTTTCTGCGTCGTTTACTGTTTCATGTTCCCGTGTTGGGCCAACAGGCCCACTGCCTACTGGCCACTCCGTCACTTGTCTCGATATTTTCCAAAATTCACCCAATTCTCCCCTGAGTCACAGACCCGTCACTCATAGTCAACAAGGTATTTTTAAACCAAAAATACATTTTAATTTAAATTCTAATGTTCTTAAATCTCCTCTATTCCATAACCCCGTGTCCACCTTAAATGAACCAAATTGAAAATTGGTTATGACTGACGAATATGATGCTCTTATTGCGAATAAGACGTGGGAGTTGGTACCCCGTCCTTCTGGTGTTAATATTATTCAGTCTATGTGAATTTTTACTCATAAGGATAATTCTGACGGTTCTTTTGCGAGGCATAAGACTCGTCTTGTAGGTGATTGTAAGACTCAGTAGGTTGGCGTGGATTGTGGTGAGACGTTTAGCTCGGTGGTCAAATCGGCTACCATTCGCACTGTTCTTAGTCTGGCTATTTCGAATGCTTGGCACGTTCATCAGCTAGATGTGAAAAACACTTTCCTACATGGTGATCTTAAGGAGACCGTTTACATGCATCAACCCTTGGGATTCCGTGACCCCAAATATCCTCATCATGTATGTTTATTGAAGAAGTCCTTGTATGGGCTTAAGCAGGCCCCACAGACTTGGTATAAGAGATTTACGGACTATGTGTAGTCTATTGGGTTTACGCACAGCAGGTCTGATAATTCATTGTTCATACATCATCGTGGTTTTTTCCTGACTTATATTCTATTATATGTTGATGAAATTATCTTGATTGTCTCTACTGATGCGTTGCGCAAGTCTATCATGACCATGCTCAGTTCTGAGTTTGCTATGAAAGACTTAGGGCCCTTGAGTTATTTTTTGGGGATTGTTGTCACTCGTCATGCAGGTGGGTTATTCTTATCACAACGCAAGTATGCAGTTGAGATCATTGAGCGAGCTGGTATGTCCTCATGCAAGTCTAATTCCACTCCAATTGATACTAAACCTAAGTTGGGTGTTGCGGCTGGCTCACCATATGAGGATTCGACCCACCTATCGCAGTCTTGCAGGGGCACTTCAGTATCTTACCTTCACGAGACCTGATATTACATATGTCGTCCAGCATGTGTGTTTGTTTATGCATGATCCTCGAGTTGAGCACATGAATTCTCTCAAACGCATCATCCGCTACTTACAGGGCACACTTGATTATGGGTTGCATCTATATCCATAATTGGTCTCTACACGTTTCTCTTACACAGATGCTGATTGGGGTGGATGTCCAGACACCAGACGCTCTACGTCTGGTTACTGTATGTTTCTTGGTGATAACTTGGTCTCATGGTCTGCCAAACGGCAGGCTACCTTATCCCGATCTAGTGCAGAGGCTAAGTATCGCAGAGTGGCCAATGTGATCTCTGAATCATGTTGGTTACGTAATCTTCTCTTGGAGCTTAACTTTCCCATTCAAAAAGCTACATTGGTTTATTGTGATAATGTTAGTGCTGTATATCTTTATGGAAATCCGGTTCAACATCAGCGCACTAAACATATTGAGATGAACCTCCATTTTGTTCGCGAAAAGGTAGCTCGTGGGCAAGTTCGCGTCTTACATGTCCCTTTCAGGTATCAAGTTGTCGGCATTTTTATGAAATGTCTTCCATCTATTCTATTTGAAGATTTTAGGGGTAGTCTCAGCGTACGAAGACCGTCCGCTATGACTGCGGGGGTGTGTTAGTTATACTGTGTATATACACGTGATATACACGTAATATACATCAGTGTATATCACGGTATTCCGGTGAATTTGGACTGTGATATACATGTCTTATACAGCTGTGTATATCACGGTTTTGGAGCATATTTTTGTGTAAATGTTGTATTAAATTAGGCTTGTACACTTACCATAATTATAGGATTCTTGTACAACTAGAATAGGGTTTTGGAAATAGAATAAGAATATGAGTTTCCTATTATGAAAATTTATAAATTGTATATATACTATTTCATTAATGAAAATAATGAAGAGATTATTTCTTTCCGGTCCCAATTTCCAAATCTAATAACTGACAAAAACTTAGTCATTTTATTGAAAAAGAACAGACCACAAAAAGAGGACATTGGAAATATGTACGTGTACTATTCACAAGTATGAACAAAAGAAAAAAAAAATCACGTGAAGCGTTAAAAGGGAAAGGAATATTTAGTTGGTCCCTAGTAAGAAAAAGTGGTCCTCGTGATTTCTCATCGAAAATTCGAAATCATCTCTACCATTTAATTATTACTCTATAATATATCTGAACTTGTATAGCAGAAAAATCAACTACTATCAATCAATAGCGAAAAAGGTAGATTGAAATGCAGTTGCAACCACTTCTGATTTTGAATGTTTTGCTATTGAATCTCTTTTAATAATTTTGACTTTTAAAATTTGCAAAGGACGAGACGAATCACATAATTATGTCCGGTAGATTTCTAAGTCTAATTATGTTGACAACGGACCCAATCACATAAATAAAGGGCTATAAAAGCACCAATCATGATTAATGAGCTAAATGAAGTGATTGAGATATATGCATATGGGATGAATTAGAAGTTGTTTGAAGTGGTAAAGTGGCCAAAAAAAAAACTAAAGAATACAGTAGAATTAGCGATTATGGGAAAGGGGGTCCCAAGTAACACATGATGTTATTGCAAAGAGTATTAACTCCTAATGTATAAAGAATTTGGACATGATTTGAGAATGAAAACCATTCTTCATTTGGACCTTTCTAAACAAATTTATAGTTATTTTGCTGAAGCACGTTAGTTAAAGGCAATCAGTCCAGGGGCAAGGTGATTAGGGTACAACCACTCCGACGTCGCGGGTTCGAATCCGTGTGGTGACAGTCTTTGCTGAAATATTGCAAGGGTTGTTGCTGGGTTCGTGTCCCGTTGGTCCTCTCCCTTGCAGGACTGCCACTCGCGCATATCCCTCGATTTACATTCCACCTGGCCAAGGGGCCTCTGGTACAAATGAGGGTTTCGCCTTCGGGACTTTCCCCTTCACAAAGTTAAAGGCAATCAACATTTCAGCTAGCGCGCAAAAGTTGACCGTTGCAGTTCTCCAACAGAATTTCCTGGCAGCTCCAGGCAACTTTAAGCATTGTGGTGGACGAAAGTTGACCCTGAACTATATATGAGAAATAATGAGAGAAATATTATTATTAAATTGTATATTTACATTATTACATTGAGTCTTATTTATAGACACTGCATTACAATTCTTTTTCAGGCAGAATACTATATACAAATCATATTCTTATTCATATTCTAACACTCATATTCTAACACTCCCCCTCAATTGACTGATTTCTCTAAATTTTAGTTCTCTAAGCAACTGCTTAATCTAAACTAGCTCACACCAACTCTAGTCTAATATTTTACTTGGGCCTTTGATCCTCGTTTTAGTTTCTCCTCGTATTACTTGATCAGCAGGTGTGTTTACTTGAATCAATTTTCAGTTTAGAGGGTAATGCTGCCTAATGCTCTGTCGTGTTCGGATTAAGCGAGAATGCTTGCATTACCATATTGTGCTGATGAGTTCTAACATGAGATTTATATTCTTAAACGTGAGGCTTAAGATACTTAACAATTAACTCAAGTAAAAAATCGAACGCTTGAGGTTTTAATGGAACAGCTGCAAAACAATGTAAATCATTAAGGGAGCAGCATAATTGAGAACTTTATCTTGTGTATGAGCTTAATTTCAAATTAGAGGAGATCAATCCACTTGATAACTTCTTGCATTTGATTGGTTATAATCAAGTTTTGATTTGGTACAAATTATCCTTTTTGCAATCATCTGACCTCACTTTTGGCTTTTGGTGGCATAAGGACTACTATGACTTTATAGAATTTATACTTGTTATTTGTATTCACTGTGCATCAAATATTCAAATATGTCATCTTACTAGTTTATTAGGTTCCAAAAGCTAAAAACAGACAAAAAATTAGTAGTCATTTTATTGAAAAAGAACAGACAAGAAAAACAGAACATTGGAAAAACGTACATGTACTATTCACATGTATGAACAAAAGAAAAAAACATGTGAAGCGTTAAAAGAGAAAGGAATATTTAGTTGGTCCCTAGTAAGAAAAAGTGGTCCTCGTGATTTCTCATCGAAAATTCAAAATCAAAATATACCATTTAATTATTACTCTTAATAATTCTGAACTTGTAGACCAGAAAAAATCAACTAATATAAATCAACAGTGAATAAGATGGATTGAGATGCAGTTGCAACACTTTTGTAATGTGTTGTTAATAATGTATCTCTTTTAGTAATAAGTTTGACTTTTTAAAAATTTGCAAAGGACTAATTGATAGATGTGTGATGTAAAGTCCCATAAATTTTTAAGTCCATACCCAATGACATAACTAAAGGGCTATAAAAATGCTAATCATGATCAATGAGCTAATGAAGTGATTGAGATATGTTGGTATGTACATGAGATGAAGTAGAAGTTGTTTGAAGTGGCAAAGTAGCGAAAGAGAAGTCTAGCTAGGCCTCTAGTCTAGTTTCCAACTTTTCAAACCATTCATCATTTAGATCCTAAATAAGGTTATTGTTTTTATTTTATATTCAGCTTCACGGCTTACACCAGACTATTTCTAGAGATAGTAGTCCCAGTTCTTCAGCATTACTACCAGTAAATCGCGGGATATGTCTGAATGACCAGGGTTTGAGAACAGAACAACCGATATTACCTACAAGATCCTACCCCAGAAGAGAGCAAATTGCTCCCATCAGAATTCGAACACAAGATCCTACCCCAGAAGAGAGCAAATTACTCCCATCAGAATTCGAACACACGCTGCAGGCCTTCAGCTTGATTTTAAGTTCTCGTCCTTTGCCATCCAGCTATGTCCCGGGGACAAGTTATTGTTATTTTATTGAAGCACGTCATACGCAAAGGCAATTAGCACTTGAGCGTGCGAAAGTTGGTCGCTCCAACAGAATTTCCTGAAAGCTCCCGACAACTTAAAGCATCGCGGTGAACGAAAGTTGACCGCTGCATTACGCGATACCTGAACTATAAATAAGCCATTTCGGCCATTCTTCATTTTGGGATCTAGGGCGCAATATTTTGAGAGGATTTCCACCCTTCGACTCATAAAATAGAATAAATAAAAGATAGATATTATGAGTGAAATAGAATAAACAGAGAAGTAGAAAGAAAAAATTGGATAAGTTTATATGGAGGGTCATGAGTGAAAACTTAAAATCAAAACAATCCGGTAGAGTTTGTGAGTTATTTAAAGTCACATGAGTATTAATTTGTCAATAATGTAACTTCATTGTGACTTGTATTTTTTTTGAAATCACGATGTTCCAGTACCCTTAAAGGTGTTGCTTTATCATATCTGCCGCCCAACTTATAGGTATTTTAGTCCGAAATTTTTTCATTAATCTTAGAAAGGTCATTTTTGCATAAATATTAAATAAAACTAACGACACATTTGAATAGTATCCAAAAGTACCCTTTTATGCGTATCACCCAAAACCATGTGATTTCATTTGTTAAGAGAAATATTGGGCTAGGAAATTTTTGCTAAACCCATCAGAAAGTACAAAACAAGTGGACAATAATGCCCTTCTTTTGGGGTGGTGTTTAATTTTTGCTCTTTTCAAATTTTTTTTTTTTTTTGCCTTCATCTAGACCAGTGCCTTTGAAAGGCAATCCGAAACATCGGAATATTTTCGATTACTTTTTTAGGGGTAAAAATTAAAGACCAGTGCCTTTGAAAGGCAATCCGTGCAGAAATTAAAATGAAACAAGTCAGTTACCTGTAAATTGAGCAGTTATATAGCATAGGCCTTTATGACATACTGGGGTCTAAAGCTGAACATAGAGAGAATAGAACAGTAGAATTTTGTGAAAAAAGGATTATCTAGAATAATGCTCTACATCTTATAGTAAAGAATGAATACCTAACTCAATCCCAATTTCACACACGTCCAAACCCATTAACTGAAGCGTGGATGACATAATTTGGAGACCAACATCGGTGAACATAGACTTGAAATGTGTCTGACTTTGATACCATGTAAATAATGAATTTTGGACCTAACTCAACCTCAAAAGCTAGCTTATGAGAGGAGAATTGTCCAAATCTATTTAAGTAGTCCAAATTCTCATTCCAATTTCCGAGGTAGGATTCTTAATACTTATTTTGATGGAATTTTCAAACCTTAATATTTAATTTTATCAAAAATATAAAAATATATGTACAAAATTTTCTTTTCCATCGTAGTTTCCATCATATAGTAGAATGGAAAAGTAAAACATCAACTGCAAACATGACTAAACTATTAGAAATTAACTAACTATAACTCACACGATTACTAAATGATATCCAACACTATATTGAAACTTAAATACTCAACAATCAACTTTTGCTCTATACAAGGCACGAGAACATATAATTCTCTATCAGCAAATGTAAAGGAAGAAGAGAATAATTATTTTCTTGCATATATTTTTTTGAGTAAAGAGATGCGGATGATAATATGAATATACGGTCATATAAAATTAAAAATAATTGTTGGAAATTTGCCTTTGGCGGGAGTTGCGACCGACCAACTTTAACGGCTTAAACACTAGTGTTACGTATGTTGGAGAATCCGGTTCTTCACACATGCATGATCTACTAAATATCGATAACCGTAGGGCCAAGAATCGCCAAATTTCATTGAGAAATGAAAGAGATATTGGTCCACAGTAAGGTGTTTGAAGCATGAAAATGTGGTATTGTGTTCAATTCTCCTCCCTATCGGTAGAGGAGAAAGAATTGTCAGTATATAAGACTCAAATTGGTTTGGGGTTTGGGACCCCAAGTATCCATGTGTTTAAAGGAGGGAGGACCTAGACGTGCCCGGTTCAAGGAAAGACCACATCGCCGCCTTGGCATGCCTGTCACTGGTCAGGTCGCTGAGCCTTCGATATTATCTTTGGGCCAGAAAAAACTTTGCCGTATGCAGTTTGATCCCGTAAGTTTCAGTATACGCTTTGGACTGCAGAATGTACGCTTGGTCCCCAGTTTCAAGATGTCCAGTTTGGTCCCCGAAGTTTTCAGAAAGTTGGAATTTCGACGGTCAGAACAGAAACGTCCAAACTCTCAATTCAGCCATTTATTTTGGCTGAATTACTCCTCCTATAATGGCCAAATCCGTTGGTCTTTCTCCCATTAATGTTGGTGGCTTTACTACCTCCATAATGACCATTATTTGGCTGTTATGGAGCGAATCACCCCTCCTCACCTATTTAAACACCCTTACACCATTGTTGAGGAAAAAGAATGACCAAGAACATACATATATGATGCACAATCTGAAATATACACAAATAAAATTTCTTCCTACACCTTCCAATCGTCATTTCGTTCTTCAATATTCTTCTAGCTCTTAAGTTTCCTTTGCTCAAGTGTTCCCATTGCTATTTATCTTGGGAGATAAATTGTCCAGGACGTATAAAGGATACATACGGGGCAATATTGTCTTAAGGACATAGTGCCACACTCGACTCAGCAAAACCAGTTTCCATTTTTCCGTCTTCAACAAAATTGTAATTTCAGTTTTGTGATTATATTGTAATTTTCAGATTACTAGTTGAATTATTGAATCTTTGTTTATCCTTTCGAATACTTGTAATAATTATATACTTCCCGTACTGCTTTATAAAGTACCATAGAGCAAAAATACCCAACAACTTAAGACAATATTTGTATAGTATTACTATTAGTGTTCGAAAGATGTCGGTCAAAAGTTGTGTGACCAAATCGGATATGGAAATGGTTTCCTGGGTAGAAGAGAGTGATGATGATGAACGTATTCATAGTGTCACCGATACCAGACTGGTGGGAACAAGCGCCTGAGAGCCCGAGGATGTCAATGGGACAAGAGGAAAGAAGATCAAGACGCATTCTATCTTTATCTTGGAAGGCCCTGTATCTATCCTGCATAAAGATCCAAATAATGGTAAGAACTTGGACACTCGGGCGCTCAGTTTGATAGTAGACTGGAGCTGCAGCCAGAATCTGGGATAAGTAGTTTTTCTTACTTGTCAATAATAAGGATTAAATGAGGTCTGATTAAAACTTGATTAAAGTAAGGAGGAATATGAAAATAATTTATATTCCTTACGCTTTAAAAATCAGAAGTTTAATCTCATCTTCTTTTCCGTTTAAAGATTGGAGTTTGTAAACGACTTTAAAAAGATCCGTTCTTTTAAGTGTAAATTATTAAAAGCGATATGTAAGTATGTTTGCACATACGATGGAGAAAGATCCACTAACGTCAGCGAAATCATACCACTCTTTAAGTAAGCGCCAAAAATTATCCTGGGCACCAATCTTAGCGAGTCTAAAAGTTAAAGGCGTAGAACCTGTCATACTATTTGGCAGAAGATCATTCATAGATGATATTGGACACTACCATATAAAGCTCTCCAGATCGGAGTGGGCCAAAATTCGCTTTGATATGATGATATGGACACTCGTCGCCACAAAGCCTCCGGGTGATCGGAGTGGGCGATTCATATCATAGGAAAAGTAATGACACCTAGTACGGCGAAGTTTCCATGTCTTAATGATCTCAAGGCCTAAAGAAAGGCAAGAAGAAATTGGACACTGATGCGCCAAAGCAACAGGCGAAGTGGGCCAGAGTATCGAGATCACACGTGATCGGTTAACGCCCAACCACGCAAAAGGTTGTTCACAAAAACGCCACCTCTAAAGTAGAAGGGGTTGAAGAGGTTGTCCTCAATAGGACTTCGTGGAATGGGATCACTCTAAGTCGAGGTGATACATGTTCCTAACTTGGTTTAAGGGACGTTGTTGGTCAAGTTGGTTTGAGACTAGTCCAACAGTCCGTAATAACTAAGAATGGTACAATATGTCTATAGCCCAATGAATGATATATTTGTAATCCGTGCATCTATGCCATCATAGATTAAGACACGTTAAATATTAAGTCATTCACAAGCTAACGATGTTGATTGTTGCCTCCTTTCTCGACATAAACCCTCAAAATGAATGCGAGGTAGGCGAAGAGGCTAAATCACCTTTCCAAATTCGTCAAGGAATAGCGAAAGAAACACCGGCTCCTAGAACTTAGTCACACCTACTTGGGTGATTTGGAAGTTTATACAAAATAGAGGGAGACAAGTAATGCGTTGTGATCTTCATTGATGATGTGGTACAACGTATGGAATCCTTTGTTTGTTAAAAAGCAAAGATGAAGTTGTTGAAGCGGATAAGCGCTACAAAGCGTAGTTGAAAATCAACTAAGCCTATGGATTGCGAAAATTCATAGCGATAGAGGAGAATGTGAAGCGGCTCATTAAATGATTTATTCATTTACTCACCAATTTCGGCCCAGTGTTTGCCAGCGCAAACCCGCACGCCTAAATTACGCTGGGGCAAGGCGGTCTTACACATGCGATCTCTCAACGGAACTCCGCGCATAAGGATAAAGATAACTCTCCGTTGTGAGACATGAAAATGATCTCACATACAAAAGTTGTGATGTGGGTGGCTTGGTAAGTTGGACTAAACCGGTCAAGTTAGACCCTAAGATCGTGATTGCATATCCATTTGGATCTGTAAATAACATTAGTACTTATCGCTTATCAAGGCGTCAAGAAATGTTGAATTCTTATAAGATAACTTTCCTTGAAAAGGAAAGGAGTAATCGCTCAGTTAACAAGAACCCGCGAGACCGACATCCGGAACTAGACGCCCGCATCTCACAGACTCGAAAGTTCTTGGCTATCCGGAACTTAATATTCCGACCGCTGAACTCGAGATTCTAGATGTTGAACCAAGACGGAGCAAAGAGGACAAAGAGACTTGTTCCAGTCCTTCTGCATATGGTTAAGAACGAACCATGGACAATTAACAAATAATTGTTATCTCCAAAAGCTACCGCTTGGAAAGAAGCTAAAGAGATAAATATATTTCATCATATAGAACCATACTAGCGTAATGGTTGATCTTCCTCCGAGGAAAAGAACCTTTGGGTTGTGAAAAATGATACTCAAAAGCGAGTACAAAGTAGATGGATCTACTGACGAAGTTCAAAGCCTCGGCTACTTGTACATTTGCTCCATTAGTAGCTTAACATCATGGGCCATTGCGGTCATGCGTGGCATGAATGTTAAAACTTCCCAATCGGAGAGTTGGAAGAAGAGAATCGTGAGTTGGTTTTTCGTTGTTGGGCTTCTCTGAACTTTCATCTTGGTCCTCTGAAATGTTTACATTTTGGTCTGAAAGTTTCAGATAAAACAAAACAATGAATCGAGCAAGAAACATTGAATCCCGGTTAGAAAGCCAGCAGTTGGAGAATCAACGATCGAAAGTAAAAGTCATATTGAAACAAAGTCTCGATATGAAGATATGGATATCACAGATGACATCTTAGGAATTGGATTTCTAAAGACATCTAACGGACTGGTCGATAGTTGTGATACCTCGAAGCCATCAATGGATATGAATCAGAACGATTGGAATCATGATGCACGATAGACAAAGGGATACGCAGATCACGTGTAGTTCAATGTATTGTAACACTACAACCCACCTGGTATCGTCCTACAAACAGATCACTTGAACTAAGTTTCACCGATGATCTTAATACGTGATCAATAGAAAGTGTTAAGTCGGATGTGGCGATATCCGAATTATTCGCTTATCTTCGGATTATAGTATTCGATGTCCAGCCGTTCTGAGAGAACACGGTGATCAAACTGGACATCGATCTCAAGAACACCAAAGCCACAAGTAAATGTGTATGGTGGTTCTTGGAAAATCCTCTGCTAAACTTCAGACGGCCGATTCATGATGGAATCGGACTTTATCGCCTTTATACAAAGCATGAAAGAAGTTGAGTAACTTCACGACTCATGAGCGCCCCTTATTGGGAGAAACCCGTGCCTTCAGCAGTTATAAGCATGGCTAGCCGGTCGGCATTAGGAAGGACACGGATGATTCGGCGTCTGGACATATCAGCCGATTTGTCGGAGACATAAGATCAGTATGAGTTGATCATCACGAGTGTCACTTCCTTGTTTACTAACAAAGGGACTACCCGGAGATCAAGTGTTACGCTCTAGGGAATGGGCTTAAACCCAAAATATACGGACTAATACAAATGTAACCAACTCTAACCTGGAGATCCAATTTGGTTCAACGGGAAAACTAAGTTGTAAAAGTTCGGTTGATCGCTTCTGGAAGCATGAGCACTTCGGATAGTGATTTCAAAAGAAACACCAAATCCAAAGCCGTTCCGCGATAGACTTTAAGTGCTATCTCTGTGGGTAAATGTTAAGTTTTCAAAACCTGTAATGCTCCTCACTGAGGTTAGGTTTTTCGGGAAACTTTTAACGGTTCCTAACACTTGTGAAGTGGGGTATAGCGGGGATACCTTGTGAGAGACCACCTATTTGGGCGAGACGGGCCGCTCAAAATGAACGCACTTAAGAATCCAAGACGTTGTCCATGGCCAAAACGGACAAAACATTACGAAGAAGAGTAAGGGAATTTGTTGTGTTGGTATCATTGTCTTGGCTTACACTAAACAACGACGGTTCAAGACATCACGCTCACCGCTAGAAAGTAAGTCAGGATATTCAACTATGGAAGGTTCAAAGTGAGGCTACCTCTCCTTATGCAACATCGGTCCGCTGAAATATTGCCGAAATGAAAAAGACACCATGTGAGTGCGCCAAAATCTCTTTCAAGAGGGATTGTTGGAAATTTGCCTTTGGCGGGAGTTGCGACCGACCAACTTTAACGGCTTAAACACTAGTGTTACGTATGTTGGAGAATCCGTTCTTCACATACGCATGATCTACTACAGTGTAGATAACCGTAGGGCCAAGAATCGCCAAATTTCATTGAGAAATGAAAGAGATATTGGTCCACGAAGTAAGGTGTTTGAGCTGAAAGTGGTATTGTGTTCAATTCCTCCCTCATCGGTGCAGGAAGAAAGAATTGTTGTGTATATAAGACTCGAAATTGGTTTGGGGTTGGGACCCCAAGGGTATCCCATGTGTTTAAAGGAGGGAGGACCTGGATGTGCTTCGTTCGAGGAAAGACCACACGCCTTCGCCAGCTTCGTCCGGTCACGGGTCACGGTCACGGTCACGGGCGTGGGTCGCTGGTCGATATTATCTTTGGGCCGTAAAACTTTGCCGAAATACGCTTTGATCTCGAAGTTTCAGAAGTACGTTTGGACCAGAATTCTTCTCAGATGTACAGTTTGGTCCCTGGTTTCAAGATGTACTGAGCTGGTCCCCGGTTTTCGAGAAAAGTTGGAATTTCGACTAGTCGAAACGAACGTCCAAGCTCTCAATTCACCATTTATTTTGGCTGAATTACTCCTCTATAATGGCCAAATCCGTTGGTCTTTCTCCGTTAATGTTGGTGGCTTTACTACCTCCATAATGGCCATTATTTGGTATTTGTTATGGAGGCGAATCAACCTCCCCACCTATTTAAACACCCCTTACACCATTGTTGAGGAAAAAGAATGACTCAAGAACATACATATATGATACACGCAATACGTAAATATACACAAAAGCTTTCTTCCTACACCTTCCAAGGCATCATTTCGTTACTCAATATTCTTCACGGTAGCTCTTAAGTTTCCTTTGCTCAAGTGTTCCATTGCTGTTTTATCTTGGGAGACAAATTGTCCAGGACGTATAAATGATACATACGGGGCAATATTGTCTTAAGGACATAGTGCCACACTCGACTCAGCAAAACCAGTTTCCATTTTTCCGTCTTCAACAAAATTGTAATTTCAGTTTTGTGATTATATTGTAATTTTCAGATTACTAGTTGAATTATTGAATCTTTGTTTATCCTTTCGAATACTTGTAATAATTATATATTTCCTGTACTGCTTTATAAAGTACCATAGAGCAAAAATACCCAACAATAATCACATTCGCCAAAATATGTTAGTACCACACGTTGAGGATAAAATGAAAAGATCGCATGAAATGGTTTGATTATGCCTTGCGTGGACTTACAAATGCATCAGTTCGTAGATGTGAAATTATGATACTGAAGGTGTTAAAAGGGGATGAGATAGACCTAAAATTACATTAAAGAAAGTTGTCCCAAAAGACCTCTAACTTTTTTTTGAGTCAATGCAGACTTAGCTACAGTTCAATAGGGCACAATAAAAGAAAAAAGTCATGTGATATCTACTAGTTGGAAATGGGTTCCAGTTTTGTTAGAGGATTTCTAATAATGTTATTATTATCATTATCGCACTTATTTAGATATATTTAACTTATTTTCATTGTTATTTTTATTTGGTGTGATAATGATATGAATTAAGCTTATATGAAAGTGAATATTTATATAGCCGGTCCTAATTTATTTGAGATTGGATGGTAATAGATATATTTTTTAGTAAAGAAGAAGGTTTCAAGAAACAAGAACATGATGATTGGGTAATCATAATTTATAAGACTCTGTTCTCTTGACACAATATATTTGCTTATTTTTTCTCTATAACTATGAGCTACTGTTTTCTCTCTTATTTTCCCTGGGAATTGTTTTATTGTACATATATTCTTTTTTTCCTTTTGAAAATATAATTTTCCTCTCTGTTCTATGCACTGCTCTTTATCCCACATTGTTTTCCAACTAATGTTGAGGCAACGAGCAATGTATAAAATGGTCCGCATGAAGACATTTTAAAGCATACCTTTCTCGGCCTTTTGGCTAAGATCAAGTGTAGTATCTGTTCTTATCAGTTTAATATCTGATATATGGGTCATCGGCCCATACGATATTAACTCAATTTTTAAGGGGGAGAGTTTATTGAGGTAGCTTGCTATCTGGGCTCTCGAGCATCACCCATGCGTTGCACTACTGCTTGGGCCTGGCGAACTCCACCAATTCTAGTCCAATATTTTAGTTGGGCCTTTTGGCCTCTTTTCAGTTCCTTCTAGTCCAGTTATGCACTAGTCCATTTCTTTTCTCATTAATGAAAATCTTGTGTTAATTATATATTTTGGTTATTTATTTTTAATCTGCATAAAAATCAATATAACCGAGATATCGTATTTGGCCGACTTTTTCCTAACCTGCATAAGATTCAGTATAATTTTTGCTATCTTTGATTGCTCTTTCCTTTGATTGTATAAATAATATATGCTTAGCTTATAAAATAAGCTATATTATATTATCTTATGCAAGTTGAATGTAAAATAATTATATTATTAATAATATATAAAGATTAAACAATCAAAAGACGAAAAAGACCTCATACTCAAGGCTAATAAACAATTTTTCGTTTAACAGTTAGGAATTTTCTAAATTTTGTATAATTTAAACAATTTAACATTCAATAAAAAATGTTCTCTACATTAAAGTTATTAATTTCTAATTCCTATATAATTAACAATGTTGACGCTTAAAATTTACAAAGGACAAATTGACAAAGGTGAGATGTAAAGCAAGAAATGACTTTGGAAATGAGTAATCTACAACTTTTAATCCCCGCTTGTACCATGGATATACTTTCAAGGTCAAAGAGAAAAATTTAGTATTAAACTTGAAATTTGTTTATGGGGCAAGCGGTATTAAAATTCAGGATCATCCACCTTCAAGATCATTCTCGTAAATCACTCAATATAAAGGGCTATAAAAGTGCTAATTATGATGCACTAGCTAAATATAATGAAGCGATTGAGGTATGTTGGTATGCATACGGGATGAAATATAGAAGTGGTTTGAAGGTATGGATAGATATATGCAAATATATTCTTTTGATATAATTAGTGATTTTGTATATCTGTAATTATTGTAGCAATATTTCATATTAGTTAGGTGAATATTTAATTTTCGTAATTATAACATAGAATTAATATTGTATATCATGTATATAAATCATTTACATTAATGAAATCAGTAAGGGATTACTCTTTCATGGTATCAGCAGTCTATGACAAATTTTTTTCTTCTCCATACAGCTTCCGCCGCCCTTAGTCTCTCGGCCATCCCCCCCCCCCCATTTTTTTCTTTTTCTGAATCCCTAATTCTCATCCCATTCCTCAATCATGTCTACTACAAAGAATACATTTCATCATGCCCTTGCAGTCTCCAACATCAAGAACAACATTCTATCGTCCTTGAAATGGAGAACATCCAATACGCGATGTGGACATGACTTTTTAAAATTCATGCAAGGTCTCATGAAGTCCTCCATCACATCGTCAAACCGAAAAAGGCAAGGAGAAGGTGCCTTCAACTGATGATAAAATAGAGTTGTGGGCAACTCTTGATGCTACGATCCTCCAATGGATTTATTCCACCATCTTTACGGACTTCTTACAGACAATTATCGAACCCCAACGCCACAACAATGGAAGTTTGGAATAGGTTGGGTGACATATTCCAAGATAAAAAAAATTCTCGTGTCGTGACCTTTGAGCAATAATTCTCTCACATAAATAAGAAGGATTTTCTGAATGCCTCAACCTATTTTTAAAGGCTCAAGGAGTTGTCGGATCAACTCAAGAACGTCGGCGCGCCCGTCACAAATGACTGTCTCGTTCTTCAGATGGTTGTAGGTCTCTCCTAGGCGTATAATGGGGTTGGAACTCTTCTTCGCCAAAGCAATCCTCTCCCGCCGATCTACCAAACACATTTCATGCTCACCTTAAAAGAAGCAAGGTTGGCTAAAAAGGCGGCAACCAGAGCCAATTCCGCCATGATGGTGGCCACATCCCTAAAAAATAATTACTCATAATCATTCTCCAAAAATTATGAACAAAACCGTAACAATGGGGGTGGCTAAAAGGGTCAAAACCGTGGAAAACATCGCGGAGACGGACGTGACAGTGGCAATTGTAATGGCGCGGCGGTGGCAGTGGCAGACAAGGAGGTGGTAGCGGCAGTCAGCAGGAGGCCGGGCAACAGCACCCCTGACAGCAGTCCTGGGCCTCGGGGTAGTGGCCATGGGGCCTGCCTTGGGCCAGTGGGAAGTGGCCCATGTCGCCCTGCCCGTATCCATCTCAAAACTGGGCCAGGATGAGTGGACGACACCAGTAGCAAGCCCAGAATGGGCTTGAGCCTCACAATTACACGGCCTGGCAGCAACCTGACTTGCTTGGGCCTCGGCCACAACAGGCTTTCGCTGGTGCATGCCATCCGGATCTCTGACCCCACGGATATCGAAGCAACAATGCATACACTTGGGCTAAATCCTCCGAATGCGCGTTTGGATAATTCGGGATTGTATGTTTTTTCTTCCCTTAAAAATAATAAATTTATTGAGTGTAATAGTGCTTGTAGTACTGATGTGTGTCCTTATTGTCAGTTTGGAAAATATGTTAAATTGTCGTTTGTTGCCTCAAATTATAGTACTTTATTGTCATTTGATATTACTCATAGTGATCTTTGGACATCTCCCGTTTTGAGTTCTTTGGGTCACCATTATTATGTATTATTTTTGAATGATTATTCTAGTTTTTATGTGGACATTTCTGTTATCTAAAAAGTCTCAAGTTTATTCCACATTGCTAACATTTAGAGCATTCATCCGTACTCAATTTGAACGAAAAATTAAGAACATTCAATGTGATAATAGAAGAGAATTTGATAATGGGCCATTTAAAGAATTTTGTAAGGTTAATGGTATATATTTTCGGTTTTCTTGTCCACATACTTCATCACAAAATGGGAAAGTCGAGAGAAAAATCTGCACTATTAATAATATTATTCGGACATTACTAGACCATGCTTTATTACCACCTTCATTCGGCATCATGCATTACAAATGGCTACTTACCTTCTTAACACACTCCTTAGCAGATAATTAGCTTATCAATCTCCACTCAAAATTCTTTATCACAAAGATCCTTCGTATTCTCATCTTATGGTGTTTGGGTGTTTATGCTATCCTCTCTTCTCATCCACTACAATAAACAAACTTCATGCCCGCTTTACAACTTGTGTGTTTTTGGGTTACATGTCTAATCATCGTGGTAATAAATGTTACGATTTATCCTCTAATAAAATCATAATTAGTCACCATGTCATTTTTTATGAAACCCAATTTTCGTTTGCTAAGTTGCATAATTTCGTGTCCAATTCTTATAATTTTTTAGATGATGGGCTCTCACCGTATGTGGTCCAGCCCACACCTCGGCATCCGGACCAGTAGACATCGGCAGGCCCACTGCCTGCTGGCCCATACACCTCTCATACTCCAAATTTGTGAGTAGGCCCAATGCCTGCTGGCCAAATTTCCGCCACTTCTTCCAACATGCCTGCCTGCTGGCCCAACCCAATCCAGGTCCTCCCAACTCCTATCCAGCCCACTTCTATTATGGACAAGGGACCGTTACTCGTAGCCAACGGGGTATTTTTAGACCAAAATAATATTTTAATCTCAACTCTAATGACACTAAATCCCCCTACCACGTAACCCCGTGTCTGCCCTTCGTGACTCAAATTGGAAAATGGCCATGTATGATGAATATAATGCTCTTATTGAAAAAAAGACGTGGGAGTTGGTGCCCCATCCATATAGTGTCAATGTGATTCATTCTATGTGGATTTTTACTCATAAGGAAAAATCTGATAGTTGTTTTGAGAGGCATAAAACCAATCTTGTAGGTGATGACAAACTTAATAGGTTGGTGTGGATAGTGGGGAGACATTTAGTCCGGTGGTCAAACCGATAACTATTCGCACTGTTCTCAGTCTACCTCTCTCAAAAGCATGACCCATTCATCAACTTGACGTGAAAAATACGTTCTGACACGACGAACTCAAGAAAACTGTATACATGCATCAGCCCTTGGGTTTCAGGGACCCCGATCATCCTAACAATGTGTGCTTGCTGAAGAAGTCCTTATATGGGCTCAAACATGCTCCTACCATGAAAGAGAATAATCCCTTACTGATTTCATTAATGTAAATGATTT
The DNA here is from genome assembly GCA_029783415.1 of Anisodus acutangulus. NCBI lineage: Eukaryota > Viridiplantae > Streptophyta > Magnoliopsida > Solanales > Solanaceae > Anisodus > Anisodus acutangulus. The sequence continues at coordinate 49,616,700 of CM056498.1, forward strand.
ATATACATGATATACAATAGTAATTCTATGCTATAATTACAGAAATTAAATATTCACCTAACTAATATAAAAAATTGCTACAATAATTACAGATATACAAAATCACTAATTATACCAAAAAAAATATTTGCATATATTCTATCACATCCCCGCAGTTGTAGCGAGCGGTCTTCGGACAATGATATTGTTCCTAAAATCTTTAAGCATGACTAAGGGAAGACCCTTAGTAAATATGTCAACAATTTGATACCGTGAAGGGACATGCAGGACACGTACTTGTCCACGGACTACCTTTACGCGAACAAAGTGATTATCTATATCGATATGTTTAGTGCACTGATGTTGGACAAGATTCCCAGAGAGATATATTGCACTAACATTATCGCAGTAGACCAAGGTAGCTTTTCGAATAGGAAAATGAAGCTCTAAGAGGAGGTTACGCAACCAACAGGACTCAGACACCACATTGGCTACCCCTCGATATTCGGCCTCCGCGCTGGAACACGACAAAGTAGCTTGCCATTTAGCCGACTAAGAGACCAAGTTATCACCAAGAAACATACAATAACCAGATGTCGAACGTCTGGTGTCTGGATATCCACCCCAATCAGCATCTGTATAAGACACGAGAGTAGATACCGATGATGGATATAAGTGTAAACAATAATCAAGAGAGCCCTGAATGTAACACACAATGCGTTTGAGAGCGTGCATGTGTTCTTCCCTCGGATCATGCATAAATTAATATACATAATGCACTGCATAAGTAATATCAGACCTCATAAATGTAAGATACCGAAGAGGCCTCGCAAGACTATGATAATATGAGAGATCATTGTAAGGTGTGCTAGAAGTAGCACTCAGCTTTGGTTTAATGTCAACCGGAGTAGGAGATGACTTACAGGATGACATGTCAGCCCATTCAATAATCTCTGTTGCATACTTCCTCTGTGATAGAGATAGACCACATGCATGACGAGTTACAACTATACCAAAAAAATAACTCAAAGGCCCAAAGTCTTTCATAGCAAATTCGTAGCTGAGAAGTGATATGATAGACTTGCGCAGTTTATCAGAGGAAGCAGTCAATATAATATCATCCACATATAACAAAATGTATTTCAGAGAAGTACCACAATGGTAGATGAACAGAGAATGATCATACCTGCTGTGAGAAAATCCAAGAGTAGACACATAATCTGCAAATCTTTTGTACCAGGCCCGAAGAGCCTGTTTGAGCCCATATAAGGACTTCTTCACCAAGCACACATGTTTAAGATGATCGGGGTCCCTGAAACCCAAGGGCTGATGCATGCATATAATTTTCTTGAGTTCGCCGTGTAAGAACACATTTTTCACGTCCAACTGATGAATGAGCCATGCTTTTGAGAGAGAGCTAGACTGAGAACAATGTGAATAGTGTCGATTTGACCACGTGACTAAATGTCTCTCCACAATCCATGCCAACCTATTGAATTTTGACATCACCACAAGACGGGTCTTATGCCTCTCAAAACAACAATCAAATTTTTCCTTATGAGTAAAAATCCACATAAAATGAATCACATTGATACCAAGCGGACGGGGTACCAACTCTCACATCTTATTTTCAATAAGAGTATTATATTCATCATCCATGACCATTTTAATTCGGGTCACGAAGGGCAGACATGGGGTTAAGTGGTAGGGGGATTTAGTGCCATTAGAGTTGAGATTAAAATATTATTTTGGTCTAAAAATACCCCGTTGGCTATGAGTAACGAGCCCTTGTCCAGGAGTAGAAGTGGGCTGGATAAGAGTTGGGAGGACCTGGGCTGGGTGGCGGTTGGACTGGGTTGGGTCGTGACGATGGGCTGTTGGCGTAAGTGGTTGATTGGCGAAATTGGGCGGCCTGACGGTGGGGCTGGCGGCTCCAGACGAGGAGGCGGGCGACGATGGCCTATTTCGCGCATTTGGAGGCAGGGGTGTTTGGGTCGGCGAGCAATGGGCTGCCGATGTCTCTTGGTTCGGATCTTAGGTGTGGGCTGGACCAAATGGTGGACCATATACGGTGAGAGCCCATCATCCAAAACATTATAAGAATTGGACACAGAATTATGGAACTTAGCAAACGGAAATTGAGTTTCGTAAATGTTTTGGCCTTTGTTGCCTTCTTTCAGACTTGTATTTCGCATTAGTGGTCTTGTATCATAGACCATATTTTGGATGTGTATTGAAGTCTTTGATTATATTTTCACATTTGTTTCTTATTGTTTTGTTTATATGAAAAGATTCGCCTACCAATGGGAACGTTTAGGTGCCACCACAATTTCTGAAAAGGGTCGTGACAAATATAATATAATATACCTTCTCTGTCCTAATTTAAATGTCTTAGTTAGCTTGTCACCAAATTTAAAAAATATAATATGAGACTTGTGAATTTTGTGATTTTAAATGTCTTTTAAATCTTAAATCTTATGGTTTAAACTTAACTTGTAATAACTTGTAATTTAAAAACTTATTAAATATAGTGTTTCTGTTAATTACCAAACCGCAACCACAGAAATGGAGGCGACTCCCTCCGATCAAACTCATAATACCGCCGCCGCCGCCAACCACTCTTCCGTCGCCGCTATCAGTATGAGCGCCGCCAATACCAATCACCGGAATCCGTTGAGAGTTGACTGGCCAACCATTGACGGCCCATTGGGCCTAACAGAGCAGGATTCAGTGGACCACGCGCGTAGGTTTTTCAAGTTCGGGTTTTTGTTCCTTCCTTGGCTTTGGGCTGTCAATTGCTTCTACTTCTGGCCCGTTCTTCGCCGACCCGGTTCAAATTCCGACCCGGAACTCCGTCGCTGTAAGTCCCCTATACTATTTAAGCTAATAAAATCTCAAAATTTTGAGAACCCATTATGTAATTTTGGTATTTTCGGAGCCCATTTGAGTAGACTTTGTTTTTGGTGCTTTTACTTCCTATTTTCTTTAGGGAATTTTCATAAATAGCAGTATTTATGCCTCTAATAACAAATTGTGGCTATATTATTGAGTTTTCAAAACATAGCATACATATAATTATACATACACACACTAGCCGTCGTACATACATGCAGCCATAAATATATACACATACATGATACATACACTGGCCGTCATACATACTTAGCTATAGTAAAAATCTGCTATAAAATGAAAATCTAGCTTTTTTGTAATAATTTAGAAGTATTGCTAAAACAGGTAATTAGTGGACTTAACTCCCCATATCACGTAATTGTCCCATTTTCTTCAAGCATTAAATTGGATAAGGGAAACAAGTTCATTTCATACCTGTTGTTTCTGTGTTTAATAATAGCCTTAAATTGATAATTGTCTGGATTAGAGCTAAGATAATGAGGATAAATCTAATAATCCTGATTCCCTTTGAACTGCATTTTGTTATGTTCGTCTTTAAGTGTTTGTATATGTTATTGATGGTCTAATTGCAAGTTTACTTTTTATCTTTCGTTTAGGGGTCAAGTTATACTAGATTGTAGTTATACTACAGGGAAATACACTCTATAATAGTAGTATTATACTATTATTTGGTGGATATATTTGTTTGCTAATGTTTGGATCATTGCGGTGAAAGATAGATAAACACGTGTTTGATTTGAACGTATGAAGATTCATTTTAAGAAAAAATCTTAGCCTATATTGTTTCTTTATCCAATCTAGTGATGTTATAGTAACATTATATTAAGAATGATAAGCAAAATCTAACATAATGGGATAAAATTAGTCAACATATAGGTCCTGATCTTATTAACATTTTGTAGTTATATATACATAACAATTATACTATAGAAGACCACCTAGAGAATTGCTAATTTGTTGCTAGAATTCCATCTTGTATTTAGCATGTAATAATGTGGATCATACAGTTTAAGTTATGTGGGGATTAGTTATACGGAGAAAAAGAATGATAACCAAGTATTAGGATTTTCATACAGATTTTATGATGATTATTGTAACTAATATACGAAATCAAAAAAAGCCCCTACTACTACTTTGGTACTCTTCAAGAGAGTGAACTCATGGAGGTTATAATGTGCAACGGTTTTGTCTAGGTTTCTGTTTTACTCCAGATCTGCTGGTACTATTGTAGTGCTACATAGATGTTATTAGTCGTTGAATTGTGTTATCGAGGCAAGAGATGTTAGGTAGAAGATCTAGCAAATGCCTCTATTTCAGTGGATTCCAGGAAAGCTCGTCGAGGGACTAAAATGTGTGTGAAGTTTCCAAGCTTTTTCCCCTTGGGCGGCGGGTGGAGGATGGTCCAAAAAAAGGGTGTTTAATTTCATGTGCTACAGTAATACTAAACGAAATAGATGCACACTTGTTTGCTTTAAAATTTCTATTGCTAAGTGCTAACACTAGATACTTGAATGACATTTTTGTGGTAATTAATTTTACTGTATTTGAAAGGTGATCGCCAGTAATTGCTTTATATTCAAGAAATATTAACTAAATGCCATACATACTTTAGGAGTTGACTTCTTTATAGTTTATATGGAGGTTGAGACTCGTATAGTTTGGTTTGATGATGAAGCGTCTTTCTAGATGGTATATCTTTTTGATCTCCTAGAGCTGTTAGGCAGGCAGCTTTGAGAGGAGAAATTTGAGAAGGAAACCACTGATAACTTTTTCTTGACAAGCTGGTGACTGAGGATCGACTAGTTATTGTGTACTCAGCATTGCTGACGATAGAAACATAATTCCATAAAACATTTGAAGTAGAAATTACAGTCTTATATAGCACATTCAGAAGGTTGGATGGAATTGTGTGTAAAAACATAAGTCGACGTATCATTGGCTGTATTTGAGATGCAGGATCAAAGCCACTTATGACTAATCCAAAGTTACATAATTATCATTTATCAATACTGGTGTGTTAAAACGGATGCATTTTGTATGATATGACACGTGAGGGCTTTCTGTAATCTCAAGTAGATCAGCAACTCCTTTGTTTGATGGTTGATTTATCAAATCCAACAAATCCAAAAAATTTAAAATTTGGTGATAGTATAGAGAAAATATTAAAGAATGACACAAGAAGGGATGATATTCTCTGTATTTTTCCTCCTGCGATTTATCTTCCGTTACTTCTGTTCCTAAAGAGTCAAGTATACGAGGTGGGGTAGGTACGTCTCTCTTCAACGGCTATATATAGTTAATACCACATCTGAACAAGGTCTCCTGAATTAACTGTAGAAAAGCAGTGGGCTATGCTTATCACTGAAAGTTATGATGGTGGGAAGAGATTCGACTGAATGTAAGGTGTAATTTCTCCCATTAGGCATGTCTTCTGACTTTAGCACACAGGATACTTTCTTAGGTAATTTATTGGTAACCTTGGTTAAAGAATTCGTTTGGAGAGAACCATATTTTGTAGGTTTCTCCTTTTTGGCCATGATGGCCTTGTTATTATTAATGAATTTTTTTTACCTGATCAAAAAAAAAAAAAAGAACTTGATCTAGTTGGTAGTTGCCCTTCTTTTATCTTTAGATGAACACGAGAGTGTTTAGGTGTAATGCAAGCAACATCCTCCTATTGCGAAAGCTGAGATACAACTTTTCAGACCTTCAGCTAAAGGTGTTAATTTTGGACGAGCATGGGTTTTTGACAGATACATAACCAGCATTCCTTACATTACCAAGAATTACTTACTAATTTTATGAACTAGTTATGAAACACAATTAAAATGTAAAAACAACCCTAAACCCTACAACTAAGAAAAAGGACTATTCTTCCCTGATCCCCCTTTGCTCACCACAACCCATGATCCAATTCTGCTCATTAAATCAGTGAAATTGTAATTAATATTTTATATGCTCAACAACAACAACATATCCAGTGTAATCTCACAAGTGGGGTCTAGGAAGGGTAGGATATACGCAGACCTTAACTCTTTATTTGTGGGGTAGAGAGATGTTTCCAATAGACCCTCGGCTCAAAAGAAATGTAGTCAATGCAGGAATCCAAAGAAAATAAGACAACAAGATATTACGATACAAAACAAAGAAGCAACACATAGCAATACACACATACGAGTATGAATCTACGCGAAACCTAAATAATACTACAAAGAAAAGGAGAAGAGAAGGTGACGATGCTAGCCTCCTACCTCTCTCTCACACAATACGGCAAAATATAACGACCTACTAACCTTCTATCCTAATCGTCGACCTTCAAATCTTCCTATCTAAGGTCATGTCCTCAGTCAGCTGAAGTTGTGTCATGTCCTGTCTAATCACCTCTCCCCAGTTCTTCTTCGGCCTACCTCTACCTCTCCTAACTCCTACTATCGCCAATCTCTCACACCTCCTAACTGGCGCATCCTCACACCTCCTCTTCACATGCCTAAACCATCTCAGTCTCGCTTCTCTCATCTTGTCCTCCACGGAGGCCACTCCGACCTTGTCCCATATAACTTCACTTCTAATCATATATGCTCATTCATTTAAAAGAATGAAGTTATCTTGCTGAAAGTAGGTGTCAACATCTAGTACACCAAACAACTCCCTACATAAGATAAAATTCCTTGCCAACTGTAAACATAACCATGCGGTGTTTGGATATCTTTTACTTGCTTGCTTGTGTTAACTACTGCCAGCAATATATCAAGCAAAGAACATAGAATGTGTCTTTTTGCACCACTTTGTATCTACTGTGAAGGCCTATTGGAAGTACAATCTTGACATTTGCATGTTTGTGTTTGGGGTGTCAAAGCACATTACTTTGGAACCTTTGGTGCTTTAGTTGTTGATCCTTTGGCAGAATAGGATGATACTTTTCCCTCATTTGACTTTTCTTTTGAGAAGTAAATTTTTTTTCTCTTATAACCTGTTACTTATATATCAATCAACTAGGTGTCAATCTCAAATTACTTGAGGTTGACTATATAAATTAGACTTTTCTTTTATGATAGGTGACTATATGAATTAGACTATCTTTACATTGAACGTCAATCTACCACAACTCTCCGGGGCTGAGACTCGCTGTTCTGGAAGAAATATTTTCCCTGTATAACTGTGATAAGGGGAAGAAAAATAAAAGGACCATCCCTTGTTCTTATCTTTCTTTAATATTATGCTTGCAATACTAAACGTAGATGCTGGGCAAGTGGCCGTTTTCAATCCAAAAACACCAGGAAGTCCTCATTTGAACAATTAATAATGTTTCTGACTTATGCACTATCATGGGTAAGGTAAACAAAAATCTATGTTGCTCAGACTAGCCAAAAATGTTGCCGCGCTCGTGTCAGTTCTGGCAGGTACCTGGCGGTATTTTTTAAAAGTGTTCAAGTAATTACCTCCAAAAATTACAATTTAGAAAGATTAACAAGTTTGGGCTTGAATTTGAAAATTTACCAAATTCCAGAGTTGAGAAAATAATAACTGTAGCAAATGTTCCAGACTTGTTCTCCTTTTCAAAGTTGCAGCAATATTTCCCTTTATTTCTTATAAGATTACTTTACTGCCTTTTCTGTTTATCTGCTTCAGATATCACAGGCGTCTAACATAGAGATTTCAAAATCTTTGAAATGCAGATGTTGTTGGCTCATCAATTGGTTTCATGGTCTTTACTGTTGTCCTTTCAACATGGGCTCTCACTTTTTCCATTGGAGGAGAGCTTCTGTTTGGTCATGCTTGGGACAAGCTGGTAATGTACAATGTCGCGGAGAAGTATGGTTTAACAGGCTTGATCTAGGTACTTGAATCTCACTCATTTGTAGTTTAAGTCTTTAAGATTTTGGAAAGAATATTTGTTTGTATATATTCTTCCTTGGATTCGAACGTGAACTTTTAGATTAGACTGTACTAAAGATATGTCCATGTTCTCAAACCTCTCTACCATATATCAGATTACTTCTATTACAAGAGTCTTAACTCTACAATATTAATTAGCTTGACTAAATGATGGATGGTGAGCTATGACCATTTTTATTGGTATTTGAGCATGGAGTTAGGAGTCTTTTAGTCTTATTAAGGATCTGTATATCCACTTCTAGTATTAGAGAAACTAACTTGTTAAATATACAAACTAGACTAACAATGGACTTAAAAGAAGCGGCTTCTACCAAACTGTAACTTGAATGGGATTGAGGCGTTTGTTGTAGTAAGTAGTAGTAGTAATAGTATTGGAGCATAGAGCTTAATTGCATGCATCATAAGTTTGTCAGGACCCAAATATGGTATTTAAGCCGTGACGGTACCCAACAAACCTTTGACCCTGCCAGGCGAACCGACTATGCTGAATACCAACTAATATTGCGAAAAACGTGCCAATAAACATAAAATAAGCGTTCACATGATATAAATGCTTCAAGGAAATACAAATGTCAAATGGAATTCCATATGCCCAAACAAGACTAAGTCATGGAGCAAACTCTAATATTGAGTGCAACTGTTCTGGGACATAACCCGAAAAAATAACAATGCTGAAAATAAAGAGAGAGCTGAATTTGCCTCCATGGACTGGTCCATGGCTTACTTCAGCTCGTAGGTTTGATACGTGCTAACTCAATAATCTGCTTCCGCGTTACGTTGAAAGATCCAGTAAGATTATCGATCCGCCCTAGGACAAGTCTTTAAATATGTGTATCCATTATTCCTCATAGGTGGTATTCTGGTAAAGATCAAATGGAGATTTTGATGCAATGCAACTGTTTAGATTAAATAATGGTTCATCATGTTTAGAAATTTTGCTTAATCGAGTTTGTCTGCAGCTGGTAGCCAGTGGGTAAGCAGTATACATCAGCTTTAACTGAATCAGTAAGATTTGACATCATTTTCTTTGTTAGTTTTTTGAATTGCACGGAAATGCTGATAAGAAGTTGAGAGCTTACCATAAAGAGAGAGTTTAAGTTTTATGCACAAATAGTACAATACATCATCATTGGTCTACAACTAATATAGTCCTAGTGCTCAATTCACTTAATTAGTGACCTAATTTCCTAGTATTAAGTATTAACTATGAACTTAATTAAAGTGCTTCTCATTGTGGATTTGACCTATGTACATCAGTAATGTAAATAATTTTTAATTATCTATTTTAAATTTTACTAATCTTACTTATTATGGGTGATTTTTTATAAGTATATTTTAAGTGACTTGATACCGTATAGTTTTTTCTACACTATCAGTGTATGTAAAACTTAAAATTTAAGATAAAACTTATGATCTCGCGGATGGAGAAGGATCAAACTGTTAATAATTTTTATAAATACTTCG